>JAAGEH010002528.1:6560429-6611440 GCA_011751065.1 Lasiurus cinereus
ATTAATTTTTTAGAGTGTATATATGGAAAGTATACTTTGCATATTCAGTCACATGCTGTTTAACGATGAGAAATACATTGTTAGGCAATTTTGTCATTGTGTGAACATCGTTAAGTGAACTTATACAAATCTAGATGGTAAAGCCTACTTACTACACACCTAGGTTAGGCTTTTATAACACAAAGGTAAGTATGTGTGCATCTAAACATATCTAAACATAGGAAAGGTACAGTAAAAATATGGTACACCTGAGTGGAACTTGTAGGACTGAAAGTTGTCCTGGGCGAGTCTGTGAGTGAGTGGTGAGTGCATATGAAGACCTAAGATACTACTGTCCACTACTGTAGACTATATAAACACTGTATACTTAGGCTACACTAAATTTTTTTTTTAATTTTTCTTTCTTCAACAAATTAAGCTTAGCTTCCTGTAACTTTTGACCCTTTGTAATAATACTTAGCTTATTCTATAAGCTTTTTTCTAGTTGGTTTTTTAAATTATTTTTTAAATTTTTTCAGGGGTAAAATGAGATAAAGGCACACACATTAGCTGAGGCTGCACGGGATCAGAGTCATCAGCATCAATCACTCTGTCCCCTGGAAGGCCTTCTGAGGCAATCACACCCAGGGAGCTGTCCTCTCCTAAGGCAACCAGCCCTCGTTCTGGAACAATCCTGAAGGACCAGCCTGAGGCTCTTCTTGGAAGAGGTGTTACTTTTCAGAACCGTGTTCATGGTGGTTTGCTTGGCTTGTTTCTTTCTTTTCATCATAGGTTTGCTGGTTGGCAGATACTGTAATCTAACGGGACCACAGTATATGCAATCTTGATAGAAACATCGTTATGCGGTACATGACTGTATTTATATAAAAACTATCTGGAAGAATACATAATATATCAACAGTCGCCACTTCTGGAAATGGAGCGAGAGGAGAAAGATATGAGAGAATTTGCTTTTTACTTTATGGTCTCTTATTTTTTATAAGTATAAAGTATTTTTGTAATCAAATTTTAAAATGTTGAAAAATAATGCTTGTATTTTATAAATACAAGCATTTAGTCATTAGAAGCAAATCCATTGCCTTTTCCTTAAGCTGGGGCTTCTGTTCAGTCCCCCAGTCCACCTACAGCTTAAACTTTGGGGGTCATGGGGCCAAAAAGGTAATTTGGGGTTTTCCTGCCTTTATTAACTCTCACATCTTCATCAGCAAGTCTTAAATATGTCTTCTGAATTCTGTCTTCCCCTATTATTTTCCGCATATCCTTAGTCTCTTTCCTCTTCTATTTACCCTGCTGTCCCAATCCTGCATTTAGTTTATCCAGGTTTCTTTGGAGGTTTTCTCTGCACATATTTTTCGCTAAAAATTTTCCTACCAGTAGTTCTCAGGTTAGCTGATCGTTAAATTGTCAAGAAGCTTGCAAGCTGGTTGACCACACGCGGAGGTCAACTTGGCCATGGTAGAGGTGCCATAACCCAGGCCTCTCTATCCCAGAGCAAGTTGTTAAACACTTCCCATCTCTTTATGATTTTACTTTCTCTCCTCTTGCCTCCCCTCACCTCTGTCTGAATTTAATTCAGAAGTCATCATGTGCAGTTGCTGTCTGTAAAGTGGTGATAATGACATCTTCCTAATAAACTGTGGTGGGACAAGACCAGATCATGCATGACTGTGCTTAGCAAATACTCAGTGTTGGTGGCTCATATCACTCTGCCATTCTCTACTCCACCCAGCCTTGGGTTATTCATGTATCCAGATGCTTTGTGGAGCTGTTCTGTTCTTTGAAAAGCCAACACTAATGATTCATCAGTAAAGTTTGTTTTAAGTTGATAAAGTGTTTTAATGGTGAAAAGGGCTCATGACAATCAATCCACACTCTTTTATTCATTTGTGATGAACTGAGAGAACCAGGTCTCTCTCTGCAAAGCTAGACGCTCGGCAGTTTGGGGTGTTCTGAATGGGAATTCTTGCATTGTTATCCATGTTGGCATCTTTCATTTGGACAAAGCTATTCTTCTAGGACTATATATCTGGCATTTGTCTATATTTGACTTTGGCCCTGGTTTTGTGGGACCCGTTTCCCTAGGTGTTGAGGTCACTGTGCATTGCATTCAGTTGGACAAAACACGTTAACAGCCTTTATCCCCTCTACTCCAGAGTCTGAAATACCTGCATCCCATCCTGGGTATCATCTTCTATGGGCAACAGCTTTTGCCCAGTAGAACTTATACTCAGTTCTTCCTAAAAGACTGCTTTTATTTGGGAAAATAAATATTCTCTTACGCTAGTGTTACTAATGTGATGAGATTCATTGCCCCTAGTTTACAAATGCATATTTTAAGAATGTTAGCAAGAATGTAAAAAAAATGCCTAAAGTAAAAATAAAAGACAGCAAAAAATAAAGGCATTTCTTTGTCTTTGGAAAATGCTAAGGTTCTTTTTCTGCTGCTCCATGGTCCCTATGGACCATTTTATTTTACAGTTAGGTTTCCTGAAGTCTAATTTACATGGAGTAAAATTTACCTGTTTTAGTGTAGAGTTCTATGAGTTTTGGCAAACAAGTGTGTTGTGTAACCACCACAATCAGTATATAGAACATTTCCAGTCAGTCCTAAAATTCCCTAGGGCTCTTTATAGCCAACCCCATCCCCCAACCCAGGCCCTGGCAATCACTGATCTAATTTTAATACCTATAGGTGTTGTTGTTGTTGTTGTTTTTTAAAAACAAAACAAAACACAGTTTAAAACATTTTTAAAATTGATTTTAGAGAGAAAGGAAGGGAGAGAGAGAAACATTGATGTGAGAAAGAAACATAGACCAACTGTCTCCTGCATGACCCCTCCCAGAGATGGAGTCTGAAACTCAGGCATGTACCCTGATCATGAATCAAACCGGAGTCCTCTTGATGCATGGGATAATGCTCAACCAACTGAGCCACACTGGCCAGGGATTCATCCCTATAGTTTTGCCTTTTTCAGAAGTTGTAGCCTTCTGCATCTGGCTTCTTCTCAGCGATCACATTTGAGATGCACCCCTGATGCATTTGTACTGGTGGTTTGTTCTTTTTTCTTAAAAAAATTTTCTTTTTATTGATTTCAGAGCGGAAGGGAAAGGGAGAGAGAGATGGGTGGTTTGTTCTTTGTTATTGCTGAACAGTCTTCCATTGTGAGCCTGTCCCACAGTTTGCATATCCATTCACCAGTTGAAGGACATGTGGGTTGTTTCCACTGTTGATCATGAATCAAGCCGCTGCTGATATCTGTACGAATACTTTGATCTGAACACAGGTTTCCATTTCCCTTGGGCAAATCCTACGGACCATTTTCTCAGCCCAGACTCCTGTCCCCCCACCAGCCTGGGTAGCTGAGCACTGTTTTTACTTCAAGCCCAGATGTGTGAGTTCTAGAGCCAGGGAGCCGTTTCAGTATGTAGGTCTTTAGACCAGCGGTTCTCAACCTTCCTAATGCCTTGACCCTTTAAGACAGCTCCTCATGTGGTGGTGACCCCCAACCATAAAATTATTTCCGTTGCTACTTCATAACTGTAATTTTGCTACTGTTATGAACTGTAATGTAAATATCTGATATGCAGGATGTATTTTTGTTGTTACAAATTGAACATAATTAAAGCATAGTGATTAATCACAAAAACAATATGTAATTATATATTGTGAAATATTTATTTCTAATTACAAATAAATGAAATTTTGTCTTGAATCCTGGTGTAGCATGGGTAACAGTCGTCATATGACAACAGTAAACTACATTGCTACACTTTGCTACACTGAGGAGCGGTCTGTTGGTTCCTAAGACCATGGGAAATAGGTGTTTTCCTCTGGTCTTAGGTGATCCCTGTGAAAGGGTCGTTCGACCCCAAAGGGGTCGCAACCCACAGGTTGAGAACCGCTGCTTTAGACGAATGACAAGCCCTCTACAGAGACAGGGAAACAAACACTATGCAGAGAACTGGATGGGTATAGGTTGTAAGAGAAATAGGGAGAAAAAGCCAGGCGAACCAGCCAGCACAAGGCAGGTCTCCTACGTTAGGTGCTGTAATGAAGGGCTTCCTCTTAGTTAGCAGCCCAGCTGCCTCTACAATCGAATTACGCTTCTCCGCTCCGAAACCAGAATCGTGACTTCCTGAGTTATGATTTGCTTACATCCACTCTTGCCATTTGCGTCCACGAGCTAATGTATGGCAGTTGATATCTGGACCAAAGGCAGATGAGGAGGAGGCCTCTGGCCCTCAGAGATTTCTTTTACTAATTCCATTCGAAGAAGAAGAATAGCTAACGCCAAGTGCTCGCCACGCACCAGACACTACTCCCACCTGCGGACTCATTCCATCCTCAGGACAGTCTGAGAAGAGCTAGCCATCATCTGCCCGCGCCCTTCGCTGATTTCACTGAATCTGAGGCGCAGCCAGGCTATGTAAGGGTCCTTCCCCAGAGGCCAAGCTGGAATAGAAACACAGGCCCAGTGGCTTGTGAACTTGGTTGCTTAGCCACAAGGCCGCCCTGCCCTTATACACCTGCCATGAGAAGCCAGGCATTTGGCGTCTCTTCTGCGGACTTCAGACCGGACCAGCCAGGTGATTTCTCATTATCTCCATCGCACGGATGAGGGAATTGAGACGCAGAGAAATTAAGTAATTAGGTCAAGTCCCCCGCCACGGGTGGGTCGTGGAGCTGGGAATGGAAGCCACGTTAGCCCTCCATCACCTCTCCCTGCCCCTAGTAACACCACTTGCGTTGCCTCTGACTTGACCGGAGTGGGGAGGCTGTTGAAGAAATGAAATGAAGATGATTTTGTCTGGGACTCTGTGAACACTGCTGTGCAGCTCAGCACGAGCTGCCTGCTTGGAGCTCACGCCACGCAGCCGGCTGGGCCTCCACGCCGGGATCCTCTCTGGGGATCAGGAGGCCCTGTAACAATATTCTGACTTTTACCGCGCCTTTTCTCAAACAATAAAGTACCTCAGGAAAGTTTGGGGGAAGGGGCACCAAAATAAATACTGGCTGAGGATAGGTTTATAATCGATGTCTTCTTGCTTTCATTCCACTCCGATTTCCCTAATAGGCTGCTTATTCTGGGCACCAGGCTTGCTCTAATTAGTTTTTCATCATGTGATGGTTGGTCTCTGGAGGCAGAGAGAGAGCATTAAAGCGTGAGCCACAGCTCTGGCTATAAAACGGCCAAATTAGCCCGCCATTCCTTGGGCTGTGGCTCCACGAGGAGGAGGAGGTGATGGTCAGCCTTGTCCGTATCGAGCGTACCTTCCACAGCAGCGCCCCGACATGGGGATGCTTGGCTTTATCATGACTGGGCATTTTCTTCTCGCTCAGCCCTCTGTTCAGCACTTCTGGATGCTGGCTATCTCTAGTCCCCAGGGCAGAGTGGAGGCACACATCTGTCTCCCTCTGGAATGATGGGCTCCTGAGTGGGAAATATATCATCAGGGATGAACTGGATCTGGTTTTCCATCACCCAGGAGGCTCTGGTTTAGTAGGAGAAACCGACATATACATAAACAATCTGATAACATGGCACACTACAACAGCGAATTCATATCACAGCAAGAACAATTAACATTTAAGGAAAGACTGTCTTGGTCCTGGCACTGCGCTAAATCCTGCCCGTGTTGATCTACGCCTTTAATCTGGAGTGAAACTGGTGCTGTATCAGCTATCTATTACCGTAACAATGCTGCGTAACGACCATGAAACCTCAGCGGCATCTCTTTGTGCTCCTGAGTCTGTGCATCTCTGCGAGCTTCTGCTTCTGGGGCAGCTGCCTTTGGCTGAGGCACTGGGCTGGGTTCTCCTGAGCGTCTGGGTGGCTGGGGGCTGGCGGGTCCAAGGTCTCCGACGGGACACTTGGGCTCTGTGTCACGGCTCACTCTTCCTCCGGCGGCCCAGCTCCGGCTTATTCTCAGGCAGAGGCAGGAGTCCGAGGAACAGGTGGAAGCACACAACCTCTGGGGGCCAGACCTCAGCATTGGCCTGTGATCAACTCTGCTGCGTGTGCACTTGGCCAGAGCAAACTTGCGGGGATAACCTAGATTCAGGGAATGGTGGGGAACACGCCTTCTCTCCCCCCATCCCCCTTTTGTTAATTCTCACCCGACAAGGATATTTTTCCATTGATTTTTTAGAGAGAGTGGAAGGGAGGGGGAGAGACAGAGAGAGACACATCGACTGGTTGCCTCCTGCATATGCCCTGCCCAGGGCCAGGGATCAAGCCTGCTACTGAGATACGTGTCCTTGACTGGGATAGAACCTGGGACCTTTCAGTCCACAGGTGGACACTCTGTCCATTGAGCCAAACCAGCTAGGGCAGTGCCTCCATCTCTTAAAAAGAGGAGCTGCAAAGTTATGCTGTCAAGGGCCTGGGTACCAGAGGGGCGAAGAATTGTGGCCCCTTTTGTCACCTACCACAGGGACTATTATTCTTATATTACAGATGAGGAAACTGAGGCACAGAGAGGCACCTAAGCTCACACAGAAAGCAGGGGCATCAGAAGCATAGGGCTCTGAAAGTATTGGTGAAGGGGCACATGGTGCTTTTATGAGATTTGAAAACCTTTGGTGTGGGACGCAGTGATGCTTGACTGTTGCTGCTGATGCCTGAGTTCTCACCCGGACCACTTCCGGGTCCTGACTTCTCCGCAGTTGTCGGGGGCAGCCTGTCAGCCTCCCTCTCACCTCAAAGGGCTGCTCGCTCCCCTGCTCCAGCCTTCCTCCTGTGCTGTTCAAGTTTGCTCACCTTCTTGCAGGGCAGCCTGCAGGTGTCAGCGTTCATGCCTCCAGGGGCAGCTCTCAACCCAGGGGGGACAGGAGCGAGCATCTGTCCCCCAAATTCCTCAGTGGAGCTCCCCTGTCCCACAGGTTACACAGCGGCTCCCACCATCTCCCAGGGACTGAGCCCCAGATGACTGTCTGAAGTAACCTTTTTTGGGGTCTGAACTTTAAAGTAACCATGCTTAATATGCTCAAATGTATCAAAGACAAGATAGGCAATTTTGACAGAGAGCTGGAAATGATGGTTTAAATAATTGCTTTCTTTTTTTATCCCATCAATTTCATTCTTAAAGCACAAGGGCCACACTTCCCCTGTGTAAGACAACAGATGAAAAACAAGAAAAATATCTCTGGGAATAGCCAAAAACAGGCGATGGATTGTGCCACACCCCCATGCTACATTTCAGATGCTTGTGTGAGAGTGTTTTTTGTTTTGTTTTTTATCTCATTAAACTTTGTTGTAATGAGTCTAATAATTCTGTTGTTTTCATTAAAAAGTACTACTTTTAAAAACAAATAAAGGGGGGGAGGGGGTGAGTGTGGGGGTTGGGGAAGGTATGGGGGGATGAAGACAAATAGGTAATACCTTAACCAATAAAGAAATTAAAATGCAAAAAGTTAAATAAAAACAAGTAACTTAAAAACTGCCACACCCACTAAAACCCAAATAGTCCCCCAGACATTCTCCTTCCTTCTGAAGGATTTACAGCGCCTTGTAACCACTAATCAGTCCTTTACTAGGAAGCAGTTCTGAGACTGTTCCTCCACCAGATTAAGCCTGGGTGGCAGGGATTGGGGATAATATTTATTTAGGCTCTGAGCTAAATTAACACACGCCTTATCGCCTTCCTCTTCAAAAAGGCCACCTGCCTCAAAGCCCTTGTCTCAGGCTCTGCTAACTTATCCACTTTCAAGGATGGATAAGACATTGACAGACAGACAATGGAGGCTGGAGGCGGGTCCCAGGTACAGGATCTTGCTACAATACGGTCTTGGAGCCATTCTTAGCTGGTCTTTTTGTGTGTCAAGAAGTGTTTTTGCAGAACCTGGGACTGAGTGTGAAACATGTCGCAGGCAGAGCAAACATGAGATACTGCCTGCTTAGTCACTCATCCTGCATGGGGACATTTTCCTTATTCTTTTTATTTGTCATTATATTTTCTAACTATAAAAGAAGTGCCGGCACATTCTAGAAAAATTGGAAATGCAAAGGAAAGCAAAAAGAAGGGGAAAAACACACAATCCTACCACATAGAGGCAACTCCTACTAAGATTTTTTTCCTATATTTCTTTTTTTAGGCTTTCTTGTATGCATACCTTAATATAGTTCATGTATACTATATATTTAATTTTGGACACTTCTTTTCTTATTAATATCAGAAGAAAATCACTTTATCATACTAACAAATTCCCCAAAATAGAAGTCCTAGTGGCTGCTTCATATTCTATCATGTGAGTGTACCACAGTTTTACTTAATCCTCCCCTTACCTTTGGACACGGAGTCTAAATAATCTTGGTGCAAACAGTACTGTAGTTACAGCTTTGTGCTGGCAGCTGGGAGCTCCCCAGAGCCCAGGGAAGCCCCCACTTCTCCCTTCCCCTTGCTCCAGTCTCCCACCACTGCCCACCAGCGGCTGGACCCGGGCAGGCTGAGAACCACAGCATAGGAGTCAGCCCATCTCACCTCTAACACACACACCTTGCAGGATGCAGAGCAGAGGGGGGGAAGGATGAACAACGATCCCAGGATGGCCAACCCCTGCCTTTAGTGTTATTGGCAGACAGACCTGGGTGCTTGAATCCACAATGCTCAAAATCCTTTTTATGTCTTCTCTTTAGGGAGGCTCGGCTGCTCTCCCCTGGCTTTTGTACATTTTTAAATCTAATTTCTTGGGCCTACGACTCTCTCTCTGTGGGCCAGAGCTGGGTCAGCCTGGGTTTCTGCAGCTGAGCAGAGCCCTTGGAAGTCCTGTGTAGGATTCACAATTTCCCCCCCTCTCTCTGGTCTGTCTCCCCAAGCCCATGTGTAATCATGTGAGCAGTGCTGGAACCCTCTTTGGTGGAAAGGATCTCTCTTCACCTGGAACCTGGTCTGGTGGCCGAGCTCCCTCTGGGTGTGGTCCGGCGGGTCCATCCTGGGTCCCGTTCCTGCAGAGAGCCTCGCACCACTACCCAAGGATGCTGCTGCTGCCGCCAGCACGTCACGCCCAGTGGTTCGCAGCTTGCAGCTCATGTTCCTTTGTGGTTTTGTATCCAAGAGCAGAAATGTTGGGGCTCAGCTTCCCATTCTTCCTGGGACATTATTTCTCCGACCTCAGTAAAGATGGCCAGAATATCTGAGACAGTCGCATCTTCCAAGGAGGGTCAGGACAGGGGCAGATAAACACCTGTCTCAGAGTGACTCAATGCTGGTTGTCTAGACATCCCCAGTTCCCTCACCCTGCAGTCAAGATTTAAAGATCAACTCAGATTCCTATCACATTTCTGTTGGGAACCAGCACTGTTCCCAGCATCCTTGATGAGTCTCTGTGGCTTTAAATTCCTTTCTTCACCTCTGGCTTTAATTTCTTGCCTCCATCAAATTCTCCATATCCATTCTACGGCCTCTTTTTGGGGGGCACGCTGTTCCTTTTCCACATTGCCCGATTGATTTCATTCTTACCACCATGCAGGTCTTTGACCTTGGAGGCCCTGGGTTTTAGATGCACAGCCACCACATGACTGTCCTGTCCTCATTGGACTGTGACCAGAGAGAGAAATAAACCTGTGTTGTGGTAAGGTGTATCTGTTGCCGCAGCTAGCATTGCTTACTCAAATGTGTTCTCCTTAAAATTCCACATTGACACAGGATAGCAAACTTTTTCTGACGTTTTGAAGATATAGAGGGTTGTTTTTAACTTAGTAGAGCACAGACATTCCCAACTTAAAATCAAACATTAAGTATCTCTAATTTAAAAATTCATTGGCCTTTCTCATACCATGAACTACTTACTGGTCGGTCTTTCATATAGAAACAAGGTCTTATCTCAATACTAGAGGCCCGGTGCATGAAATTTGTGCACTGGGGGAGGAGGGGGGATAGGGTGGAAGGGTCCTCAGCCCAGCCTGTGCCCTCTCGCAGTCTGGGACCCCTGCCTCCTTACTGCCTGCCTGCTTGTTGCTCCTTAGTACTGCCTTGGAGGCTCCCACTACCGCCATGGCATTTGCCAGCTATGAGAGGTGCTCCCCCTGTGGGAGCACATTGACCACCAGGGTGAAACATCTGCTCCCTGGTGGCCAGTTCATAGCAACCAGTCATTCCATTGTTTGGTCAATTTGCATATTAGGGTTTTATTATATAGGATTCTTCATTTTTTTCTTTTTCTTTTTGCATCACTTCTTACTTCCTCCATTTTAGCAGATAGTCCCCAGCCCAGCTATTCTCTCTTCTTGATATTTTCTTAAACCAAGCAATTCAAGTCTCCCTCTCTTCCCTCCCACCCTGGCAGGCTATGCCCTGAGGACTTAACCAGAATGGCCCATTGGAATTTTCACTAAATAAAAACAGTTTTCTCTCTTAGATACCCCACAGATAAACCACTGATGGCTAATGTGTTAGCAGATGTGGCTGGGATGGGGGTAGGAGGGATCAACTTCAGAAGAAGGCTGGGAAATAGGTGTCTCTTGTAAAGAGGACAAAGTAGACTTGATAAAACTTGAGAACAACTAGGACAATTTTCCATGTCCCCAAATATCCACCTCACAGCCTCTAATTTTGTGCATTGTTCTTTTGGGCTCTGAAAGATTTGTGCTCTTCAATAATTCTCTATTAAAATGCAAATACCTACTGGGAGTTGTTCAGCCTTATCAGTTAATAGTTGACTGTTGCATGAACATAGGATCCTGCTTTAATGGGGTCAGATTGCTGAGGGATGGAGTGGTACTGCGGAAGGGCAAATGGGCTCAGGAAGAAGGAGAGAGAGCATTTATTGAAGGGGTCATTTTGGGGTCTTTCTATATTTTGACCAGAATGAACTTTGCTCACCATTACCCTAGCTCTCTTCTTTGCCTTCTCAGGATTAGCCTTACAATGGTTGGTTTATTCCCCTTGACCAGAGCACAAGTTGAATTAAGAAGGGATGCTTGAGCTTCTCTATGTTGCCATGCCTAAAGTAGAAAGAGTTGAAGTAATCTAAGGAAATAGCTACAAAGGAACCCCCTCCAGTTTAAATTTAGCTCCATTTGATCCCATCAGTCTCATGGCACACACATGGCCTTGATGGCAGCAAAGCCTGGACATGGCCAGGATGATGAGTAGCTGAATATTCCTACCAATGGACTTGCCAATGTGAGCCCATCAGGAAGGACCAAACCAGAGCACGGATGCACAATGCCAATTGTCCCATCTCCCAGGGACACTGCAGAAGGCCAGAGAGACTGCTAGAGGAAACGAAGGAATCCGTGTTCTGAGTCCCCAAGACTCAGCTCGAGCACCTTCTTCATCACCTATGCCTGCTTGCCATGTCCACCGAGCACCTCTTCTTCCCACTGCTGGACCATGAGCGCCTTGGGAAAGAGTCAACGTTGTCCCATCTCTAAGTGCAAATCCAAAGCTTTCAGAAGAAACACATCGATATAGAATAAGCGACGATGCAGGACCATTCCAAGGCAGAAATGGAAAATAAATGAAGTCTTTGCCACCCTCCCAACTGTTTTCCGAAGTTGTCCCTTTCAAGTGCAATATTAAAAATATGTAATAACCAGTAAGACACCAGCATGAACCCATCAGGATGGAAACAGCCTTGCTCAGAAGCAGAGTCCTGGGCCCACTGCTGGGCAGCATGAATCCTTTCGTTCTGGAGGATCTATTTCCCCACCAGTGTGGAAGCAGTCTAATATTGACAGCCTGTGGCTATCCTGGTGGGTCCTGGCTGAGTACTGGCCTGGGTCCCTTCCTAAGCTCCAAAGCTAGGCTGAAGATGGGCCTATGAAAGCTCTACCTTGCATGGGGCCAATGCACTTTGGAGGAGGGAGTCAGTGAGCTCAATCTAGGCCTGTATGGGGGTTCTATTGAAGAGGCCAAGGGCCTGGTGACTCAGGAAGGCAATGTTTGTAGAGCTCAGAGCTGGCAAGACAGGCCCCAGCCTCTCCCCAGGCCCAGCAGGCATGCCCACTAGCTTTAGTGCCCAGGAAATTCCCTATAGCCTATAGCAGCCCTATAAAAAGGCTCAGATTTTGGCTTTCTAGTCTTTCTAACTTTCGCTTAGCTCAGTCCCACCATGAAAGGAAAAAAAATTCTTTCCCCTCCCCAAATCAAGAAAATTTCTTTAGGCAAGCCCACTTCTACTGCCACTGGAGAAAGGAGAGGAAGTGTTTTGGTTGTATGTAGATTACATCCAGCATAGGGCTCATTTTTCCACCTCTGTCTCATGCTTCAAACCTCTCAGTCTAGTACCGATATAGAGCAAGACTCACAAGGGTCTTTGAATGTAATCATGGACCTGGGTAGGGGAGGGGGCACAGGAGGAGAGCAAGGAAGTGAGCTATTTTCAGTTTGTCAAAATCAAAATGGAAATTATAGATGAACACAGTGCTCTTGTGTGCAACTATAGAAATTCAACTTGAGCCAGCTTAGGAAAAGAGATGGAACTAATTGGCTCATGAAATCAATCCACAGCAAGCGCTGGGGTGTGCTGAGCCTCAGGGACGGCTGGAACTGAGGCCTTAAATGTCACCAGGACACTCTCTCACTCCCTAGCTGTCACCTGTGCTCTTTGGTATGGGTGCACTTTATTGCCTGGACCAGTGGCTCTCCTCCAGGGCTGGAGAGGAATTTTACCTCCCAGGGGGCACTTGGCAATATCTGGAGATGACTTTTGTTGGTCACAACTGGGGGGAGAGGTGCTACTGATGTCTAGTGGGTTGAGGCCAAGGATGCTGCTAAGCACCCTACAGTGCCCAGAACAGCCCCCACAACAAAGAATTAATCTGACCCCAAATGTCAATAGTAGTTGAGAAATCCTGCTAGAAGGCTACCTCCTTGTGGCCCAAACTATGGCTGCTGGCCCCTCCCACGCCCACATCCAACAACTTTGTTAGCCCAGGGGGGATTGAGACTTGCTTATTCTGATTCAAATGTCAAAAATCCCAGGGAAGGACACTGATTGGCCCAGCTTGGTCCAGAGATTCACTCCGAGATTAATTTGTAGGTCCAGAAAGGTGGGGTTTTAGAAGATTATGAAAGCCCTTTCTAGAACCTCCTGGGTGAAGTTGGGAAGGAACCTTCTAAGAATAAGGAAGGTAAAGGGCAGGTGGAAAAAAAAATAGGTGATAATGAAGTTACAGATGCTACTGTTGAGTATGTTCAGTTTGTTTGGGAGGCAACATTGTTTAAAATTAGGGATATGGAGGAGCAGGAAAAAAGAAAGGGTCTTGGGTGGAGTAAAGGTTGGGAATCATATTAATATACAGAGTTGGGCAAAATTGGGTTTATAGTTGTGAGTATGTGAAACAGAGTTTATTCTTATGTTATTAATTATAATTATTACTATAATAATAATTATTATTATTATTACTAACCTACTTCTGCCAACCCCTGTAGAGCCCTCCCTTAAAGTATTGCACAGGCCAGGCCAGTATCCAATGCTCCAGACCCCTTTTTCCCATTCCTCCCCTGAAGACAATTCCTGGGGACCCACTCTCCATTCAGAATCTATGGGAAGTAAGTGGCTTTTCAGAGAAACTAATTATCACGAATGTTTAGCTAGCTAATGAGTTATTGCTTACAGATAACATAATGCCTAACCCTGTTACATTGTGCATATCCTTTTAAAGCTCCTTAAAGAAGAAAATAATAGTAGTAATTTCAGGCAAGTGGGAGCTGGAAGGAAGTTATTTTTGGTTTGGAGGCCTCCAGATACAGGCTATTCATGCAGATAGTAGATTACACTGTATCTGATTAACACATGTTCAAGGTCAACATTTTCTGGAGCATGTTTTTTGGAACACCAAGTCCCTGGAGTAGTAGTTAGTATTATTAAAAATAAAGATTCCATAATCAAATCAGTTGGAAAAAATGCTGTTTTAGAAGACATTCAATGGGTTTCTTCACGACAGAACTCAGAGCTTTTCATAGAAAGGGTGTTGTGATCCTTAAAAATGGAATGATAGTATGAAGACTTTTGGGCCAAGTAACCCCCTTAAGGTGTATTTTACATAGGGTGACCAGTTCTATTTTATAGTGATTGTCCTTGCATAATTGTTAAGGCACCCCTTTTCATTCCCCAGAGTGGACCTGTTTGGAGGGTATATTATATGGTCGCCCTAGTCTCACAGGACCATGCTTTGGGAAAGTTTTTGTATTATTTTTATTTTGAATCATCTTGGATCAGCCTTAGGACCTCTTTTTTTCATGGCATAGTTTTACCACTAGGTAAAATGTAGAGGTGGAATCAATTCTTAGTGATTTCTAGGTGAGCACCAGATGAAAACGACCTGGAACAATGGTTTCCCATTGTAACCTGGAACACGTCTACATCGACCCCTGCTCCCATTAAAGTTAGCTTTAGAATCCCAGAATCAAAATATGGACTGTTTGAAATTGGACAGACCAGTTTAATATTGCATTATTAAGGAACTGTTTAATTATAAGAGACAGAAACTCAATTTGAATAGGCAAAAAACAAACAAATGAATAGATAAATACGGTAATTTAGGGAAGAAGCTTATAGAAACAGAGGGAAATACTTCAGAAATCAGAACACCGTTGGGTCCTTGGGGGCTGGACCCAGTTTCTTGAGGCCTCCAGGATTCTCTCTCAGCCAGAACTGGTCTCTGCCTGAGCTTCCGACTGCCCTCCCACAGACCATGCTGCCTCTATGGATGCTGGTGATTACAGAAGTCAAATTCATGACTTTCAAGGAGTCATAAACATCAGGCAAAACGAAGACAATTATGTATTTAAAAATGAGAACCATGGCAAAAATGGTAAGTAACATAGAGTGATTTCAAAGGAGGAGGAGGACAATGGGGTTTTGCTTTAATTTCACAGTGTAGGCAAAAAAGTTACCCCTGATGATCCCTTAAATCACTCATAAAGTACAGAACAGTATCTGTGGTTCTATGTTCTCAACTCTCAATATGTACAAATGACAGAGCATGGAGTCAGGTGCAGAAAACAATGAATAATGTGCAGAGAAACAATGAGTATATACACAAAAAAAAGGTCCAAATTTTGTACTCATAAAAGAGAGATGAGAAATAAAGTAATAAAGAAGAAAATGGCCGAAACTGGGTTGGCTCAGTGGATAGAGTGTCGGCCTGCAGACTGGAAGGTCCCAGTCAAGGGCATGTACCTTAGTTGCGGGCATATCCCCAGTAGCGGGCATGCAGGAGGCAGCTAATTGATGTCTCTATCTTCCTTCCTCTCTGTAAAAAATCAATTAAAAAATATGAAAATGAAGACTAATGGTTTCTTTAATTGAGCACCAGATAAAGAACTCAGTTTAGAATTAAGGGGCATTTTGAACCACCCTCCCTGCCCCCCAAAACGTCTATCTTTAAAAAATATAGAATGATATTCAGTGTGAGCCCAGCTACAGGGAGAAGGGCCGTGTTAGGTCTTTGGTCCCAGGTTCACGCTGAGGAAAGACTGCCCTGTTTTGACTGCTTACTTTTCCTTTTTGTTCTCTCTCTCCCCCTTCCTCCTCCTGCCCTTTTCCCTCTGTGCCTGTCTGTCCCCTCCCCTACATCTCTCTTCTTTCCCTTAAACCAGTGTGGCAGGCAATGTAATAGAGTAGTAAAGAGCATGGGCTAAGATTACATAGAATTAAATCCCACCATGGTCCTTATAGGACATTGGAAGTTTTGCTTAATCTTTCTGTACCTCATATATAAAATGAGGGCAGGGATAGATACCCTCCCCCCACCCCAAAGCTTCATTAGGATAATTAAATGAGATAATGCATGTCAAAGCTCTTAGAACAGTGCTAACCACCTACAACCACCATTATTAATATTACTACTATTACTACTACTAACATGGAAAATCAAATCAACAGGGTCTCTGCTCTCTAGGGAGCTTTGTTGATTTTCACTTTATTTCCTTCCCACCCAGTTTTTGTTTTGTGTCTTTAATCAGTCTCTAGTGGTATCTTATGGAGAGAAAGCCTCTCTTGATTCCTTCTTCAGAAGTCACACCCCTTTCTCATTCATTCATTCATTCACTCGGGCATTCATTGTCCAAGTATTTAGCAAGTGGCTGCTAGGTCCCAAGCATACCTCCAAGAGCTGGGACAGAGCAGAAAACATATCCACTCAAATGCATGCGCTGGGGAGGTACTCTCCTGGTGGGAGAAGGCAGCTGTGTAGGAAAAACAGGCAAGGACCCTGCTCCCACGTTCAGACTCTGAACCATGGCTGTCTTCCTCCCCTCTCCTCTCCAGCTTACTTGCATCTAATTTCATTTTTTAAAATAATTTATTTGATTTCAGAGAGGAAGGGAGATGAGAGAGAGAGAGAGAGAGAGAGAGAGAGAGAGAGAGAGAGAGAGAGAGGGAGAGAAACATCAATGCTGAGAGAAAATCACTGATTGGCTGTCTCCTGCACACCTCCTACTGGGGATGGAGCCTACAACCCAACATATACTCTGATCAGGAATCGAACCAAAACCTCTTGGTTTATATGCCAAAGTTCAGCCACTGAGCCATGCCACCCAGGCTTGTATCTAATTTCTTGATGCCACCTCCTTGATCTACACCCAACCCCCTCCAACCCCCTAGCAATGTGGTTTATTGTGAATACCTTGGGTTGCTCCAGAAAGGATTTCAGGTAGCTTCCTTGCTTTGGGGCCTCCTTGCTTCCAGATGACTTGCTCCCTCCGCAGCCATGTGCTGCGATGTTTTCTTTGGTGCCATTGGCCTGATCCAAGCTGGATCCCTCTAACGGCTCAGTCCCCCTTCCTGTGGTACAGGCGACAAATCCCAATTTAGCATCACTTGTGATGATAACTAATGTGCTGTTTACTCCCTCTTCCAGGTCATTAATGAAGATGTTAAATGAGAGCAGAATGAAACCACATCCCCGTGGCATCCTGCTAGACACCTTCCAATACAACCTGACACTCTGCCATTTGCTGTTTCATTACCCTTTGTTTACCTGGCAAGCGCAGGCCCTTGCTTTAGAAAGAGGCAGGGTGCTTGATATTTCTATGGCTGCAGGGAAGCCACTTAAGGGGCGGGGTGTGGGGGAGGGTGGAATATTAAAATCTGGCAGATTGTAAATATAGCCTTTTCAGTGTGAATGAAATGTGGATTATGAATAGAGCATTGTCAGTAAACACGCGGTTGCTCCTCCTCCTCTCAGAGGCCTTTGTTTTCCCTGGACTCTGCAGCTGCTCGGCCTTTCCCAGGGCGGAGAAGGGTAGATGTTTGCCGTATGCAGAGATGTTGCTTGGCCCAGCTTCACTATGAACCGGAGAGTGACTTTGAAATTGCATGTGAAAGCTGTGGTAGCTGGATTGCATCCACAGCTCCGGTTTTTCTCCCCTCCCTGTACCCATGCCCTCACCATGGAACCTCGAAGAGCCCTCCCTCCCAACTGTGACGCTGGCCCCCTTCATGTGACTTTCTTTGACAGATGGGGTTCCAGCAGACAGAATGCAAGCCCGAGCTTGGAAAAAACCACTTGCGTGTCTCTGCGTGCATTCTTGCCGCCTCCACAACTGCTATGAAAACATGCCTGGGAGAGCCTGTTGGAAGATGGGACACATGGAACAGAGTCTGGTCGCCCCATTTGTCCAGCAGGACAACTGGATAACCTCGGTTATGTGGCTGAGTCCAGTCCAGATCAGCAAAATCCCCCAGATGCATGAATAATTACTCATATTGCTTCTGAGGGCTTGTTCGTCACACAGCATTAGCCAGGACAATAGGTAGCTGACACAAGAGTACACGTTTGGAGTCTTATGAACAGGAAACTCATTGATCTCCTGATGGTTTTTCACACAGTGCATTCCTGTCATAATCTTTTATAAGCAAAGCAAAGAAAAAGTTTTCTAAGTGGAGATGCTGAAGTACAAAAGAGGCCCTAGTGTCTGGCTTCATGCTTTGAAAATTAAATGGCAAATGCGACCTCTGTGTGTTTTCTGCTCAGGACTGTTAAAGCTTTTATTGAGTGCCTACTGTGTATGCAGTGCCATATAAATTCTGACAAGTATAGTAACTTTATGTGGGGGAGGGACTGTGGAGAAAAGGGTGTTGGTGGAGTGAGAAGGCTAAAAGGCTAATTCCAATGTAACCCTAAGGTTTGGGGGTGGGGTTTGGGGAGGCCTAGCAGTCTGAATCTGTGCAGGAACCTAATGGACATTCTTGATAACCTATAATTAAGTCACTTCCCTTTTCTCCACAATCTGGCCTTGCAAGACCTGTTACCTGAATGCTCACATTTTACAGAGGCCATAAACCATAAACAATACATAATCCCTGGAGGGGGTTATCAGCATTGGTGCCAGGCCAGGCCCTTAGATATGATTTCAAGACCCCCATCCCAACCTACGGGGTTTTTGCAAAGCCCGTGGAAGGTCCAGAAGCCCCAACCATATTTGAGGAAACAAAGAAACCAAAAGAGGATAAAAGAAGGGCTTCCACCATACTGGTTTGCTCAGACTTTGGAGGCAGCTCCTCTGAGCCCGCTGGCGCAGTAAAGCTGTGTATCGCCATTTCTCTAAGCGTCGCTTGGGTTTCTGCGGTCTTCTACAACAGGACAACTACAGAATCTGCAGGGCACTGAAAAACTCCTTCTCCAGTGAAAACAAAAAAGAAGTCTGTCCTAAGGAGAACGCACTTAACCCCCGAACCCTAAACAATGGGTTGCTGCTTCCTTTTCAAATATTTGCCTCCTGACACTGCGCTATCACTCAGCCCACAGCTGGAAAACGCTCCTTTGGTTTGTGGCCACACAGTGACAGGCAATGGTAGCAGGATGGGCAAAACTCGGATGGCTGTTTATACTTCCTGAGTGAAAGCCACACGCTTCTGAGGTGCAGACAAGCAGCTTCTAATTGCTCCCTGGGGCTTTTCACCCCCCACCCCCCACCCCGCTCCCTTCCCCCCCACATCCCTTGAACCTTCCCTTGAGGCTT
Organism: Lasiurus cinereus; assembly: GCA_011751065.1. NCBI lineage: Eukaryota > Metazoa > Chordata > Mammalia > Chiroptera > Vespertilionidae > Lasiurus > Lasiurus cinereus. Next base: position 6,579,345 of record JAAGEH010002528.1, read on the forward strand.
CCTGTTCGCAGCTGATACCCAACCCTACAACCTCACTACAACCCCCGGGGGAGGGGGGGGCAGACCAGCAGCATCACCCAGGAGCCCAGGGGATCTGTGTGCACGTTAAAGGGTGAGAAGCATTGTGCTGGGGCGCTGAGAGTGCTTCTGGATGAGTGAATAATGTATTTGGGGATCAGTTAACGGCAGACTTCCTGAGGGCAGGATCCATCTTATCTTCTGGATCGTTGTATCCCCAGCACCTACTTCTGTGTCTGGATATAGTAGGAGCTAAAACAAGTTGGTTGAACTGAAGTGAGCTGGTACCAGTGAGCAGTCAAGTCTATCCCACTAAGGACAACCCTTTCTTCTCTATTTTTCCTGAGCCTCCTGGAGCGAGTGCCACCTTGAAGGTGCCAATTTGCCCCGAAGAGGCAAACTCTATCCAGCGGTTGAGCTAAATCTCTGCACGCTCCAGAGATTTAGGTTTGCTCGTTGTGATCTAAAGTACAACATCAAGTGCATGTGAATAAGCAAGTACACTGGTACCTCGAGATACCAGTGCCCTAACATACGAGATTTTTGAGATACGAGCAATTTTTGCTTTGAAATACGAGCAACAGTTGAGATAGGAGTAATCTCGAGGATCGGCCGGCTGCACACCACCCACCAGTTTACCACGACTCGAGCGTCTCATAGTTTCCCACGCCTCAAGGTTACGGAACGAATTAAACTCATATCTCGAGGTACCACTGTATTAGAATGTCAACACTGAACCTAACATAGGGCCCCAATGTGATGACACATTTGCTAAGGCCTTCAACAGTAGACATAGAAAGGAAGGGAGGGAGAGTAGGAAGGAGGAAGAAAAGAAAATGGGGAGAATGACAGTGGGGGAGTGGAAGGGAAAAAGAAGCAAGGGCTGATGGGACCTACATTTTACCTTCTTTATTTTCTAGTGGAACTTAGAATTTTTCGCGCACTCCCCACTCCTTACCCCCTCTCGGTGTCACTGACGTTAAATATCCAATCTTCTGTGCCCCACATCAACTTGAGTAATATCACAGCCAAGGTTGGCTGCGCCGGCCCTCTTCCTCCCTGCTCAGTTCAAGTTAAGAGTGCTCCCCCCATACATTACCATTGGGATTTAAAAAATGATTTATTTTGCAACACAATTCAGACCTTTGAACCGTACCGGATGCTGGGTGCTTTGTTGACAGGAGTTAGGGATAAAAGGGGAGAGCGGGGGATTGTGGAATGCTGACTTCCTATAAATCATGGATTTTATTGTCGTAAATAGAGGTCACCTCCTGGAACTTCAATAGTCTGCTTTGAAAAATGATATGAAACTATCAAAGTCCATCAGAAGGGAAAATAGGACAAATGGATTAGAGGGAAAAGAATACTTCCTCAGCATTAGCCAAGGCCATGGCAAGAATGTGGCTAGTGTGGTCAGAGCTACATTCAACTGGTGGTCCAGACACTTTCTGCTGTTTCTTTGAGCATATTGTGTATTTCTCCCGCCCCCAGTGAGAGGCTAAAGATGAAGAATGGGACAAACTATCTGGAGAGGGTAAGGCTTTGGAAATTCAGATCTGCTGTGAGCTTAGAAAGGCCTAGGCAGAGCTGAGAGGTTTAAAAGCATTATCTGAAACAATGCTCAACTTGCTGGGAATAATAATAGGCACCACATATGTCAGCCTGTGCAAACACAGACCAGGGTTCCATAGAAGGAAGGGAAATGATAAATCTGCCTGGGAAGGGTCTGTGCTAAGCTAAGATACTCCAGTTCGAGTTATTCAACACTGTTCCAGCTCCCTCCCTTGTAAACTATGGAGGCAGTAATGAAATGCTCAATTTCCCAGCCAAATTTTTCAGCTAGGTGTGGTAGATACAACTCACTCCCAGTCTTTCAGAGGTAAGGAAAGTGCCTGGGAGATCTTTCCATGTAAAAACTTTACAAAGCCTTTGCTAGGAGAGATTATGTTATTGGTCCCTTCACCTTCTCCACCCTCTTTTCCTGCCTGAAGAGCAAATGTCGTAGCCGGATATGAGCGGTCACCCTGAGATCAGTAGGACCTACGTGCTGAAGGTGCCAGAGTAGCAGGACAGCAATCTATGATGACATGGCTCAGCCTCAGCGCCAGCCCTGGATTTCTGACTCTCGGATTTCTTGCTGCGTAAGAAAAATTGACCCCTTATCATTAAGCCCCGGGGGTCAGATTTCCTGCTGTTCACACAGAGATTTATTGCCCCCCATCCCTTCTTGCCATGTAGGAATGCTGGCCCAGTGTCCCCAGATCTGATTTTCCAAGAGAAGATGTAAGTCTAGATTTAAAAAAATTCTTTATTGTTGAAAGTATTACATATGTCCCCCTTTCCTCCATTTACCTCTTCTAGCCCACCCCCACTTCCTGCAGTCTAGATTTTTTTTTTCACATACAACCCCCCAGTTGGCAGTTGATCCCAATAGAGATCATTGATTGACTTTTTTTGAAAACACACTTCCAGTTTGTGACCTCTGATTTATAGAACGTTTACTCTGGGCCGGGTGCCTTTATGTAGATTATCTCATTTAATCCTTACAACAACAACGCCCAGAGTAACACTAATATTACCTCTACTTTATAAATGAGAAAACTGAGGCTCAAAGGTTAACTCGCCCAAGGCCAAATGGCGAGCAGGGAAAGCGCCATTATTGAAGGTCATGCCTGACTTTGGAGCAGGTATTACCCGTGAAGCAACCATCTATCACCACAGTAATGCTGCTAACCAAACCAGCCCAAACTCAGTGGCTTGAAACCGGCATTTATTCTCATGCTTTCAGGTCTGTCGGTGGGCTGCTGTTAGGCTGATGGAAGCTGGACTCAGTGGGTGACTCTGCTTCAGGCTGCGGGTTCTGTGAACAGGCTCCAGGCTGGGACTCAGGATGCAGGTTGACTCCCAGGTGAAAGGGCAGTGGCATGCTGGGTATGCTTTTCCTTGGGGGTCACGAGCATCAAGGACTAAGCCAAATAGGCTGGTGCATATAAGGCCTTTAGCCATGTTATAACTCACATTCCATTGGCCTTATGAAGCTCAGCCTAACATCTGTGGAGCAGGGACAGGTACTTGATCCACAGTGGGAGGGAGGATGAGTATAGCTCAGCAATGACTCAGACAATGGCAGTTCTGCTGTTCGGTCTCAGGGGGAGCAGGCCTTCATGGTGATGAAACAGACTTCTTTTTTTTCTCTGTTGCCTGTTTGCGGCACTGGCAAAAGGTGCATGGATCTGGTAAATGGGGCACAAAGCCATCTGAACTCATCAAAAATCAGTCATTACAGAGATGCCATCTCCCTCTGACGATGTTACACCCCACAAATTGTGGTCTAGCTCCAGCTTCTGGGAGGCACCTGGGCAGAAGAGGGGGAGGAGTTGGTGGAAGGTATCAGAGCTCCTTGTGGGGAAAAATCTTTCATCTTGTTCCAGTTCTGAGCAGTAAAAGCTATGCTGGTGCCTTCCATGGCATCTCCACTCTGGTCCCTGCCTTGTCCCTTTTCTTCCCCCCATCATCATTTGAGTTTTCTATCCTCCTTCTCCAACACCCTGGAATATTCAAACAATCACCTCTTTTGAACCAAGCAGAGTTTGTGATGCAGGAGAAGCAATGAGAACAGGACTGGAATGACCCCATTACTGTGGAGCCTACTTCTGGCAGGAGCAGACAGAGTAAAATTGAATCTCCTTCCAGACATCCCCTGGGCATATCTAAAATAATAAAAAGGTAATATGCAAATTGGTCACGATGCCCTTACAGTAACAACCAAACAGCAGGCTGCATGGGGTGACCAAGCTGGCAGTGAGGTGTGACCAGGCTAGCAGAGGGGGGCAGTGAGGGGCAACCAGGCCAGCAGGGGGGGTAGTGAAGGATGACCAGGCCAGCAGAGGCGGGCAGTTGGGGGCAACCAGGCTGGCAAGGTGATCAGGCTGGCAGGCGAGTTAGGGGCTATCAGGCAGGCAGGCAGGTGAGCAGTTAGGAGACAGCAGTCCTGGATTGTGAGAGGCTGCAGGTTGGGCTGAGGGGACCTCCTCTCCCCGTGCATGAATTCATGCACAGGCCTCTGGTATATATATATAATGTAATATACTAATAATGTCATGTACTAAACAGTTAAAAATAAGTGAACTTCATTTAAAATGGAGTCAGGAAACCCTGAAGGGGGCGCTCTCATGTGCTGCCCCTCAGACTCAAAATAGGACGGCATGGAATAGCAGGAGGAAGGAAGTTTTTCTTGCCCAACAAAATTTCACCACCTTTGCCAACCGTAGCCTGAACTTATTTAGTTGGTTACCTTCAGGGTTGGGCTCCTGGTTACAACCAGCCAATGAGAAGCTATTACCATTCTGAATGATTTGAAACAGCCCCTCCCAACTTCCTCTTTTTCCCTTATAAAAGCAAGCTCCTCTCTGCTCTTTGGACTTGCCTGTGGTTCACCATATTTGCCTGTCCTGAACTAAATTCCTCCACTAACCTGGATTAACTCATTTTGCTGAGAAAATAACTGCCTCTTTGTTTTTATAAAGGTGAACAATACATATATAATCTCTCTCTCTCTCTCTCTCTATATATATATATATATATATATTACACATGTGTATATTACAGTACATAATGTATTCATATACTGTATAATTATATATTACATATACATTTGCATATGTCATGAAATACTGCATATATTTTGAATGTTTGTGTTCCCCTAACATTCATATTTTGAAACCTAATCACCAATGTTATAGTATATGAATATAGGGTTTTGGGGATGTGATTAGATCATGAGGCTGGACCCTCATGAATGGAAATAGTGTTCTTATATAAAAGAGACCCTAGAAACCCCAGAGATTTCCCTTGCCCTTTTTACCATGTGAGGATACAGCATAAAGATGTCTATGAACCAGGAAGTGGGCTTTCACCAGACACCAAATCTATGGTACTTTGATCTTGGACTACCCAGCCTACAGACCTGAAAGAAATAAATTCATGTTTTTTATAAGCCACCCTATGGTAATTTAAAAAAAATATATTTTTAATTGATTTTAGAGAGGAAGGGAGAGGGAGAGAGAGATAGAAACATCAATGATGAGAGGTAATCATTGATTGGCTGCTTCTACACTGGGGATTGAGCCCACATCCCCAGGCACATGCCCTGACAGGAATTGAACCTTGACCCCCTGGGTCATAGGTTGATGTTCAAACATTGAGTTATGTCTGGCTGAGTAATTTTTGTTATAGCACTCCAAGCAGATTAAAATTATATATATATATATATGATGTATATATGTATATAAAATTATGTATATCTATGCATATATATATGTGTGCATGTATATGTATATGAATATCTATTTTTACATGAATAACAATATTCTGCACCTTGCATTTTCACTTAATTGTTCCTTGTCAACATAGAGAGCTTTCTCATTCTTTTATTGGCAATATTGTTATTTTATTGTATAGCTATACCATACTGGGTGGACATCAACATGATTTTCAATCTTCTGTGTTAATAAATATTGCTGAAGTGACTATTATACATTTGATATAATTTCTCCCAATGACATTGCTGGGACATGAGGTGTGTGCACTTAAAGTGCTGACAGACACTGCTAAACCACCCTGCATAAATCCTGTACCAGTTTATACCTTCTCACCAGCAAGTATCAGAGTAGGAGCTCAGTACTGAAAAGATGGAGCTGAATGTTTCTGTCGCCCTTGTTCCTGCTTTGGTCTCTTCCGTATCTTGGACGTCAGGGGACATGAGCATGAGACTCCCAGGTTGCTCTGGAACATGTGAGCACACATGTATGTGCACACAGCAGAGCCATGCTCACCTCAACAGTTAGGATCCTTTTGGTTAAGTGTTATTAAGGAACAAAGTTCTGAGCTCATCAAGGATCAGGTTTCCAGTCAGATTCAATAATGATATATTGAGGGGATACATTCATTTTCCTGGTTAGAACCCCGTGAAATTTAATTGTGATAAGTGCATTCTAGTGTTTACTATGGGCCAGGCAGGGAGCCAAATGCTTTCCTTGCTTCCATGTCACAACAACCCTATATTGAAGATGATGTCCGTACCCCTGTTTTCTGATGGGGATGTGGAGTCACAGAGATATTAATTGACAACATATTAGTAGAGGGAAGAAGTTCAGAGCATGATCTATATATCCCAAATGGCCGGGGTCAAAATCCTGGCTCTCCCTCTTATTAGCAACCTTTGGCAAGTTGTCCTTTTCTCTGTGCCTTAGTTTGCTCCTCTGTGAAATGCAGACACTATTGTGAGGACAGATAAGTTAATAGACAATTCTTCATAAAACTTGTCTATCATCCTTGTCTGTCTGACACTTCAAGCTGGACGTTTAATCATTAAGTTTTAGCGCATCTTTGTAGTTCAGTTTATTTTTAAACTAACTACTATTTCATTTTATATTCCTCAAAGTTTAACAAAATAAGTGAAAGAGATCAAACAAAAGTTTTACTCCAGAAATTCTCAAAGTGCACTTAAAATTGTTGCTGGAACGACCCTCAGACCTGAGCAGCATGGATGGTGGGAGCAGATTACACCACTGTGAGTGGCAGTGATGGAAACAGAAGTCTGCGCTGACAGTTATGCTCATCTGCAGAAACCCAGGCTCTGTGCAGCCTAGAATAATTTGATCCACACCATCTGGCAGCTTGAAAGAAGAAGAAAAAGAAGACGAGAAAGAAGAAACAACAGCCCTGTAGCACGAATGTAATTCCCAATCTAAGTTATGCACTCTCATTTGCTTCATGTAAGATGAGCCAAATTTAAACATGTCAACATCTCAACAATTGCAGATTTTTCAAGCGCAACACGATGCATCTGGCAGGCGCTCATTGAATGTTGTTCAATGACGGTGACGTAAAATGTATTTACGAAAATATACTGTATTGAAAAAAAATAAATAGTATATTGTGATGTCCTTTAGTTTGCATTTGCATAAATTGGCACTCTCTAAAATAAGCCGTTGAGATTTAAAGGAACGTGACTCTGTTTTAAAATGCGCAAAGAATCATAATTACAGAGCTTACAAACCATGTATTCCATCTCTCTCGTTTTAAGTGAAGGAAAACTTAGCCCGAGATTAGTTTTTGATAATGAGGGAGGAAAGTGGGGAGAGAGGTGAAGGATAGGGGAAGCTGGACCACCCGGGCTCCTGAACGCCGGACACTGGAGCTTCCTCCCTCCCTCCTTTCTTCTGCTATGACTTCCCAGACAGGAAGTACCTGAAATCCAGGTATAGATTCTCTTCTTTCTTCCCTACAACTTTGCTCCAAGATGGATGTAGTCTGCCTGCGTTTATTAGGAAGGGCTCTTGAGATTGGTGCCTTTCTACAGGGAGAGGAAGGAAGCAGGCCTGGGCAGAGGTGGAAGCTGAGCTGTGATGCAGTCTCTATGGAGTGCTCAGACAACTCCGTGGGGTGTTCTGAAGCCCGGATACTCCTTCAGAATTGTCCCACGCTGAGAAAAGGGGGCTGGGCCTTTATGTCCCCCCAGTGATCAGTCTTCAGATGTGGGCCACCCCTGGAGAGGAGGGGGTTCCTGGTTTTGCAGGCAGTTCCTGAAGCGAGTGGACAGCAGGCTGGATGCCAGCAGGGCTCTTGGGAGCCAAAGGAGAACACTTTGTGCCAAAGGGGCCTTGGGCAGCACATCATAGCCCAGCACCCCAGGAGAGTGGCTGGCACAGAGGGAGCTCTCTGTAAATGCATGTTGAATGAATGCACCCAATCAGAGCCTTGGGACAGACCTACAAGGGACAAACTACATTGTCACCTTTACAATGTGATTTAGGAGCAGCAAGAAGTGAGCAGTTCGCTAAGGTAAAGTAGAACTCCATCATATCTGTCTTGCTAGAATCTGGAATTTTTCAATATTCTTAGATAATAGACATATTCTTTGGCAAGGGCTACCCCTATGATGTGCAGATCTAAAAGACAACTTGTGGTCCTATGTTGACTGTCACTAGTTATATTTCCTTCTCATGCTTGGGCACTAGAACACTCAATGCTAAATTTGCAGTTCATCTTATCTAATAAAAGAGTAATATGCAAATTGACGGTACTTCTGCTACACTCACAAGCCACACCCACAAGTCACACCCCAGCCAATCAGAACAAGTATGCAAATTAACCCAATCAAGTTGGCTGTTAATTTGCATATCCTGGTGCAGAGGGAAGACTGAAGACAGCGTAGAAAGAAGCCAAGTGCTGCAAAAGGGAGGGAAGCTGCAAGAAGCAAGCAAGTGGGCCGGTGGAGAAGGGAGGGAAGCAGGCAGGGCAGTGGAGAAGGGAGGGAAGCAGGCAGGGCAGTGGAGAAGGGAGGGAAGCAGGCAGGGCAGTGGAGAAGGGAGGGAAGCAGGCGGGGCAGCAGAGACCAAAGCAGGAAGATCTATTGCAGGAACCTTCTTGCAATGGGCCTCTAATCTATATATGTAAAAGGCCAATATGCAAAATGTCCCCTCGGGAGTTTGACCGGGATACTGGGAGTTCAATGGCTCACTATGACATGCACTGACCACCACGGGGTGGTGTGGAACACAGCAGGTGACCAGTGGTGATGGCAGTGGTGGGGCCTTGAGGGAGAGAGGTAAAGAGGAGGTGGGGAGACAGGGAGGGGGGAAGGTGGGGAAACTGATCTGCCCTGATCGCTGGCCAGGCCTAGGGACCCAACCCATGCACAAATTTTGTGCACTGGGCCTCTAGTTACATTAACACATAAACCTTTTTGGTTTTTCAAACTATGTTCATTCCAAACTTGACATGCCATCTGCATGGCTAATTTCTCTGACTCGTTTGTTTAAGTCTTACCATTTCTATTTATTTGTTTCCAAAAGCTTTGTGGAGCAAGGCCAAGTGTGACTACACCCATACTGTGTGTTTATTATCTTCTCACAACACTCGGTGGCTTGGGACCAGGTCTCTCTGACATTGATTCATTCTGTGACATCAAGGCTAATGGATGAGATCGGCAGGATTACTCTGGGGTCTTGAATGGGATGTTTCCCCTTTGGAAATGCTCCCTTTTGGCTCAGCAGAGCTTTAGTCATCATATCTTTTGGCTGTAGAAGGCATTCCCCATAAGAATTAGTTGTGTGAACTTTTATGTAATGCAACTTTATTTCCTGGATTCAGTTTAGATATTAAATATAGATTTTAAAGGCGTTGTTGTTGTCCTGAAGGCATAAATAACTTTTTAGTCTTAGCTTTTAGTGATTTTGTCTAAAAAAATGCCAACATCCAGATTCCTTGCAGGGAGCAACAATTACTTCCTGACTCTTGGTCTCTGCAGGGTGGGCAGCACTGGTCTCCGTAGGGTTTGTACGGGACCTTAGTCTCTTCCCTTGAGGACACAGCAGTAATGACATTGTTAAAGCAAAAATGGTCCCTGAAAAAGGCTGCTCCCATCTTGCATTCATTTAGACAGCCAAGAAATTGGGGTCTTCATTTAAATCGGGGGAAACTTGTTTTCACCTTGTTTGAAATGAATAATAAAAGCAAATTAAGAAGTTGTATGCATCTCTGTTGAGACATAGGCCTGGTGTTGTTGAATGGTTTAAAGCTGTAGCATGAAGAGTGAATCCTGACTTACAGCCACTGCCAATGGGAACCCAGCCCTGATGCCTCATGGCCTGGTGGGTGCTGAGCAGTTCCTGGGGTCTGGGATCCATCCAGATATATGTGTGTCATTTGAGCCTGGGTGCTGGTCTGTCTCTCTCCCAGGTCCATAACTGGCTACATATTTTAAAGACCTTTCAATCCTCTGGCATATGGATCTTTAATTTATTTTTGTTCATTTATTTATCTCTTCATTCAATACATATACCAAAACCCTCCTATGAATCCGACACACCCGTGAGAGAGGGGGAGAATGGAACAAGGAAGTATGTATGATGGATTGGGAAAGCATTAGGATGTAGGACATGCGGGGTAACATAGGAGCCCGAAGGGGCACCAGGGGAAGTATCAGAGGTTGTAGTGGCTAAGCTGAGTGAGATGGAGAACGCTCCAGGCAGAGGTACAGTGGGCATGGCGCCTGGAGGAAAGGCTCTCTTGAGAATGACATATGTGTGCAGTGAAAGAAGTCCAGTTGGCTGGGAGAGAAGGGATGGGGAGGAAGAGGTGAGCTGTGGGGTTAGGCAGGCACAGGTGAGGGGGTCTGGGTTTATTCTACGGTGAGTGGGGAATCACTCTGAAGGGTCTGGGGAGAGATGATGACACAATCTGATTTTTGTTGTTTGACAGATCAAAAATGTGGGGTAGAGACTATTGCCATCTGGACTTAGGTGGTGACAGTAGCCATAGCAATGGATACACCCTGAAGGTACTTAGGAGGCAGAATGGCCAGGCTGGATGGTCCTCTGACCAGACCCCAGGATTGCGAAATGGGCAGTGAAGGGCTGAAATGCCACAGACACAACCTTCCTAGCCTGGGCTGCAGGGTTTCAGTGCCCCAGGGTCGTACTACCACCAAAGTCCCCAAGGACTTGGATCCCCCGTTGGATTGTCTCTGATGTAGAACCTGTTTCCCAGGAGTGACTGGAAGTCATGACAGGATCTCCAGGGTGAATTCATGCCCAGGAGAAATGCAAAAAGGAATATGCTATTTTCCTGCATCTGAGTCGCCAGCCTCTCCTTTCTCTTGGTTGGCCTGAGGTTACTCCCACTCTGCCCTTGATTTCTATTGCAAACCTGCTTAATTCTGAGCAGGGGAGATTTTCCTCCAGAGGCAGGCCAAGTCATCAGTTTCAGCCCCGCATCAGGCGCTTGACAAAGAGGCACACCAGCTCCAAGAATAGGTGAGAAGGAGCCTTGTTAACTGCAAAGGGCTGGCCAATGTAAGGCTTTAATTAGCCTATTAAAATGTATTCCTTGAGCACCTGCTATAGGCCAGGTACCATTCAAAGCAGACCCGAACATTTATCTACCTCTTTATTCTCAGACCCTTGCACAGGCTTGGAAGAGAGAAGCTGGGTGTTGCTATTCTTTAAAATGGGACTCAGAATCCTGCAGGTGCACCTCCAGGTACACAGGGCACCTCTGTCTTACTGCAGCGGTTCAAACCCTGAGCTCTGGGCCAGGCCTGAGTTAAGCTTCAGATGGCTCCCTGGCTAGCTATGGGGTCCTTGGTAAATCACTTAACTTCTGTAAATCTCAGTGACCTTGCCTGTGAGGCAGGGAGCCCGCAGGTCAAAGAACACAAAACTTCCATTTCTGTAAGTCTAAAGTTAATAATCTCATTCAGCTGAAACAGGTTTGGCTCAGTGGATAGAGTATCAGCCTGTGGACTGAAAGGTCCCAGGTTCAATTCTGGTCAAGGGAATGTACCTTGGTTGTGGGCACATCCCCAGTAGAGGGTGTGCAGGAGGCAGCTGGTGGATGTTTTTCTCTCATTGATGTTTCTGACTCTATCCCTCTTCCTTCCTCTCTGTAAAAAATCAATAAAATATATTAAAAAAATAATCTCATATGGTTCACCCAGCTATGATAGAGGGTCGTTATAAATATTAAATAAAATTATGCATTAAAAGTTTTCATTGAGTCTCCATCACAAGGTCTTTCTCTCTTTTTTTTATGACAATAAATAAAAATAATAATGAAATTTTAATTATTATTTCTACCTGAATGTGAGTGTTGGAAGGGGTTTATGTCTCTGTCTCCATCTCAGATTTCATGACGAGCTTTCCTTAAGCACTCCTGGCCTCTTATCATGCCTCTGACTCCTCTCCTTGGAGATGGAGTGAGTTACCTAGTTGGTAAGTGACAGTCATTGGTCTGTTTTTAGATGGGGAGGAATACTAAAGGTATGTGTGTGTGTGTTTGCCTCCCTCTCCCCTCTTCCTCCCAATACCCCTCCCCACTTCCTTAGACCAGTGCCAGGAAGCACTCCTGGAGAGGTGTGTCTGGTCCAGGGGCTCCACCTGTCCCTGCAGATGCCCAGCTTGAGAATGAGGGTGAGGTGGTGGCAGAGACAGGGAGAAGCAGAAAGCCCACATCTAAGTTGGACCCTCTACTCCAGATTTTAGTAGCAACAAAGCAGATGTTGCTACTCATTCATTCCTGGCTCTTCTCTGATTTGGATTTGGGCACCGAGACGAGCAATGCAGTTAATTGGCTCCCTCAAGCCCCCACAGACTGGACCCACCCGCTCAGGGAAGGTGCTGTAACCACTCCGCTTGCAGACGCTGGGGAAAGTCTAGACTGGCAGGAAAAGGGAAGTAGCTCAGTGTGGCCACAATGAGTAACTTCAAACCACGGCCTGGGGGTGAGGAGGCAAAATCTAGCTCAGGGATCCCAGTCAGAGGCCCAAGTGTTTCCTTGGCCCTCCTAGCCAGAAGCAGTTTCCTCTCTAGGGAATTTTCCCCTCAGGCCTCCACTTGGACTATTTCTTCCAGCTTTCTGTCCTTCCAGAACCTTCTCCTTCTCCATCCAGATTCTGTTATTTTTTTGTCTCAAGCAGGGTAGCTCATTCTCAGCCTTCTATCCAGCCTGCACCCAGCCTGTACCTCACCTTGCACTACCCAAAGCTCTTTCTGTGCTCTGGTACACAAAGGACTCCTGCCCCAACCCCTTCCCCAATTACCTCTCCCCTCCTTCCCCCAGTTCAGAAGCTCCTAAGCAAAACAGATTCAGGGAGCAACTATCTGATGAGAAAAAAAACACCCACATCTTTATTTTCACCAGCCTTTATCTGGGTTTTAGCATTTCCTCTAAAGATGAATGTAGGTAACCAAGCACAACAGCTTTAGCAGGATTTGTGACTAGGTCATCAATGGAAGTCACAGATATTTCTCTATCACATATAATTGTAACAGATATCTCAAAATATCACCCAGGTTCATCAGAATTTTGAAATCATGATATCCATCAGACCTGTTGCTAGAGCTTGCCAGACATTACTAAATGATGATTTAAATGACCATTTTGGTAACTGTTTCCATAGAACTGACTTCCTTTGCGATCCTATGGCTTTCTCTTACCGCCTTGGAGACAGGATCCCGAGGAGTCCACGCACAGCACAGATTCCGCCTCATCGCCGAAGGGATTCAGGGCCCTGGGAAGGTTTAGAATCGGCGCTTTGGCAGGAAAAAGCACCACAGAAGTTAGGTGGTTAGTTTTCCTTTAACGCGATCAAGTCCCAGCTGGGGCTCCCATCTGCAGCCGGGGCCAGGGCCCAGGAGGGCAGTGATGCGCAGAGGGACACGTGGCCTGGCCTGAGAAGGGGCGGCAGATGGTGGTTCCCCAGCTCGCCCACCTCACACCCCGAAATACAATGGTAACTCTCCTCCTGTCCTTCCTCTTGCACCGGGGAGGGTGAGGACTTCATTGAGTGCTGCTAAGGCACCTTCCCCGGCCAGGTCCTGAAAGGTGTCACCGCTTTCTCCAGGACAGGCCCCAGCCTGGGTCCCAGCCCACGGTCACATCAGTCTCCAGACGCTGGGGAGCAGGCTGACTCCCGCCCCAGCCACCATTCGCAACCACACTCAGACCCAAGGACCGCCTCTCAGCCCCACCTCTGGGCCCAGCCCCAAACCTGGAGAGATAATCCAGTGATTGCTGTTGCTTTCAGGTGTTAAGTTCTGGGGTGGCTTGCTCCACAACAATGAGAACTAGGATGGAAGGTGCCTGGAATACGCCCCACCCCGCTTCTTCCAGTTACACTCTATATTCTGAGTGACAGCCGTTATACGAAGTGGAAGATATCTGTAGCCACATTTACTAACAAAACATACATCTACACTGAGTGGCCAGGTTATTATGATCTCTGAACCCAGAATAATCTGGCCACTCAGTGCATATACTATATAATAAAAGGCTAATATGCATATTACCCCCTCGACCAGGAGTTCGACCAGCAGGCAGGTTGGCCAACCGCCCATGTTCCCTCGCCTTGGCCAGGCTGGCTGGACTCCACCCTTGCACGAATATATATATATATACTGAGTGGTCAGATTATTATGCATTCAGAGATCATAATAATCTGGCCACTCAGGGAATATTTTGAGGGAGGCCTTTCACTAGTGGTATTGGATGTCTTATCTCATATAGATCAGTGCTGTCCAATAGAACTTTCCACAGTGACGGCAACATTCTTCATCCACTGTCTGTGGTAGCCACAAGTCATGTGTGGCTTTGGAGAATGTGAAATGTGGCTAGTGTGACTGAGGAATTGGATTTTAAACCTTATTTCATTTTAGTCATTTTAATGTAAATCGCCACCTGTGTTGCTGTCTACTTTATTGCCCAGTACAGATCTTGAGGGGCCGTTCTCAATGCCACTTACTCTTAATGTCAATTGTTCTGTTTATTATAGCTGGGTTTTTAGTGACAGAAGTGGTTACCTGATAAGCAAGTTGTCAGTTGGAAGACTATGAAAGAGTTTGCTTTTGGCAAACAGAACAAAACAACAGGCCAGTCTGCAAAACCAGAAAATCAACAAAGCTATTAAGTTGGTGCTAAGTGGCTGTGAAAGGTCTGAGGCCATACTGTAGAGGCTCCAAACAGCATTCAACTGCCATCAATTGAAAGAGGAGGCCTCAGCCCCGGGCCTGTGGTGGGTCTGGACACGTGGAAGTGGAAGTGGAGTCTATTCTGCACAGAAACAAGGTGGGAGTCCTCCGCTCTTGTTCCTGGAGATGGGAGAATTAGGTGTGGGTGGGCCTTCCCAGTTACACGGTGATACTGTTTTTCTTCCATGAACACAAGCCATACTTTCATTCATGCCTTGTGTTCTAAGATTTTTTAGGGAAGAATAAAACACGTGTGCGTTTTAAAAAGCCTGGTTTTATTTTAAAAAGCGGTAGGTTGGGTTCTGAAGCACAGTCAAGTTTGGGAAAGTCTGAAGAGTGTGGAAGACCCAGTCAGATTCCGGACAGGTTCAGAGTTGGTGAACGCTTTGTAAGGCAAAGTGGATGTGTCCCTTTCGCTGCTGGCAAGTCGCACAAACTCATAGGAAGCTGAGTGCTTGCTGCCAGCAGGAAATTCTGCCAAATCGACTCAATGAATTATAATCATTTGTAATCAGTCCATTAATTAACTGGGCACAAAAGGATCTTGTAAAGAGTTCAAAAGTATTTTCCCAAGTCGGTTGAATATACCCCTCCCACCTCATTTGCTTACATGGACACTTCACTCCACAAATCCAAATTTTATTCAAAGGAAAAAAAAACATCACTTTCAGTCTTGTCTGAATTTCCCAAATTTTCACAAACGATAATTAAAAAGGATCCAAATGAATAAACCTCTGTGTAAAATAGGAAAACAAAACAAAACAAAAAACTTCACAACAACCCCGACCAAAACCAGAACTCAAACAAGCGGGCACAGTCATTGATCACCAAAAAGGACGCGGATTAAAGCGGAAGAAAGGACACGTTTCTGTTTTCAGGCGCTGACATTTTCATCAGCGATTTACAGAGTAATTACCAAAAGAAACGATATTGGCCAACTGTCAGCGTTTGGCTACGATTTCTCTTTCTCCTTTCAGTAGTGGCTGAAAAAGAAGAGAGATGTCTCCAAATTCTGGGCCCTCAAGCAAAAAGTTTTAGAAAGCAGCTTTCTAATCATTCTAAAAATTACTTCTGAAAGGGGACAACTCAAACCAGCTGCCCAAGGTAGGCGAGCTCACTGTAGCAGCAGACTCAGATGTACTGGTGCAGAGAAGCGAAAGAAGATAAAAACTACCTGTAATCCCACCGTTAAAGATCAACTATTCATTTTTTTTTACATTTTTCTTGGATTTGTATGTGCATATATTTGCCTGTATATTTACTTACCAAATAGTAAATAGTGCTTGAAACCTGTTTTTTCTCCCTTAAACAACAACATGTCTCATTGGCAGTAGGTAAAGCATCACATTATTCATGAGGTGTTTCACTTCAGAGGTGTTTCATAACTGACTCGACCAATCCCTGTTACTGCCCTCAAAGATAATGCTGCAATTAGGTCTCGTGGTTGTGCCTTTGTGTGTATCTTCGATTATTTCCAGAGGAAGTGACACGAATGGGTGAAAGACCATACGATACCCATTGATCTTCCGTTTGAATGACATTCAACATATTTACGAGTTGGGCCAGCGAAGTCCGAGAGATGAGGTGCGGGACCTGGGACAGATTAACTGCTAAGTCTCAGTCTGAGTCCGTGGTGGAGACAAGGACGGCTAGCTGGCTAACTGGGACGTTCCGATGAAATGATACATACAGGTGTTCCCACCAACCCAGTGCCAGGCACGTAATAGATGCTTCATAAATGTCAGGTCCGAGAGAGAGAGAGAGAGAGAGAGAGAGAGAGAGAGAGAGAGGAGGCAAAGAGAGAATTGGCAGGAAGAAGGGATGGCACCAGAGATGGAGGCCTGACAAACAAAGAATGTAGGTCTACACGCGTTTTTATTTGTTTGTTTTTTACAGCTGGCCCAGCCTAGCATGGATGCTTACAGTGCGTTATCTCAGCCCCCCCACCCTTTCCCCCTCCCCCGGCCCCCTGCATCTGCCCTTGGGTGTTAGGAAAGGCTGAAACCCACACAACAGGGCAGAGTGAAGCTTGTTTGCGGCAAGATTCATGTCTGGTCTTGAAAGGTACTTTGCTCCCTGCCCCACCGCGGCTGATGAAAAGGGAGATGGATGTCGCGCCCAGGGCGTGGGTGAGGCATGCAAATGGGGTTCTGCCCGGGCAGGCTGGGTTGGGGAGGGCTTCTTCCTAACCCACTTGCACCCCTGGATTCCTGTGCCCTGGTGGCAGCCAGACAAGCTCTTACCCTGCCCCCCAACACCCAGCCCCGCTTCTCCTAGGGAGACTCCCCTACAGCAGGGATCTCCTAGGAGCCCTTTACGCGTCAGAACGCATTTCAGTCATCCAGGGCCTTTCCCAGGGGCCCCTGCGTTTCAGGATGCAGGGCTCGCAGTGGGATGCGGGGCTGTCAGTGTTAAAGGGTTTATGAATCATTCAGGCGGCCCTGGTTTCTTCCCTACCCTTCCTTCCATCAGCTATTTTTGAGCATGTGACAGGCTAGGCTGTGTCACACACCGAACCACCGTGAGCACGACCAGCAAGCCCTCTGCCCTCTTGCAGCTTCTGTTTTGGTTAAAGAGACAGAAAGAAACCCAAGCACACAAATGCATGCCCATTTCTGAGGTCACCAGGAGGGTTTACCATGGGTAGGGGGGCCAGGAAAAACCACTCCCTCAGGGACAGTGATATTTAAATGCCATTCTCTTTGTAAAGTTTCTTTCTTTCTTCCTTTCTTTTTCTTTTCTTTTCTTTTCTTTTTTTTTGTCCAGAAACGCGCTTGTTGGTCACTAAATCATTAGGGGAGATGGATGCTTGGGTCTATTTTAATAACCAAAACTTTGCATTTATTGAATACCTACTATGCACTAGGCAGGCCAGCAGGAATATTGTGGTACCTAATCCTTTTGACAAACCCTTGACACAGGAATTATCTCCAAAAATTTGATAAAATCAAACCAGAAATAAGTGGCAGAGCAAAAATCTGCGCCCAGCTCTGTTTGGCTCCAGCAGTGATGCTTTTCTATGAGAGGGAATCCCCTCCCTTTCACAAGAGGAGAGAGAGAGAGAGAGAGAGAGAGAGAGAGAGAGAGAGAGAGAGAGAGAGAGAGAGAGAGTCTGGCTCTTGTCAGCAGGTTGCCCTTTGAACTTGCTCCACAAAAGGGAAATGCTTTGATTTAGAATTTACCTGGATTAGTTCCAAGCAAAGGTCAAAGGCCTTTTACTTCTGCCCCACCGGAAAGTCCTCAAACCTAGAATTCCTCCCAAATTCTCTACAGGGTTTCCCTTGGAGGAAATAATTGAAGGAAATAATCCAATTGGGTCCATTGACATTCATTTCTGTTGCCAGAGATACACAACACAGGTGCTTCCCTCCCTGCCTCCCTCTCTCTCCTCCCCTTCCCCGTCCCCAGGTTGGGTTGAATCTCATCCGTGTAACGGTCTCATGTTTGCATTTTCCTCCCTATCCTGGAGCTCATCGTCCTTACAGATCCACACACCAGCTTTGCACTCCGGTTCCCCTGTGATGGTGGTTTTGAACGTAAAATTTTACCAGGTAACTATCAGGAAACAGAAACACTGAGTAGAAAGCATGGCGTTGTAAGGAGGTGCCTGACATTTTATCATTAGAAAAAATATTTTATTATCTGTTCAGAATATTCTGTCATAACACAGATGCCCTTTGAGGAGAAATGCACTGAGTGTTTCCAGCTAATAACTTAAGGATGGGTATCACTAGCATTTACATGTGTATTACACTTTCCAAAGTACCTTAACGTATATTACATTTTGTGGTCTTCCTCTCCCCCCGACCCCCAACCATGAGATGGGCCACAAACCTTTGTTTTCACAACTGACCAGGGAGCATGTAATACCTATCTGTAAGGATGGATAAAAAGTGACCCAGCTGCCGAAACTGGTTTGGCTCAGTGGCTAGAGCATCGGCCTGTGGACTGAAAGGCCCCAGGTTCGATTCCGGTCAAGGGCATATACTTGGTTGCGGGCACATCCCCAGTGGGGGGCGTGCAGGAGGCAGCTGACTGATGTTTCTCTCTCATTGATGTTTCTAACTCTCTATTCCTCTCCCTTCCTCTCTGTAAAAAATCAATAAAATATATTTAAAAAAAAAAAAAGTGACCCAGCTGGTAACTGACCCAGCTGAGACTCACATCCAAGGTTTTCAAAGTTGAGGTCAAGTACTCTTTCCAAACAGTTTCATGCTTCGGATCAATTGGTCAGGGCCTTAGTCCAGAAGGAACAGGACATGAGATACACAAAGAGGTGAAGATGTGAGGGTTGGCTTACTCATTCATTTATCAATGGGGCAATTTATGGAATACTGTCGCCGACTGTATGATACTATAAGAACACATAAACACCAGGAGAATAATGCTTGTGTGTGGCAGAGACTTGCTAGCATTTTCTTCCCTTTCCTGGCTCCGCGGATAACTACATTTCCCAGTCTCCACTGAGGCTGCATTTAAGCTAATGGAATCTGAACAGAAAACCCGTTCCTCCCCGCTCTTTCCTGTTAATGCAGTTGAGCGTGGATAGCAGGGAAGCTCTGAAATTATTTTGCTCCTGCCAATTTGGAAGACCCATTAGACACCAACTTCTATTATATTAACCCACTGAATATTGGGAGTTTATCTTTTATAATGACTGGTGTTACCAGAGCTTCTTAATCAGGTTGCAGGAAAGAATGAATCCCTAATGCCCCGAGGCAACCATTGTAGGAAATGAATTAACTTCTGTCCTTCGCTTCTAACCTGGTGCTAGAAAATAGTCACTCACCTAATTTTCCGTGGAGTTTAATTCTCTTGTGGAACCTCTGTTGAAAAGGGCTGGCTACACTAGAGCAATCCCTGTTCTCCAGGGATTTATCATAATCTAGTTGTGGAAATTGGACAGTTGTCCAAATCTCTAAAAGGGAGTGGGAAGAGAGAACTCCTTTGTCTTCTCTTTCTCCTTCTGACAATCCTGGGAAAGAGACTATTATTGTCATTTTACAGCTAAACAGATCAGGAAATTGAGTCAATGCTCAAGGTTGCTCAGCTAGAAAGAGGTGGAGGCAGGATTTGAACCTATGTCTAAGAGACTCTTACTCGTGCTAGGAGGGACTCTGTTTATGCCACTGTAAAATAAGCAAGTTTTTTATTTTTTTTACAGATAGGAAGGGAGAGGGATAGAGAGTTAGAAACATCAATGAGAGAGAGCATCGATCAGCTGCCTCCTGCATGCCCCCTATTGGAGATGTGCCCACAACCAAGGTACATGCCCTTGACAGGAATCGAACCTGGGACCCTTCAGTTCGCAAGCTGACACTCTATCCACTGAGCCAAACCGGTTTTGGCCTGAAATAAGCAAGTTTAATCTAATCCACAATTCTCTTTAGAGTGCACCCAAAGACCAAAGGGCCCAAGACCTTTCTCAGTTTGCAAGAACAAAGATAACACTTCTCTCTGGAGAGGATGGATCTCTCTCCATATCTCTGCTTTTGATTACCCCTGAGGTTACAGTTTCTTCATCAGAATTTTTCTACCCGGAGCCTGTTTATAGGTAAGTGGTAATAATGAGATTAAAAGCCATTTATAGAGGTGAATGGTAAAAGAAGGGTCATCCGACATTCTGACTTTTGGGGTAAGGGGACTAATTTATGAAAATTTGGAAGGTGCGATTAGGAAAGCAGAGGATTGTTAGTTTATGGAGAGAATTAGGTTAACTAACAACCATCTTCCAAAAGCTTAATTAAGTCTCTCAGCCCTCTAGTGAAGCCAGAAAATAATTGATTGCATTTCTGGTGGGAGAAGTGACGGGGGAGATAATTTGCCTGTGGCCAACAAGGGAACCAGCATCTGTCCTGGGATTCACATGTAAGATTTTCTGGCTCTTTGTTTAACCTTTGAATTTGGAATGCTCAAGGCCCAGAAGAAATTTTGTGTGTGTGAGAACCCCAAAACAGGACCGTCAACCAAGATAGTACTTCATGAGAATAAGATACCAAATAACTAAGGATTCGCTCCTTAGTAATTTTCTGTCCTCCAACGAAGTAACACAAATGATGCACTGCTTGCGGGATTCAAAGCCTCATAGGTCTATTTTAATAAGTGCAGGCACCTTTCATTGTAAGGCTTGCCTGTCACCCAGTGATGATAATATTTGGAGACCTTATTTAAAACAATGGCTGGAACAAACTAGAGAGAAAGAGAGAAAGAAAATGGGTGGGAAAGAAAAGAAGAAGGAGTTACAGAAGAGGGAAGAGTGCATTCCAGAAAAAGAATGACTGAATTCACCAATTATTGAATGCTCATTCTGTGCAAGGAGTTTTTCGAATGTTTCCTTACACAGTAAGCATTTAATAGGGATGTGGAAACTGAGGCTTAGATGGGAAGCATTTTGTCCAAGCTAAGAGGAGACAGGATTAATATTGGAATCCAAGTTTGAAAGTGTGTTCCTTTAATATGTGAAACAAACAAACAGAAAAACAAAGCCAACCCAGTCCGGTCTGCCTCCTGCGTGTCTTTGCCTTTGTTACTCATGTAGAACACTTCACTTCGGACACTTCCAATTTCCCCCAACCCAGCAATTCTTGGACACCAGTTGCGTGTCCCACAATTTCACTCAGTTCTGATACCATCTACTTCAGATACCAATCACAAGCAGTAGGGTCCCAGGTTACCCACAACTTCTGTCTGACTTGGCTACAAATCAAAGGATCTCATGACCTTCACCACTTGGATTTGATTAATTTGAGAGAGTGGCTCACAGAACACAGGGAAATATGTACTTAGAATTACTAGTCTATACTAATAAAAGGGTAATACGCAAATTGGTCAGGATGCCTTCACAGTAACGACCAAACAGCAGGCTGTGTGGTATGACCAGGCTGGCAGAGGGGACAGTAAGGGGTGACCAGGCTGGCTGGGAGGGCAGTTGGGTGCAACCAGGCTGGTGGGGTCAGGGGGTGGGGTGACAGTTGGGGGAGACCAGGCTGGCAGGGGGGGAAGTTAGGGGTAATCAGGCCAGCAGGCAGAGGTGGTTAGGGATGATCAGGCTGGTGGGGGCAGGGGGCAGTTAGGGGTCATCAGGCAGGCAGGCCATTGAGTAGTTAGGAGCCAACGGTCCCAGATTGTGAGAGGGATGTCTGACTGTCGGGGATTAGATCTGAACTGGCAGATGGACATCCCCTGGAGGGGGGTCCTGGATTAGAGAGAATGCAAGCTGGGCTGAGGGGAAATTACGCCCCCCCCATGTACGAATTTCATGTACTAGGCCTCTAGTTTATTATAAAAGGAGAAAAAAAGAATAAAGATGAATACACAGAAAGAAGTGATGCATAGGGGCAACGTGAGTGGGAAGGGGTGCAGAGTGTCTGTGACCTCTCTGGGTGTGCCAACCACTCTGCACAGCCACCTGTTCACCAACCTGGAAGCTCTCTGAAGCCCAAACTATTAGAATTTTTATGGAGGCTTCATCACAGAAGAATGATGGATCATTAACTCCATTTCCAGGTCTTCTTCTTTCTTGAGAGAATGGGGGGTGGTGCTGGAAACTCCAAGCTTCTAATCATGCCATGTTCTTTCTCATGCCTGCCCTATCCAGGGGCCAACCAGTAGTTCGCCCAGGGTCAGCTCATTGTAACAAAAGGCACTCCTATCACCCCGAAAATGATGAGCTTTTCAGGAGCTCTCTGCTAGGAACACAAGGCAGAGACCAATCTCTATTTCCTTTTATCTTACACTCACCCGCTGTGCTGTACTGCCCTCCACCTTTGACAAGAAGCAAGGGGAGAAGGGTCTTTGGAATTCATGTGCTTGCATGTATCTATTTTTCTTTGCTCAACTGTAAGCTCCTTGAGGACCAAAATCACGATTTCATATCTGTTTCCCCAGAGCCTAAAGCAGCTCATGAAAGGCAATACATGTTGCGTGCATGAATGAATGGACATCTGCAAAGGCTGACGATCAAATATTTCACCTTCTCATCTAATCCCAAAGTCATCGTTGGTCTCTCAGGCTTTCAAATTAACTTGCCTTCCTCCATCTTCCCCACAGCCAACTCCATGGGCAGAGGAAGTCCAAGGCTCTCTCTGGACTGTCTGCAAATTCTTGGGTTCAGGGACAGCCTTGTGCTCTCAGCATCTTCCTCAGCCCCTCCCCCCCATCCCTCCACCCCCAGGTCAGCCTGGAGTTCCTGCTATGCATTATGAATCCCATCCCAGCTCCACCACTTGCCAGTTATGTGACTTTAGGCAGGTCGTGTTTGGATTCTGAGACTCAGTTTCTTCTTCTGTAAATGAAGGTTGTGATTTAGATGAGGATGGAAGACTCAAATGCCTTCAAGGTCAGACAAGTATTGAGAATGAGGGGTAAAAATCTTTAGTGTAAGATAATAGGGAGTTATGAAAATTACTGGAGGCCTGGTGCATGAAATCGTGCAATGGGGGTGGGGGGAAGGGGTGTCCTTCAGCCCAGCCTGCTCCCTCTCCAATCTGGGACCCCTTGAGGGATGTTTGACTGCCTGTTTAGGCCCGATCCTACCTGTATCGGGTCTAAATGGTCAGTCAGACATCCCTCTCACAATCCAGGACTGCTGGCTCCCAACTGCTCACCTGCCTGCCTTCCTGATTGCCCCTAACCGCTTCTGCCTGCCAGCTTGATCCCTTGCCAGCCTGATTGATGCCTAACTGCTCCCTTGCCAACCTGTTTGCCCCTAACTGCCCTCCCCTGTAGGCCTGGTCACCCCTAACTGCCTTCCCTTGCAGGCCTGGTCCTGCCCAACTGCCCTTCCCTGCTGGCCATCTTGTGTCCACATAGGGGCAGGATCTTTTGACCACATGGGGGCAGTCATCTTGTGTGTTGGGGTAGTGTTCAATCTGCATATTACTCTTTTATTAGGTAGGATAGAAGCTTGGTGCCCAGATAGGGGCCAGCTGGTTTGCCCTGAAAGGTTTCCGGGATCAGGGTGGGTGTTCCCTTGGGGCGTGGGGTGGCCTGGGCAAGGGGCCTGTGGTGCTTTGCAGGCTGGCCACACCCCCGGCGACCCAAATGGTTCACCTGGTATCTGGAATTTACTTCTCTTCTACAATTGAAACTTTGTAGCCTGGAGCGGAGCCAAACCTTCTGCTCACACAGTCATTGAAACTTTGTTGCCTTAAGGTATGGGAAAAGCTTGGCTTCCTCCATCCCTAGGTGCAAAGCAAGCTTCCCTCCTGCTCTCTCTGTGGCTGTAGCCATCTTGCTTGGGTTAATTTGTATTTTCGCTCTGATTGGCTGGTGGGCATGACTGGTGGGCATGGCTTGTGGGTATAGTGGCGGCACAGTCAGCTTGCATATTACTCTTTTTTTTTAAATATATTTTATTGATTTTTTTACAGAGAGGAAGGGAGAGAGATAGAAAGTCAGAAACATCGATGAGAGAGACATCGATCAGCTGCCTCCTGCACGCCCCACAGTGGAGATGTGCCCACAAGCAAGGTACATGCCCCCAACCGGAATCGAACCTGGGACCTTTCAGTCCGCATGCCGATGCTCTATCCACTGAGCCAAACTGGTCTTGGCCATATTACTCTTTTTATTCGATAGGATGGCCAACAGGAAAGCTTGCCTTCTACTACTACGCATCTTCAGCTGATGGTTTAGTGTGGGAATGAGGGCTCCGTGTGGCCACAATTCCACTGTTTTTCAAAAGGTGCAGGGAATGTGGATTTTTATGTGAAATCTTCCAATTCTTAAATGTTGGCGCAAACACGTTCAGAAACCCAGAGAGCCAAACTCAATATATCTGTGTGCCGGATTCAGCCCAGGAGCCTCCAGGGTGCCGCCTCTGGACTGGATGTTGTCCAAAGTCTCTGCCACATCGGAAAGGATTTGGCCCAGCGGCAGGCTGTCCCTTCAATCTGTATGTTTTTGGCTCTCGTTACTATTTCTGCTACAGTTTAAGCGGAGTGGACGAGGGCTTAAGTGTAACTGTGTTTATAAACACCCTGAAGAATTCCATATGGTATGCCGAATGTGAAGCTGGCTTAATTTGAAGAGATTAAATGTACTCAGGCAATTTCAGAGCTGTCTGTTTTGTAAATCAATGCGATTTGTCAGTGGCAGGCCAGGAAGGGATGAGCTTTGAGAAGTGCAGCTGGTGTGACCGGGAAGCCAGGTGGTTGGAGCAGAAGAGGCAAGTCAGGGCAAAAGCAGCTTTCCTGAACGCACATCACTTCCTCTCTGCACTACACTTGCACGCATGCACACACATACACACCACACGCACACACATGCACAAACATGCTCACACACCATCCCCTTACCCCCTCCCCTACGCTCATTTAGTCTTCTGTTTCTTAATTTGAAACTTAGCCAAATGAAAAATCTTGTGCCCACACAGGGGCAGGATCTTTTGATCACATGGGAGCAGTCATCTTGTGTGTTGGGGTGATGGTCAATCTGCATATTACTCTTTTATTAGATAGGATAGAGGCCTGGTGCACGGGTGGAGGCCAGCTAGTTTGCCCTGAAGGGTGTCCCGGATCAGGGTGGAGGCTTCCTTGGGGCGTGGGTGGCCTGCATTCAGGGCAATGTGGGAAATGCTTAGCCATCTGGGAGCAGGTATCAGAACTGATCATGGCAGAAGCCCTCCACGAGGAGCTCGAATGCTGGGGATACAGACCCTTCCTCCTCTCGCATTAACTACCTGTAGGGGCTCAGAGAATCATGCCCCTCTTCAAGCTTCTGCTGAATAAGGTACATGAACTTGGGTGTCTTAAATCTCCTCCAGCGGTAACAATATTTGAGATCTTCGATTCCCCACGAGGCAGAAAACTCCTGTTCTCTCTTTTAACATGGTTGCTGCTTCAGGAAATGGACCAGTAACGTCGTGGACCACTAGCTATTAGGTAGTGGACAGCTTGGAAGCTGAACTGGAGATTGGAAAAACTGATGAGGCAACAGAAGACCAGTGATGGACTGAAAGATGGACCACTTAAACCTGAGCCACACGTTTCAGGTTTACCTCAAGAGAAACTTCTGGCCTTTCCAGAGGTGATGACCTCCTCATGACAGTAAACCTCTCGCTAAGGATCTCCTCCATCCCTCTCCAGAAGAGGAGAGGAGGAAACACAGGAAGAACTGCCTGGCGCAGAGAGCCAATTCCTACTTCAGGGATGTGAGACGCCCAGGATGCTGTAAAATCACCACCGCCATTAGCCATGCAGAAACGGTCGTTTTGTGTGTTGGTTGCTCCACTGTTTCCTGTCAGCTGATAGGAGGAAAAGCAAGGCTTACAGAAGGATGCTCCTTCAGAAGGAAGCAGGACTAAAAGCACCTCGAATTGAAATGAGTGGGAAACGGTCCAACACATTTTAGATACCAATAAAAGGTAAACTTCGGTACTAGGTAAGGGGATATTACAGGCGTACCCGACTTCAAGGTATCATCTTCTCTGTGGTTCAGGTGTGAAAAACAAGAGAAAGCTTTTTTTTTTTTCTGACCTCTTTATTCATTGTCTACTGGTGACTAGCTGGGAGAGCAAGTCCAAAGCTGGATTGGCTACCTCCTGGCTGGGAGGAGAAGTGGAGACTGGGTTGTGGGGCTCAGTGGAGGTCAGAGAAGAAGGCATGTATGTAGGGAAGGGCATCCTCAGGGTGGAGGGGGTGAACCTGGAGGGATCTCAGAGCAGTCCCTAGGGTGGAGTGCTAACTGCTGAGGTCCAGTGTGATGGAAGTTGCACAGTTTATTCGAAGTGCCCAGAGGAGATGAACACCATGGAACCTCCAAGAGGGTTTATTAATTCCATACTCAAGCCATATGGCTTTGAATTCTCTGCTTCCAACATCCCATTTAAAATGTGTGTGTATGTATGTGTGTGTGTATGTGTGTGTGTGTGTGTGTGTGTGTGTGTGTGTGTATATATATTTAAGTTTAGTGAAAGGGAAACCTAAAAATAATATTCCCTTCTGATTGTGAAACTAATAAATACAAACAGAAACGAGGCTAAGTCCCATGCATAGGAGAAATGATAGAAACATGATGGGGTAGCCGTACCGGAGAAAACCGTGCTGTGGTAAAACTAAGTGCAGAGTGGGAGACTGTTTACATGAAAAGAAAGGCCCCACGGCAATGCCATATGCTGTGTGAGGAAGTCATTATGGAAGTAAATGCATAGGAACCGACATCAGAGGACTCTCAGAGGAGCTGCTACCTGTGGCTGTGCTGGATAGGGTGCCACCGATTGGATGATGGGTAAAGGGTTTCAAAAGCAACAATTTTCCTAGCATGGAATGTAAACAAAACTTGATAAAAATTAAAAGAATGAGATGGATCTACGTGCACTGATAAATTTTGTTTATTCCCCCTCCACGCCCCCTACCCCAGCAAAGGAAACCATTAACAGTGTTTACCTTTGAGGAGATGGACAGAGGGTGTAAGCAGACAGGAAGTTCCACTATTAGTTTTGTACTTTGCTAGGCCCTCAGTTTTCTAATTATGTTTATAGATTGCCTTTTAAAAACTGCCAATAGAATTTCCTGGGTAATATGATAGTGGGTCTCTTTTTGCTCTTTTCTTTGTATTCAACTATTAAAGTAAACTAATAGGTATTATTTGAAAGGAACTTGCATGAAGTAATATATGATCTAGATTGATAATTTTGAAAAACAGAATTTAAATCACCCAGATTCTCCCAATCAGACATGATAGTCACCAACAGCATTTTGATGGTTGCCTCATCCAGTTTTTTTTTCCCCCATGTCCATTAAATGCCTATGTTAATATGGGGATATAGTTCAGTGGTAGAGCATTTGACTGCAAATGTGTGTTTTAATAAAAGTGTGTTGTATTTTATGTTCAGTTTTGTATTATTTCTTTTTCTTAATAAGATATAGCATTTCCCATGCTATTAAATATCCTTTAAATAATACGATTTGTAATCTTATATAATAAAAGGCTAATATGCAAATAGACCAAACAGTGAACAAACAGAACAACCAAACTACTGGTCGCTATGATGTGTGCTGACCACCATGGGCTGTGTGCGGAACATGGCGGGCATTGGCCACAGCGGGATGGTGGAGCAGCTGAGCTGAGGCACCAGACCCAGGTGGAGTGCTGGTCACTGTCACTGGGGCAAGCCTCTGGTGGTTACTGAAAATTCTTTGCTCCCATGTGCCACGGTCCTGCCTGATGCTCGCACCCACTGCCAGCACTGGCCCCACTCACACTCACAGCTGGCCCCAGATCTGCTGCTCACACCCGCTGCTGGTGCCCGGCACCATCCCGATCACCCAGCACCTTCAGTGTGTGTGAGTAGTGGCTGCTAGCCCTGATAACCCCTGAGGGCTTCCCCACCTTCCCTTGCTCCTAAGGGGCAATCAGGGCAGCAGCTGCTGCTCACACCTGCTGCTGGTGTCAACCCCAATTGCTCCACGCCATCAGTGGGTGGAAGTGGAGCCGGCCCTGTCAGTACATGGGAGCGGTGGCAGCGGGAACGGGGCTGCCAGCAGATAGGGGACTGGGGGCTGTGGCAGGAGGGGAAAGGTAGGGGCATGAATGATGGGCCCACAGTTCCTTTCAAGGCACATCAATTCATGCACTGGGCCCCTAGTAGTGACACAAGAGTACTATGCATGCACCTACATATGAATATTTATTATCTATATTTATCTATCTATCTATATCTATAATCATACATAGTAGTCAAGTTCTGAATAAGGGCTTAACTTGTCTCATTTCATCCTTCCAACAGGCCCATAGGTAATGTTATCCCCATTTTATAGATGAGGAAACACAGAGGTTCAGCCAAATTACATAGAGAACTGGCCCAAGTGCCAAAGCCACCGGGTGTGACTAAGTCCGGTCTCACACTCATACTTACTGCCTAACTACCGTGTTAAGCAGGATCCACAGCAAGTATTTATCCAACCCCCTATTATTGCTTGAAAATGTCTACTGTGTTCAAAGACACAGTAATGAATATCCTGGTCCACGGTTTGGCTACGTCTCAGAATTCCTTGCTTAAGCTAAATCCCTCCCAGTGGAGGACATCTTTCAGGCTCTTGGAATCTATTGCCAGCGCCCTTTACAGGCGTGCTTTGGAACTACAGTGGTACCTCGAGTTACGAGTTTAATTCGTTCCGTAACCTTGAGGCGTGGGAAACTATGAGACGCTTGAGTCGCGGTAAACTGGTGGGTCGTGTGCAGCCAGCCAATCAGCGCGATTACTCCTATCTCCAATGTTGCTCGTATTTCAAAGCAAAAATCGCTCGCTCCACAGCTCATATCTCAAAAATCTCGTATGTTAGGGCACTTGTATCTCGAGGTGCCACTGTACAGGCAAACCTTTTCTAAAGGAATGGCAACTGGGCAGGAACTAAGACCCACAGCAATCATGGCCCTCCTGGGTTGCGGCTGAGCTGGAGCCCGCTGACATGGTCTTCTAAATGATGGCACTCAAGTCGCACCTGGCGCCCAGAGGGTTTTATTGAATTTCCCTACGATGCCATTATGCTCTGTAAACACAGAGTCAGGCAGAGCGGTGACCAAGGGCCCCTATCACACCACAGAAGGGCACATCTTGCTACATGCCTCCTCTCAAGTTTCTATTATTTCAAATGTCAAATGCACTTTGCCTCAAGCCTTCTCGGCCTTTAATTTTTAAATCCACATGCATTTAATTTATTTATTGGATTTCTATAGGACTTGAGGGGAAATTTAATTCGTTATACTTCTGGTTCATCTTTGCTTAAACCACTCGGTGGCTTAAAAAGCTTTGTTGGCTCTCTTAAGAAAGAACTTTTTGTGTGCAGCTTCTCCAGGGATAGGATGGTTAGGAGGGGGTGTTCTTGTTGAAAAGAAAAAAAAAGTACAAAGCTAGGAAGGTGATAGGCTTGGGGAAGGACAGGCTCCCAACCATTCTTTTTCTTTCTTCTTCTTCTTTTTTTAAAAATATTTTATTGATTTTTTCACAGAGAGGAAGAGAGAGGGATACAGAGTTAGAAACATCGATGAGAGAGAAACATCGATCAGCTGCCTCCTGCATGCCCCCCACTGGGGATGTGCCCGCAACCAAGGTACATGCCCTTGACGGGAATCGAACCTGAAACCCTTCAGTCTGCAGGCCGATGCTCTATCCACTGAGCCAAACCGGTTTTGGTTCTTTCTTCTTCTTTTTTTTTAAAAAAAAATCCAATTTATTATTTATTTTTTCCTTTATGTTTTGTGCTTCCTTATGTCATATTCTTGTTTTTAATTTTTTATTAAATTCATTGGTGTGACATCTATACTAGTATATATAAAAGTGTAAGCAACCTTTACGAGCAGATGACCAGATGACCGGCCAGTAGCTATGATGTGCACTAACCACAGGGGGCAGATGCTCAATGCAGGAGCTGCCCCCTGGTGGTCAGTGTGCTCCCACAGCCAATCTTCCACAGCTGGTTGACCTCCCATGATCCCTCCTCCTGGTTGGCTGGCCCCAATTGCCCTGATTGGGACTGGGAGAGGTGGCCAGGCCGAGGGACCCCACCCGTGCATGAATTCGTGCACCAGACCTCTAGTTGGTTAATAAAATTATATAGGTTTCAAGTGTACACTTCTATAAGACATCATCTGGATATTATATTGTGTGTTCACCACCCCAAGTCAAGTCTCTTTCCATCACCATTTATCCCCTCTACCCTCTTCTACCATCCTCATCCCCTTTCCCTCAGATAATCACCTTACTATTATGCATGTCCCAGCCATTCTTTAAAACAGTCTTGCTGGTTTAAGAGGTTACAGAAAGGTTCAAATAATTGGTAAAGCAGTACCTTTTTTCTTGACTTCATTAGTTTAGTTTGAGAGCCCATCAATACTACAGGGACATGCCAAGAAGTTCAGAGGCACCTAAGAATCGAAAATTGTCTCATTCAACAATTAATTGGTGACATCGGAAATACCCAATCTGTTCTTCTCTGACTAAAATAACTGAGTTGAGATCCTTTCAGTCCAAAGCAGTCCAAACTTTATATTTTACTAAGTTATTTCAACCTGGAGGTGGGTACGTGTGCAATTTCTATCAAACTGGGCACTTTTTTCATTTTATTTTTACTTATTTTGGAAATTTTCAAACATTCAGAAAAAAAATGGAAAAAATCGTATAGTGAACACCCATATGGACATCACCTTGCTCACAGTGATTAACCTTTTGTCCATTTGCTTTATTACACATCAATCCATCTTTCTATGCCTCCATCTTATTTCTTATAATATTAAATATGCTATGGGATTATTCTCCCTGATAAAGTAGCGTTCAATGAAGAAGCTTGCCAGAAAAGTGCGAGCTGCATTTTGGAAAGACTCTTTTCCCACTTGAGTTACCACTATTCTTCCTCACAGAACCACACTGGCCTGCCCTATATTCATTGTGCTATGATTTTGTCTCTATCAGTGTTACTTTAAATACAGAAGACCTCCCACACTCCTTTGACTATGAAGGGGAAGGTAAGCCAACTATAGAGGTGTTGGAGGTAGAGCAGGTCATCAGTAGGTGGCGCTCTTCCTCTGAACCATGACCCAGATTCCCTACCCCATCACCAGCTGAGACCAGGAACTGACTTACAGAAAGTGACAGGGAAAGGAGTGTTTAGATGCTTTCAGTTTGGAAGGCTGCTTAGGCAGTCCTTGGCTGAGTCTGTGGAGAGCGGTGCTCACCATCCTCAGGGCCTTTTGAATGGAGGCAGCTGTCTTTGGCATCCTGATCCCACTGAAAAAGGACATGGAGCACATATCTGTGTTGAGAATAAGCGCTAAAACGTTTGGGAAATAAATACCTGGGAAGAAAATTGGAGACAAGATAGAATCCGAATGGTAATTAATCATAGTAGAATAATTTCATTAGGGAAGACATGGACTAATTCGACCCTTTATTCTTTTCTTTGTTGATTCAGTGCTGAATATGGGGCAGGGGATGGAGTCTGGAATTTATTGAGAAACAGCTGTTGGAGCCAGACCTGGGTTTCTACCTGAGCCATTCACTGAGTAGCGACTCTTTCATCTGTAAAATGAAGATGATATACTTATAGGGCACTTAGTTCCTTGACTCAACACCTATTGATCGATCGTCTGCTGTGTGAAAGACACGGTGCTGGAGCTGTGAACTAGTTGAGGCCTGCTCCCACGGAGCTCCAGGGCTGGCTGCATTTCATGATGTCTCTGTCAGTATCTGCCATCCCCCGTTCCCTCCTTCTTCTTCTTTCATTTTTAGTTTATGGAAGACATTGACGACTCCTTGCCATGGGAGCAGTCAGCAGTTGTGCATCGCTACGGGATGCCTAGGGCCAAACCAGAGAGGGTCAGGCCTGCATTGCCACCACTTGTCCACTATCCAGATACCATTGATGACGTGTACACATAAGGAACTGTTTGACATTGACAATGGGACTCAGAACTATCAGACATTGAAATTGGGACTCAAACATTTTTTGTTCTTATAAGTTTATTTCTAGCCTGCAGAAGCAAGATGTTTTTAAAGAAAAGAATCAGGGGCTGGGGGTGGGGGGAATACAGATACAGAGGCAAAGCAGT
>JAAGEH010002528.1:6611540-6743532 GCA_011751065.1 Lasiurus cinereus
CCCCCCCCCCCCGGTGAGGGCATGTACTGGGCGTGGGGAAGGCCAGGTGGAGGTCAATAGGGAAAAAAAAAAGGAGAGATATGTACTATTATTTGTAATACTTTAAATAATAACAATATATATTAAAAAAAAGCACACACCCTTGCAAGCAATAAAAACAAACCGAATCATGAATAAATGCCTATTTTTAAAACCATTTTTGAGGTGTGCTTGACATATAAAAATCTATGCATATTTAATGTATATAAAAATCAATGAATTCGAGGATAAGTATTAGACCTATGAAATCATCACCACCATCAAGACTGTAAATGTAACCATCACATCTAAAGTTTCTTTCCACCTTCATCATCATCATTACTATTGTAAAAATACTTACATAAATTCTACCTTCTTAGCAAATTTTGAGGATACAGTACAGCACTACTAGCTATAGGCACTATGCAGTATGGTAGATCACCAGAACCTATTTGTCTTGCAGAACTGAAACTTTCTCTGAGCCCTTTGACCATCACCTCCTGTTCCCCTCTCTCTGCTTCTCTGAGTTTGACTCTTAGATTCCACATCTAAGTGAGATCATGAAAAAATGGCTGATGCCCCGGGATTCTAGTGAGGGGAGGACACCAGTCCAAGCTGAGGTCAGAGTAGACAGGGTGATCGCATACAGGGACTTGTAAGCCAGAGCTGAGCGTTTGTTTTTTTAATCCAAGTGTAATGTGAAACTATTGGAAGATTCTTAGCAATGCAGAAATATAGTTTTATGTACATACTAGAGGCCCGGTGCATGAAATTTGTGCATGGTGGGGGGATATCCTTTAGCCCAGCCTGCTCCCTCTCCAACCTGGGACCCCTTGAAGGATGTGCGACTGCCCGTTTAGGCCCCATCCAGGTAGGATCCAGGTAGGACCGGGCCTAAATGGGCAGTCGAACATCCCTCTCACAATCCAGGACCGCTGGCTCCCAACTCACTTGCCTGCCTTCCTGATTGCCCCTAACTGCTGCTGTCTGCCAGCCTGATCACCCTCTAACCACTCCCGTGCCAGCCTGTTTGTCCCTAAATGCCCTCCCCTGCAGGCTTGGGTCCCCCCCCAACTGCTCTTCCCTGTAGGCCTGATCACCCCCAACTTCCCTCTTCTGCAGCCTGGTCACCCCTAACTGACCTCCCCTGCAGGCTTGATCACCCCCAACTGCTCTCCCTTGCAGGCCTGGTCCTTTGCAACTGCCCTCCCCTGCTGGCCATCTTGTCGTGGCCATCTTGTGTCCACATGGGGGCAGCCATCTTAGATTACATGGGAGCAGTCATCTTGTGTGTTGGAGTGATGGTCAATCTGTATATTACTCTTTTATTAGATAGGATAGAGGCCTGGTGCACAGGTGGGGGCCAGCTGGTTTGCCCTAAAGGGTGTCCTGGATCAGGGTGGGTGTTCCCTTGGGGCATGGGGTGGCCTGGGCGAGGGGCCTGTGGTGGTTTGCTGGCTGGCCATGCCACCT
Organism: Lasiurus cinereus; assembly: GCA_011751065.1. Classification (NCBI taxonomy): domain Eukaryota; kingdom Metazoa; phylum Chordata; class Mammalia; order Chiroptera; family Vespertilionidae; genus Lasiurus; species Lasiurus cinereus. Next base: position 6,613,032 of record JAAGEH010002528.1, read on the forward strand.
GGTGGCACAAGTGGTGGCCCTGGTATCTGGGATTTATTTATCTTCTACAATTGAAACTTTGTAGCCTGGAGTGGAGCTAAGCCTTTTGCTCCCACAACCATTGAAACTTTGTTGCCTTAAGCGCAGGCCTGGGCTGGCCAGGGCTTGCAGAAAGCTTGGCTTCCTCCATTGCCAGGGACAACCCAAGCCTCCCTCCTGCTCTCTCTGTGGCTGTACCCATCTTGGTTGGGTTAATTTGCATATTATTATTTTATTAGATAGTACTTGAAGTCCAAAATTCATGCAAGGGGCTTGGCCCTTGCAGCCCCAGCTTCATCTGAAAGGTTGTCTGGAAGGTTGTTCAGCTGACTAGACTAATTAGCATATTAGCATATTTGTTATTATAGATTAATAAGGTGCTTTGGTGGCTGTGTGGGGAAGGGATGGAGGGGTAAGAACTGAAGTAGGTAGACTAATTAAGAGGCCACAGCCTCAGCCCAAGTGAGAACTGATTGCAGATTGGGCCGGCCTGGAATTAATGGACACAATGACAACACTGGCAATGACTATGATTGCCTCAGTGGTTTGCATACTCAGGAATTCTCTCACGTGCTTTACTAGGATTACTTGTGTCCTCACAACAACCCTATGATGGAGGTTCTACATTTATCCAAATGAGAGTTCCAGTACTTTGTCCATTATTACATGGGGAAGCAGGCGCCTAACCCAGGCCAGGCTACAGCATGGAATCCAGTGGGCGGACTCAGGACTTCGCTTTTGGAGAAGGGCGAAGAAATACATGAAGGATGATGCCTTGTTTTCTGGCATGGACCTTCAGGAAGAAGGTGGTCCCATATGCTGAGATAAGGACATCTAGAGTAGGAATCAGGATTAGCAGAGGAAAGAGTTCTCATTCTACTGAGGATGATACTAAGAAACAGAGACTCTGAGAAATTTGTCAGAGATTATAGAACTAATAAATTGTAGGCTTGGGATGGGCTGCCTGCTCTCACCTCTGTACCACTGCTTCTCTTTAAATGAGCAAGTGTTTGGTATGTACAAAAACACAGTGTCTAGTGCATAGTAAGTGACCAATAAGCCGTAGCTATTATTATTCTTACTAGAGGCCTGATGCACGAAATTCGTGTAAGAGTAGGCCTTTCTTCCCCCACTGCTGGCATCGGCTTTCCTCTGGCACCTGGGACCCGGGCTTCCCTCCAGCCACAGGCAGGCACCCGGGACCTGTGCCGCCCGGTCTTCTGGTCTAATTAGCATATTATGCTTTTATTATTATAAGATTATTAAAATGAAGTTGACCTTCTCTGGTGTATATGGCATTATGTTACTAAGAAATATAGCACAACCTGTGCCCTTAGGAAAGATGCCACGTTTAGGGCAAATCCAGACTCACATGCATGGAAGTTAAAACGATTCAAGACAACCACACAACCACACAAACAGCAGCAGAAGAGGCGCCACCAGCAGCGTGTGACGAAGAGTGGAAGGAAGGGCACGTAACTAGCGGTACAGATTTGTTCAAATGTCTCGAGGAATGGTAAAGCCTTGTGCCCGGATTATAAACACACGTGCTCACCACAGGCAGACTCCCTCTCTATAATTCCCTCTGCCCTGTCAGGACCCCAACCAAATGTCAAAGATTGAAACAGCGACATTTACACTGTTTTAATTGCCCGGCAAGGTTAGCGTTTGTGCATTTAAGTAGTTCCCAAACAAAGCAATGGAATTTAATGGTTCTGCTGGGCAACAAAATTTACCTTTTTTTCTGTCTCTTTCCTCCCTCCCTCCCTTCTCTTTTCTCTTTATCCTCCTCCTTCTTTTCTCTTTCTCAGCAACGAAGACAAGTTTTTGCTAGTATAATCAAGACAAATTCCTTTAAGTTTTGATACAATAAAAATAAAAAACGTGAGTTGCACCCATCTTTCTTGCTTTTTATACACATTTTTCCCCCCCTCTGTGTTTCCCAAAATGCCCGAGAATAGATTCTCTAAGTCAAGCTATGTTTTGGGAGGCTTTTCACATTTTCTTATTTTATTTTCAAAAAATAACACCACAAACCCAGAAAGTTTAGAAATAGAAAACATTGAGAAAAAACAACAATGTAGAATTACACAACTCCAATACAACTACTGATAAAAACTTGGTGTGTTTCTATATGGCTTTATTTTTATTTTCCTAAGCTTATTTTATATTGTTACAATTCTAGTGTATTTACAATTTTGTGTCCTGCTTTTTAGATGTAAATGTTTATCAGGTACATCTTTCTACTAAGTAATCTTCCAGTTTTTGCTGGAAGAATCATTGAGTGACCCTCCCCTAATTTCTAAACCATGTAACTAAATAGCTTTTAGAACAAGGAAAGTAAGAAATAAAACAAAAAAAATTAAACAGAGTTACTCTTTCTCTTAATGTTGAACTCATGTGCAGGGGTTGAGCCTCTGGCTCTGAGTTCTGCCCTTTGCGACAGCTGTGTGACCTTAGACAATTACTTAACCTCTCTGGGCTTATTTTCTTCATCCATTAAATGTAGATAAGGATGTGACAACTTCATAGGAATGGGGTGATATCATTGCAATACCTACTTCAGTACCCGTCACAGGACGAGTGCTCCATCAATGACGGCCATCATTACTGTAATGATCATTATCACATTTAAGTTTCCAAACAGGATTTTGGTGGAATGAACACTGGATTGTGGACCATAAAGTGGGAGCTCTGGACCTGGATGCTCGGTGACTAGATGCTGATTTCTTTACCTGCAAAATGAAGAGTTAAAAACCTGTCCTGCCTCTTTCAAAAGAACCGGGAATGAGATAAACAGCTCTATAAGGCAGGACCTCATGCACATAAGATCTCATGCACTCTTTTTTTTTTTAAAACACATTTTATTAATTTTTTACAGAGAGGGAGAGAGATAGTTAGAAACATCGATGAGACACATGAAAACATGTTCAAATTCACTAATTATCAGAGAGATGCAAATCAAAATGTTAATGCGATACCATCTTACACCTGTCAGAATGGCAATCATCAACAAATCAACAAACGGCAAGTGCTGGCGAAGATGCGGAAAAAAAGGAACCCTTGTGCACTGCTGATGGGAATGCAGACTGGTGCAGCCACTATGGAGAACAGTATGGAGTTTCCTCAAAAAACCAGAAATGGAACTCCCATTTGACCCTGTAATCCCACTCTTAGGAATATATCCTAAGAAATTAGAAACACCAATCAGAAAGGATTTATGCACCCCTATGTTCATAGCAGCACAATTTACAATAGCCACAATTTGGAAACAGCCTAGGTTCCCGTCAGCAGAAGAGTGGATCAGAAAACTGTGGTACATCTACACAATGGAATACTATGCTGCCATTAAAAAGAAGGAATTCTTACCATTTGCAGCAACCGGGATGGAACTGGAGAGCCTTATGCTTAGTGAAATAAGCCAGTCAATGAAGGAGAAGCACCACATGATCTCACTCATTTGTGGATAATAAAGAACATTGTAAACTGATGAACAAAAGGATAGATACAGAGGCAGTAAAGCATCAAGCAGACTGTGATATTATAGCAGGAAGATTAAGGAGAGGAGGGGTAGATAAGAGATCAACCAAAGGACTTGTATGCATGCATATAAGCATAACCAGTGAACATAGACACTGGGGGATTGGGGTATGCCTGGGAGGGGGGACAATGGGGAGATATGTATACATGTAACACAATAAAAAAAGTATTTTCTCCAAAAAATAATAAATAAATAAATAAATAAATAAATAAATAAATAAATAAATAAAAAGAAAAAAAAAAAAAGAAACATCAATGAGAGAGAAACATTGACTAGCTGCCTCCTGCACGCCCCCTACTGGGGATGTGCCCACAACCAAGGTACATGCCCTTGACTGGAATCGAACCTGAGACCTTCCAGTGCGCAGGCTGATGCTCTATCCACTGAGCCAAACTGGTTTCGGCTCATGCACTCTTAGTGGCTGTCCTCTGTCCTCTCTGATTACCAGCCCTCAGGACAGAGTCCCCTCTGTGACTTAGAGCGATGCTGTGGGAACACAATACTGCGGGAAGGTCAGCCAGGGTTCCTCCCCTCCCCTGCACAGAAGGCCCAGAGGCGCTCGGTTCTGCTGTGTTAACGAAACCCGTACCTCAGGCTTCTTATTTTATTTTTTTTTCTGTCCTATATTCATGTATGTTAGATATTCCATCAATGCCATTTGCACGGCTCCGGTGAGAAGCTGTCAGCATTTCCCACGCAGGCTGCTATTTGCAGGGACGGTGATTGGATCGCAGCCTTTGGTCCGGGCAGCCGCCGGCCAAGGAGAGGTCTCGGTGCAAACGCCTCTCCCACCCAGGACCACGGCCGGTGCCCGCGCCCCTTCTGTGACCGATTTACAATGACGGAGGCCGACAAAACACACGGATACCTTGAGTTCTGGGAGATGGAGGGGGTTGCTTTCGGCACTGGCGTCAGGTTCATGGTTGCAGGTCACCAAGAGTTTATTCTCCAACCTCCTGGCAGGATTGCAGGAGCTGCGAGCTGTCCTTGAGAGCAGCCGCAGACACCCCCCCCCCCCCCCCCACCACCAGGGCCTCCCTCTGGGTCTGTGTGTGCCGCCTCCCAGCCTTTTGTCTTCCTCGCCATTGCTCTCTGGGAAGTTGCAGGCGGGGGGTGGGGGAGAAGGACGAAGTGGGGAGGGAGATCCGAGTCAGCCCCTCTATTTTGGGAATTTGCCCAGTGAAGGGAGCAGGCTGGCCAGGGAGTAGGGAGGGGGCCAGAAGGCAGGTTGATGTTGCAAGGCTGCCCCATCCGCCTTTGCATACCTGGCAGGTGTCACCTCCCCTGTCATCCTGAGAAGCCTGAGAGGCATTCAGGGAATGGCTGCTCCTCCTGCTTCAGAGACTCATCCATTCAAGGGCTGTTTATTGAGCACCTACTGTGCGTCTTGTGCTTGGTAGCTTGCTGGGTATGTGAACTTGACCCAGAGCATGCTGCCTCTGCCCGGAGGGCCCCGGCAGTCATGGAGGGATGTGCAATGACCCCTGTGATTAGGACTCAAAGGGGGAGCTGAAGCTCTTAGAGGCACGATTTGGAGCTGCCCTTTGGAGAAACCCTCTCTGCAAAAGTGGCATTTCACCGGAGAGAGGCAGCTGTGCTGCACGTTTGGGGGGGGGGGGGGAGATTTTCAGAGGCAGATGCATGGCCAACACTATCTCTGAACCCTTGTCAGGCACAGGTACCAGGCTTCCTGCCGAATCCACTGCATAAGGAGCAGAGATACATGTAGATAGGAGACTTGGATACCTATGCAAACTGCTTAAGTTAGAAGCAGAATTTGTTGAAAGAGGGGAAACGGATAAAGCTCAAGGGTGGAGAGCATAGGCTGACTTTGCCGGGTGTGGGCTGGGGATAGTGGCTTCCTCCTCCTTTCCCTGAGGTTACTACCCGCTGGGGACGAAATCCTGGCTCCCTGCAGGGCCTTCTCTGGTACTACCCCAGGAGGGAGGTTGGGGTAAAGCGGGGCAAAGAGGAGGAGTCTAGGGTACTGGCCTTTGCTGGCAGAGGTGGAGGGGATCCACTGTGTTTTCTTGTGGCACCTGGCTGGAGGAGGGTTCTTATTGTCTATTTTCTGTCCCAGTCATTTCGGTAGAGTCAGAGGCTTCTGCAGAGACCTTTGGTCTGTTCTCCTCGATGTTTCTAGATTTGTACCGTCTCCAACACCCAACCTGGAATAGGCAAGGCAAAAGGATATCCCAGGAAACTCATCCCTACGCCATTGCTTAGGTCTCATGCTCCCCAACTAGTCAGCTTTGTTTCAGAGATTTTTATATTTGCCCATGGGATGCCTTGTGTTTTTGGTTGTACCTGGTGGGAAAAATGGGGAAAAGAATGTCTACTGCATCTTCCTGAAGCTGCAAGTCATTCAGGATCCTTTTAATCAACTGCTTTCCTACTGAATCAGTCAGGGTCAGTTCTGTCGTTTAAAACTAAAATCTTGTGTGACATAGAGAACTTAGTGGTGAAGAACAGAGAGCCACTCGAGAAGGTTTTAACAGAACACGGCTTATTAGAGGATAATCGACAAGCCCCAGCATCTCGTGGAGAGCCTCAGAGGAGTTGTGAGGCCAGCAATGGGACCCAAACGACACCAGGGAACAGCGGCAGTGGTGACGCCACCCTCACCATCACTGGGCCATCACGGGGCACAGATGCTGAGCATAACCTTCAGAGCCACAGTTCCTGGAAACCAGAAGATCCTGCCTTTACCTCTGGCAGGGAAATTCCATGTGGCCTCTGCTTCACTGAGTCACTGCTCATTCAAAGTCTCATGGGTGAATGTTTGATTGAGGCCAAGTTGATGCCCGTGTCCTGGCTGCAAGGGATGCTGGGAAAATTACTTCTGGCTTCTGTCTAATGAAGATAAAGACATTTACAGAATATAGAAAAGGTGTCTAAAAATATGACAAGTGGCCACTACAGAGTTTATTTCAACAGTGGCCATGAAAAAGCCAGCGAGGACCCAAACTAAGGTGAGGGAGAGGAAATGAAGAGGAGAAATGTGCTTAAGAGATAATAAGGAGGTGGAATCAGCAGAAATTCGTAACATATTGGGTATGAAGAATGAAAATAAGAGGGAAGGATCTAGTTACAGGGCAAGTACTTATGATTTTAAGCAAAAGATGACTAGTCATTTTTTTAAATGTATTTTTTATTGATTTCTTAGAGGAAAGGAGAGGGAGAGAGAAATAGAAACATCAATGATGAGAGAAAATCATTGATCGGCTGCTTCCTCCATGGCCCACACTAGGGATTGAGCCCACAACACGGGCATGTGCTCTGATTGGGAATTGAACCATGACCTCTTTGGTTCATAGGTTAATGCTCATCCATTGAGCCATGTCAGCCGGACAGATGATGACTACTTATTGAGTCAATGGCTGATGAAGAATCCAAATCCTAATTCCTAATACTCCTTTGTTTGGAGTAACTTTCCTGACGAAAAGTACAGAAGACAGAGTTCATCTGTTTTTCAGCATTACCACCCGTTGCTATTGTGCCTTCCAACGAGCCATGGTTAGCGTTAGGGATGCTGCGAGCTAAGACCTTCAGAAACAAGCTGAGCAGATCTCCAAGACAAACAAGCATTTCTGAAGAGTATCTTCCCTCCTGGTGTCATGGTATACATCTCTTCTTGTATTGATCATTGTTTTACATTCTACCAGTTCCAAAATTTATTTGGAAGATTTATCATTAAAACACATCTACATACATGGATATATTTGAAAAGGTTCAAGAAGTCAATGGAATTGAGTCCAAAACTTTGCTATGATATATTCTTAATTAACATCAAGGAAGAAAGAAAATTGAATGGATCATTTACATGTGTTGCTATGGACTTAATTGTGATTCCTCCCAACTCCCCGTTCATATGTTAAAACGCTAATGGTCAATGTGACCATGTTTGAAGATAGGATTTTTACAGAAGCAATTAAGGTGAAATGAGGTCATAGGTTAGAAATGAGGTCATAGGTCCTTATAAGAAAAGACACCAGAGAGCCCTCTCTATTTCTGGGCGGGGTCTGCAAGCCAGGAAGGGAATGTCACCAGACACTGACCCTGCTGAGCCCCTGATCTCGGACTTCCGGGACTTCGAGAAAGTAATTTCTGCTGTGTAAGCCACCCAGCCTGGGGTATTTTGCCATGGCAGCTTGAGCTAGCTAAGACATGTACTGTACATATCTGATTATCAAGAGAAAAACAAACTGTTTTCCCAGTTCTGAGCCCTGAGGGTAACCCAGTCTGCAGGTTACTCTGATAAGAGACCTTGAACAACACATTAGCATTGATAGCAGTTTCTCAAATTACTGTAAGGTGACCTTGTAACAGCTCCTGGGAAAAAGCTGATGCCTGAAAGTTCAGTCGCAGTTCTTTGAAGAGATTTCGGGAACCAAGTCATATGAGTTTCCTGGCCATGGGACTGGAGAAAAGGTATGTGGCCATCAGCTGCAAGGGGCAGCTCCTGTTGGCATCCAGGAATTGGTGTTACGTCCAGCCCATACCTTCTGCGTTGCAGCCCATAAGTTGAAACACTCCTGAGAGAATGGTGTGTGTGCATGTGTGCATACGTGTATGTGTGTGTGTGTGTGGACGTGCACGTGTGTGTGTGAATTTTACATGTACCAAATGAAGGAAAAAAGGTCAGCCCAGCTTCAGCAAAATGTCTAGTCAAGGTCACAAAAGAAAAAATACCTTCAAACTCCAGACAGATGGGGACTGTGTGTGGAGTGGGCCCTGAGCTACACACCCGGTCCGAAGACGGTAGCTGATCTTTTCAGGAGCCAATAGATGCCCTACAAGAATCTCCCGCATGGCAAAAGCCATGGAAGGCAGGTTTAATCTGGATAATCCCGGGCTGTGGGCCTCACAGACAGCAAGACCATCCCTGCCAGGTATCCACCATTCCATCCAAACCATAACTAACAATTCAGATGAAGATAACTGGCGAGTACTCCAGTGCAGGCAATGCCAACACTTAACGTCCACAAGGCAATTCTTCTTTAAAATAGTAACGACCACATCAGGACTTGATCGCTGGAGTACGGAGAACAGATATCCTCCCCGCTGCCGCAGACGGAGGGGTTTTTCCTTCTTTTTCATTTGCTTGGGCTTGTTTCCCAACCGTGTGTCCTTCAGCAGGCTTTCTAAATGGGTTAACAACACCCTCCCTCGAAGTGCTTGGTCAGGATATTTGTCGCTTTTTTTTTTTTTTTTTTTTTTTTGCAGCCATGGAAAATGCACACAGGGATTGAAAGGCCCCGTTCATGCAACATTGCTCAAAGGATTTCAGGATTCCATTACTGCACAAATCCTTTAATTAAAGCCAGTTCCTCCAGGCCCCTATTGCCCAGGCCCAATCCACAGCGTCTCTGGCGACCTTGGGATGGTTGATTAATTGACTACTTGGCAGTGCAACCATTCCTTCGGAGATCCCAAGATATATCTGCTCCAACCAAAATGCCCCCCGGACACCAGATGGTCCCCTGTTTGCAGTGGCTCTTAAAATTTATCTGCAACTTCTCCCCTGTGTGACTAATGTCTGCTGCCTTCTACTCAGTGGCTGTTTCGACCCATCACCCTTCCTCTCGAAGGCAAAGGGCTCTTCAGCCAAGAGGTTATTTTTGGAAACTCAAGAGGACGTTTTTGCAATTTGGCAATAAGAAGCAACGTTCTCCACTGGGTCCCAGTCACCGTTGATATCAAAGTGGCCAGATTTTTGAAAAATATCTCTGCCTGGGCTTTTCAGGGATTCAGCAAGAAGCAATTACATCGGGGAAAGCACCAGCATCTAGATTCTGCTTATCAGAAGAGAGAATGGAAGGGAAATGGAAGAAGAGTCAGGTGGGAGCTTTATTCCCCTGGCAACTCTGAGGGGTGACTCTAAAAGCTTCTCTTTTAGAATTCTGGGTATTCTCCTTTGCCTTGGTCAGAACCCCAAGAAAGACTGGGTTCTGATTCATTTTCAGAAACCAGAGAATTCAACCAGTGGCGAACTTTTAAAGTTATTTAAAGAAAGTGGGCTCTGAAATTTGCAACCAGCAGAAGATGGATGGCTCCTGTTCAAGAACTTAATCTATTGCACAAAGGGAGAGACATTGATTTGGTTAGATAGTAAATACATAAGATGTATTCTGTGTACACAAGATGGTGTACATATATATGTATATATTCATTGCCACACACAAAAAAACTTATGCTATATATGTGGAAATAAATATCCTATACAATAAAAGACTAATATGCAAATTGACCTAACAGCAGAACAACTGGTCGCTGTGATGCACGCTGACCACCAGGGGGCAGACGCTCAATGCAGGAGCTGCCCCCTGGTGGTCAGTGTGTTTCCACAGAGGAAGTGCCACCTAGGCAGAAGCAGGACTCACAGCTGGGAAGTGCAGCAGCGGTGGCAGGAGCCTCTCCCACCTCTGCGGCAGCGCTAAGCCAGAAGTCAGACATCCCCCCAAGGGCTCCCTAACTGTGAGAGGGCACAGGCCAGGCTGAGGGAACCTACCTCCTGCCCCCCCCCCCTCCATTGCACGAATTTCATGCACCAGACCTCTAATATTCAGTAAGTGGTTTGAGAAGAGCATGTTTGACTAGTAAGACGAGCAATATAGTGAAAATATATGAGACTTGACAATCTGGCAACCCACAAAATGAAATGTGTTAAGAATGCAGATAGAGACTAAGCACACACATGTTAGTGGTTTCAGCTAAGCATGGATGGAACCAGATTCTCTCCTGGTCACTCTGGTCGTGCTAATGAGCAAAACCACATGCAATGAAGTAAATGGAAAGGATGGGAGAAGACAAGAGGTTGAGTGACTTGCCCAAGACTTAGAGTTATGAGCTTGGACTTTCACACAAGCCATTGCTTCTCCCTCTGGCCTGATCAAATGATGGGCTGAGGAACTCTCTAATAATTGCTACCTGCCTCTGGAGCAGTGGTGATCTACATCAGCTGCCCATTGGAATCACCTGGGAAGCTTAAAAAAATATTGATGCCTGGGTCCCACCCCCAGAGACTTCTTGGCCAAGGGTACCATCTAGTTATGAGAATTGCCTTTCAAAAATCCCTGGGATTCTGATAGGAAGCCAAGTAAGAACCACTGGATGGTGTGATTTAAATCCTATGTGGTGGATCAATGTAGGGGTTAAGATTTGGGGCCTCGCCTTCCCTTTGGCTCTATTTCATCATAGTCCTTTACCTATGCCTATATCTTTGTTAGAAAAAACATGTTCCACTTGTGATAACATTGGTAGAGCTGAATATGTGTGACGATTATAACCAGAGCAATTCTACCTGGTCAGATGTGCAAAAGCTTTCACTCTTGTTCTCAAATAAACTTAACAAAATTCATAAGGAAGCCGAGTGCTGGTGCCTCCCACATTGCCCTGCCCATCCTAGCATTGTTATTCTGAATTGTCTGTAGACCACGGGTGGCAGGACATCTTCCCCTGGTGGGACTGAGGTGTTGATGTGAATTGCCTACAAATGGGAGCCTTGGTTGCTCTCCCTCTCCCTGCTGCCTCTCAGGAGGGCTCGGATACCCAGGATGGGAGGGTGAACTCAACTTACATCTGGATTTCTATGTATAAGAAACAGACACTGTGAACAAGCAGGGGGGATAGAATTATGTTTGCATCTTCCCCGGCTTGTAGGTGGAAACTGAGGCTGGTCTGATGAACTCACAAGTCACTCTTAGGTAATAAAACATTCTTTGATCACTTCAAAATGACTAAAGCCTTAAATGGAGTACCAATTTTAGTAATTTAAAAATGTTTAGTCCCCCTGAGGGAAATATTATCCTCATTTTTTTTTCAGCTAAAGAAATTAAAGTTAGAGAGAATAAATGATTTAATAAAAGTCCTAGAGGTAGAAAGCGGGGAAGTCAGGATTCAAACCCATGACACAAGTCTGTGTCACTCTGCAGATCACACTGTTTCCTTTCTACAAAGAGACCCTCACTGTCTTTCCAGGCTGTTTAACCTACCCTTGAGTAAGTAATGAGTGAAGGGTTGAAAATTGGTTGTATCTAAGTCTGTTAGCTTGTCCTATGTAGATGGTGTTCTTAGAGACTGAATTCAGAGATAACATGTAGAGGAGCATTTACCACCTGTCTTACTGGGAAAAGAGAGGAATTGTTTATAAGCAAAGTTTCTTAATCGTTGGTCCATGAATGATCTCCTGGTGGGATATAAAATATTTTTTTTCTAGTTTTGGGTTTGTTTCTTTTTGGGGCCACTTTATAAATTACCTTTATGAAAATAATGTTTTTTTAATGTAAAAATATTTTGGATACTAGAGGCCTGATGCACAAAATTCGTGCAAGAGTAGACCTTCCTTCCCTTGGCTGCCGGCACTGGCTTCCCTCTGGCACCTGGGATCCAGGCTTTGCTCCAGCACCTGGGATCCGGGCTTCCCTCGATGCCCTGGCTTTGTCTGGGAGGATGTCTGGTCTCATTAGCATATTGTATTTTTATTATTATAGATGTGGTTTCACTGCAAACAAATGTAGGATGGAAAGGATGTCACTATACATGGTTAGAAGTAGATACACTAGTGATTACTCTGACTTCCTGTTGATGAGAGGAGCATCCATTGATAAAAATGGGAGACATTACACCCTCTCATTGAATGTGCACTTCTGTCTTTCTTATGTTGGGCCTAGCTTAAGTTAGGAAATATCAATGAAAAGAAATGATGTCAAAATGTACATATATCTTGAAATTTTTGTTTTCAATAAACATAAGAACTCCCTCCCCACACTTCCCCAAAAGCCATGATGATTAATGTATCACAAAATTACTGTGACTGTGGACATTTTTCACGAGAAGGCTTGATTTTTTTTTTTTTTAAAGGCTGGACTGTGTTTAAACTTGTATTGTCTTGGGACAAAAATCATTTAGTTGAACTATCTTATACAATTACTTGTTCAACCTTTAAGAAAAAAAGTAGCCATTTATGTGTAGAGAGATTCGGAGAAGTCCTTGTCTGGTGATTTTAACCTAGTTTATTTGGGACTTGCCGTACATAAAGAAAATTGAAGCAATGCCTCTGTGACATGATGACACCTCCCTGGGATGATTGACATTTCATTTAATGTGATGTCCCATGAGGACGTGTTGTTTGGAGCGGCTGCAGCCATCTTGTGACCATGAGGGTAAGGCCAAGAGAATTGCAGGGAAGCTGACCTGGAATTATGACATTGTGGAGCTGCTGAACTAACACCGGAACTCTCTATCTTCTTATTACCCAGGGAAGAAAAACAGTCTTAAGGTTTAAATCACTTTAGTTAGATATTTTGTTACTTGCCTTCCAAAGCAGCTTAACAAATAGATCGGACCCGTGATTGGCGAGCCCTGTCGTAGAGAATGGTGCTGGTGCTCTTTGGCATAAGTCTTCCCTCATTTGGCCCAGAGCTTTGGGGACGCTGATCCTTTCGTGAGTCAGCATTTAACACTTTCCAAAGGAAAAGTCAAACTGATTTGATCTGAAAGATGACATGCTCAGACCATGCCAAACTGTATATTGCAGTTTCAAGTTCTATTTCAAGGTCAACACCACTATGCTTTTAAAATGGAAATTTATTTTTGAGCACATTTGAGATAGAATGTTATTTTATGGCATTTTTTTTCTTCCTGGAATTAATCATTCATTTTTTTTATAATCAAATTTTTAAAAGTCAAACGTATATGAAGTAAATACATTTTAATATAATAAGAGTATTGCATGTAATTTTTTTCCCCACTTATGTTTTTATGAGCATTTTTTTTTCTGGGGAGGGACTATCCTTTTCACCAGATCTTTAAAGGAGTCTGGGTCAGCAAACAAAGTTCACTCGTGGGAAGTCTACCTGGTAGGCTGCAGGAGAGGGTGACAGCAGCCTGCAGGCCTAATAGAAAAGCAGTGTGCTTTCTGGAGGCCACGTGACACAGTGGGTGAAAGGGTGGTTTTTCGAGTCTGACTTCACCTCTCATGGCCTCTGTTTTCAATGCAAAAATGGGATTATAATGACCCGCCTCAGAGGTTTGATGTGGCATACACAGAATCTACTGGCTATGAAATGATCTGTAGTGTCCAATACACCAAGTGGCCAGATTATGATGATCTCTGAATGCATAATAATATGGCCACTCGGTGTATATTCTATATAATAAAAGGCTAATATGCAAATTGTCCCCTTGACCAGGAGTTTGACCAGCAGGCAGGCCGGCCAACCACCCATATCCCCTCCCCCTGGCCAAGCTGGCTGGACCTTATCCATGCATGAATTCATGCACTGGGCCTCTATTTCATTCAGAGATCATAATAACCTGGCCACTCAGTGTATATGTAAAGTCATTAGCATCATTTTTGGAATATAGTGTGGGCTTGATAAGTAACAGCTTAACCTCACAGGAAGGGTGAGGCCTTGCCAGCGGTATGTCATTACCCCAGGCACTGGTGGAGGCTGTTTTGTTGTTTTATTTTTTTAATGGAAGATTGCTCTGAATTTTATTTTTCTTTCTTTATTGATTAAGGTATTACATATTTTTGTCCTGCCTTAATCTAAGGGCTTCCACCCTCTGTCCCCGTGTAGCCTCTGGAACAGCAGGAATGTGGAGCACTTCTCAGTGTCCAAGGTCTTCAGTAGGAGGAGTAGGAAAAACACGTAGCTCTCATGTAAAGTCAATGCAAATGACTTTAAAGTGGTTGTCACTGCCATTATTTCAAAGCAGTCACCTCTAGAACCTCTGACATCACCTCTCAGAGCCTGTCTTCATTGCAAAAATGGGAGGATTGGGACCCACCTCATAGATTTGCTGTGGCATAAATATCATATACTAAATATGAAGTGACATGTAGTGTGTAATATATGTAAAGTTATTAGCACATTTTTTAAAAATATAATAGGAGCCCGATACATAACAACCAATGATGTTGAGCTGTATTACCTTCCAGAAAGCATTAAGGGGAGGAGGGGAGATAACATAAAATTTGAGAGGATACCATTGAACTCATTCAACATCCTCAAACATACATCTTGAATCTCGTACTTCATTCTAGTTACCCGGGGCTCCCTGACCAAGCGTTCTTTTTCTTTGTAGCACGTATGATGCTTTGAAAGGACAGTATATATTTCCTACTTGGTTTTTGTCTACCTTCCTTCTAGGAGATCCACTGCATAAGGAGCAGAGACTAGTGTTCACTGAGCCTAGAGCGATGCCTGGTACATCGAAGGTGTGTAACCACACTATTGAGTAAGTGAAGGACTGGGTGTTTAAATGAAGTTGTTTATTAAAGAAAATAATCTGAGTTGGTGTGACAGGATGAATTATATTGAAAGCCTCAACGTTTGCTAGAGTCCCACCTCTTTTTATTGCCTATGAACATTGCCTTGGTCCACTGGTGTGACATGGATGAAGTCAATGTTCCTCTAGGTTAGTCTGTTCCTACACTTCTAGTCCGTGCCCCTCTGGTAGATCTCGGGTGCGGCCACCTGATTTGCTTTTGTGATGTGTGAGTGCGATTAATGTGCATCACTTCCAGGCAGAGATTTTAAGAGCCACCATAATTCATCACGCTCCTTTGATTTCCCCCTATGATCTTGGAATCATGTGACAAGATAGTGCTTCTGTCTGTCAGCTTTCTGAGTGGCTTTGGGAAGTAGAGCTTGTTTATCAGCCCGTGATGCCCAAGGAGGTGTGAGTGAGAAATGGACTTGGTGGTTTTAAATGGATTTGCTGAGGTTTTCAGATCACCATTGCAGCCTAGTCTACAACCTCGCCTGTCCTCATAGATCCAATGTCCATTGCAGTCCTTCCTGCTTTATCCATTTGTTATGTTGACCCCCAACCACAGGCAACGAGGAGCCGGGGAAGGGAAGGAATTGCATCTCCAGCGTGCCTTCCAAGGGCTCAGGGTGGTGCTAGGGGTCATTCCTGAAGCCATTTTGTTTCAACCTCTCCAGCAGCCCAAGGACATGGGCAGGGGCTCCCAGCTCTCGCACAAGGTTGAGGAAACTGAGGCTCGGAGGAGGCTGAGTGCCCAGTGCAGGGCCTCTTGGTTTCCACTCCAAAGCTCTCACTCTTTCCACTAAAGCAACTGTGTCTCCCTGAAATGCTTGCTAAGGTCACTCTGGGAGAATCTTTTGGATCTTAAAAAATATAATAACCTTTACTAATGACCTGGTAATTGTTTTTATAGCTTCCCAATGAAGTGTGAAGTGTTCTAAGAGACAGCACAGGGCAATTACCTTTGATGGTGAAGTTTTCCAAAGAGCGATTGCCTCAGTCTTTTGGGCTCCACTAGTCTGGGCTCCTGGCGCCCGGAACTTTGACTTCTGGAGTTCAAAGTGATCATGACCTGATGCTGAGCTGCAGGTCTGGGAATGTGCGGAGGTGGTCTTTATTTTAAAGCACGAATCCGGTCATTCTTTTCCAAAAAATGGCCACCTCGTAATGAAGGAACAAATGTAAATAGCTGGCATTTATCGAGCACTTACCCAGAGCCATGCCTGAGCTCAGCACTTAAAGTCACAAGCCTCTCCAACCAGGACCCGGAGCAGCGCCCGGCACATGGTGAGGGCTCCATAAATATCCCTGTAATGAATGAATTATCCACGACAACATTTGTTGGACCTGCTGCTTTAAGCCCTGTTCCAATGCCATGAAATGCTTTCTGCTCCAACGCGATGAAAATTTATTGGGAGAGGGGATACACGTTTAATGTTCAGACCACTTGGTCATCGGATTCACATCCCAGAAATCATTCTAAATCCCAGGGAGGCAAGACAATTGATTTTCACTGAAGACATTAATGATTGTGTCAGCTAACATTTTAGAATTAGGTCAAACATCTGACCTCGCAGGGCTGACTTTTCTTTCCTTTCGGATACAGAACTGGACTCTGTATAAAGAGCATTCTGTTCCTCGTAGGACAATACCCTGTATTAGGACCCTTAACGGTTCGCTTTCAAAGCCCTTGCCAACAGTTGCCTCGTTTCAGTCTCACAGTCGCCATGTGCAGCAGGCAGGGCAGATGTGTTTGTTACGAGTTGCAGCTGAGGACGTTTAGAGACATTGGGGATCTGCCTGAAAACCACACACTCCTCCAGGGGCGGGCTGCAACCTGTGATGTCAGCTCCGAGCGGGGAGTGCTTTCCACCCCTCCACTCCGGCAGGTTCGGAGAGGCTGCCCAGGGGACCGGTTGTAGGTTTTGCGTGATTTCTGCATCTCCATGCTCACTGCTTGGTCAGGTATGAGTTTTCCTGAAGTGAGAGCTGACATCTGGGATGGTTAGTTGTGTTTTTTTTTTTTTAATATATTTTATTGATTTTTTACAGAGAGGAAAGGAAAGGGATAGAAAGTTAGAAACATCAATGAGAGAGAGACATCGATCAGCTGCCTTCTGCACACCTCCTGCTGGGGATGTGCCCACAACCAAGGTACATGCCCTTGACCGGAATCGAACCTGGGACCTTTCAGTCCGCAGGCCGACGCTCTATCCACACTGAGCCAAACTGGTTTTGGCTGTGATGGCTAATTTTATGTGTCAACGGGGCTGGGCCATGACAGCCAGATGTTTGGTCAAACACCAGTCTACGTGTGGCTCTGAAGGTATTTTTTTGGAATGTGATTAACACTTACATCAGTAGGTTCTGAGTAAAGCCCATCATCCTCCAAAATGTGAGTGGACTTCAGCCAATCAGCTCAGAGCCTTAGAGCAAATGCTGAGGTCCCCGGCAGAGGAAAGGAATTCCACCTTCAGCCTGCCTTGGGACTCAAGACCGCAACAAAGCCTCCCACTGCAATTTCCAGCGTGACAGCCAGCCAGCCAGCAAATTTCGGACTTGCCAGCAGCCCCACACTTGCACCAGCCAATTCCTTAACATCCAAATATATGTTATTTACACATCTTGTTGGTTCTGCTTTTCTGGGGAGGCCTGAAAATTCAAAACCCGACGCCTTAGGGTTTTCTGGCAGATGATGGTGACAAGGATGCGCCCACTCTTGAGCGCTTACTATGTGCCAGGTGCTTTTCTTGAGCCATCCCATGTAATCCTCACAACTCCATGCGGTGAGCATCATCCCTCCCCGCCCCATGTCATGAATGAAAATAATAATAAAAAAAAGTTGAAGTAACTCACCCAATGTCAGAGAGAGTGACAGAGAATGATGCCAAGTTCCCAGGCCCAAGCACTCAAACGCTTATTCCCAGATCCAGCTGGCAATCCATTTTCTAAGGCTGCCTAAGAATGCATCATGGCACACATTAGGCAACTGGCTGTATTTTTCAGATGTGCGATTTTACCTGTCAGGAAACAGCAGTCCACGTGTCAAATAGTATTTGGTAGACATAGTACAATGCCTCGAACTAAAAGAAGAAACCTTTCTATTACTGTTGACTGCCCCTTCGTTACAGAGAGGACTCCAAAATCTGTCACCAGGCAACTAGAACCCGAGTCCCATTGCAGGACAGAAGACAGCAGCCCACCCCTTGCAGGCTCTGGGTTTGGAAATGCTTGGGTCTGAAGGTGGCGTTGGCAATGTCAATAGCCCCGGAACCCTTGCTTTCTCTTTGCATGACCATGGTCCCTAGGAGCACAGGTTTCTGAGGCTCCAGAGAGAGAGGAAAAAGAGAGTTTGCGGACGGTGGCCACCTGTCCCTGTGTAGTACTTGCATTCTCAGTACCATTATTTAACCCGACACACACACACACACACACACACACACGTAAAGTGAAACCGCAGGAAAATCAACTCCATGTTCCTGATGTGAGCTTTGGAAGTTTCAAAAAAAAAAAAAATAGGTGGGGAACCTCCTTCGCATGCACTTATTTTTAGCTCCCCTCTCCTTTGCAGAATGGCTAACGCCAACTCAAACTATTTCTGCACAGAGCTGCGGGGGACAAAGTGGAGTTGTATGTGGGAAGGCCTCCCCGAGCTGGGCTCCCAGAAGCAGGTGAGATGCAGATAAAACAGTCGCTTGGCAGCCCCCGGTGACGTCAGGGCCGGAGATTTCTTCAATTCGCTTAATCCTCTCCGCCTGCTGCGCACTTTAGAGGAAAGCAAGTGCCATAATTATCCTCCCCCGTGCTCACTGGTCCCTGTCTGCTTGCCCAAGCTGCGGCTCTCCTAGCTCCGTGGCCCGTTGAGGGGGGCTGTGTGTGACAGATTGCTAAATCCGGCCTCCTCGAGGCAGGGGGGGCTCTGTGTTTTAAGTGGCACCGGCTCTCAAGTCTCCCTTCGGGGCTGAGGCAGGCCCAGAAAGTTCTGGAGAGTTGCCTTGTGACTCAGGAAACCCCTTGCAAAGAAGGCCAGCTCTGCACGGCTGGCAGAGGGAGCTGGCCGGGTTTGGGATTTAGACCTGGGGCCCTGCCTGGGAAAAGCTCCGGAGAAGAACGTCAGCCTCGGATGCCATGGCAAGCACAGCACTCATGTGACAGCCAGGGGCATAGGACCTGGCTCTGCCCTCCTATCGGAACACAACAGGCCCATCTGTTTGCAGCCATGCCTCCATCTACCTCTCTGTTATTCACACCCCTCACAGCTACAGTTCCCTTTTGGAGGCCACCGTTTTGGATGCAGAAACTGCTAGCAGGTTAGAATCCAGCCCTGCCTCCAACCACCGGTGTGACTTTTGAGCCACTTTCTGAGCCTCAGTTTCCTCATCAGTTAATTGGTATAATGTATTTTTTTTTTCACAAGCTATTTGTGAGGATTGAGTCATGAATGCAAGACACTAAGGTGAGTACTCAATAAATTTATTAACGGGACTAGCCATAGCATATTAGCATTACTGATACTAATAATTAGCATTACTGATTACTAATAATGCAAATTATTAGTAATCAGTAATGCTAATACTAGTGCTCTACTTCCATTATAATTTTCAAAGTAATTTCAATAACATTTTTTCCCCTGCTATAAAGTAGATATTATGTCCCCAACGGTTTTCAGACAAGGTTTGATAGGCCCCAGATCACTGAGATCAGGGGTTGGCAAACTGTGGTCCAAATGTGGCCCTCTGTATGTTTTTATACATAAAGTTTTATTGGAACACAACCATGTCCATTCAGCTATGCATCATCTGTGGCCGCTTTTGTGCCCCAAAGGCAGCGTTGAGAAGGTTAGGCCTGCAAAGCCTAAAACATTTTCTATCTGTGCCTTGACCTCTGACACAGATTGCAAATGTGGGAACCAGGACTAAAATAATGGAGATGCCTACTGGTGTTCTTTATTCTGCTCGTGTCTCTTTTCCCCATTCCCTCCCCCAGCATAGCACCCTCAGAAGCTTCCGGGTGTTGGAGTATGGACTGGGGCTGCTCAGAGGTTCTAATCTAGGCTACCCGTCTCCCGGGCAGAAAACCCAGATCTCATAGCTGCTGCTCCTTGCCATGTGCCACGCCCAGTTCTGAGACACCAGGGCATGGAGGGGGTGGAGGGGAGAAAGTGGATCAGAACGTAAAGAAATTATGATAAAATAGGGTAAATTATCTGTTAAGGGTATGCAAATGGTCCGATAGATCTGGAATTCGAATTGGAGAGGGAGCCTAGGAGAAGAGGCTGAGGCTAGAGAAGCACAGAAAGGAACGAGCTTTGGGGCCTTGCCTCGCATTCTCAGGAGTTTGGATGGTTTCCTGAGGGTCCCGCCGGGAGTGCCTCAGGCTTGTCCCTCACACCAGAGGGACCCCAGCCTGTGGCCTCTTCTCCTCCCAGTTCTGCCCCACTTGGCAGACCTGTGCTTTCTGCACCCGATGTTCAGGCTTCATCCATACCCACTGCCAGGCAAACAGCGGCTGTGGCCACTCCCCAGGCCTGGCGGTGTGTACATGGGTCAAGCTCTGCCTTCAGGGAAGTGGACTTGGGAGGGGTCCAGTCTAGGATTAGAATGTGTTCAGAGCTGGAGTATCAGGAATGCAGGGTCCTGGGTAGGTGGATCAAGGTCTCAAATGATGCAGCAGGGGCGGGGGATGTGGGCACACAGAGGCCTTGGTGGGAATGTCCCCTTGTCCGGAAGACTATTGGTCCCATGGTGACTCCTCACCCCAAGTGTGGGGCACAGCTGAGGGAGAGCCAGTGCTGGATCCTATGCAGTGCGGAGCCCAGGCCAGAAGCCCAAGGGCAGGGATCACGCCCTGTCACCTGATCAGATTGGCTGCTACCGTATTTCATTGGACCTTCATGGTGATCTGAACCGACATCGAGAAAACAGGGTTGAATAGAAAGAACAATTCAGGAGAGAAGCTGACAGGTCCAACCCCCCCAGCTGGTGCTGTGGTCTGGCCCCTGCCCACTCTGATCGAGCGGCTGCTGCCTGCACCTCCCAGGGCCGCTCTGAATGTGGAGGATCGCAGGATGGGAAATGTGGGTCATAATTCACGGATGCACCTCTCTGAGGAAGTGAGATCCGAAGGGCGGCCCTGGGTCACCCAGTGAAAAAGTAAGGATCGGAGGTAAAAAGAGAGAAGGGGCAGGAAACAGTTCCAGAAGGACTATCAGGGGGTGGAGAAATCGTGATGTGGCCCATGTTTTCTCTGGCAGGAGTGGAAGAGGGAGGTGGTAAGTGGCCAAAGGTAGGCCAGACCCAGGCTGTCTGTGGCATTAGTATACTACAGTACGTGTGTGTGCATGCGCAGATGTGTGTATTGTATATGTATGTGTAAGTGTATGTGCATACATATGTATGTATGCACTCGCATCTTAGGTAGAGGGGAAGGGCTCATAGAAGATACCTCTCCAAGTGATGCAAATAAGGGGGTTGCACCTTTCCCAGGGGATGCAGTTCACCTCCTCTTTCCTGGGTGGGGATGTAAAAGTAGAGAAAGAATTCAACCGCAAGGAACCGAAGATGCAAAATAACAACAAACACGCACGCACAAAACAAAATGAAAAAGAAATGCAAACATCTCTTCATCCACATACTGGAAATCATTTGATGTCTGACCCAACAAAGCATCTGAAATGCCGGCAAGAGCGCCATGATTTGGATGCTAATCACTGTTTTTAACGAGTTCTTCAGATGAGTTTATGTTCGTGGCCTCGGTGACCCCAGAGGACTCCTGGGTCAGTTATCTATAATGGGAACACCGTGTATACTCTCTTTGCACAAAACAGGGCCCACATCCAAGGAGTTATTATGCTTTCCCTATCAATAAAGCTTGATTTTTATGGGTGTTTAAAATCACACTACCAAGACCCACGGGTATTATATCCGTAGGTGTTGAATAGGTTCCAGGACTCGAGTCTGCCAACACCCATAATCTACATGAGCTCAAATGCCCTAACACAGTGCCCTTGAGGTTCCTCCCAGAAAGACCAGCCTTGCCAATTCTCCAGCACTCTCAAAATAAAATAGATTCTTCTGAAGATTGCCACACATTTTGGAAAGAGCTGGGGACTCCCCTCAAGGGTGCTGGCTGACCTTCTTTAAATGGAGGCTGCCTTATTCAATGGCAACGTCTACTTCCCAGTCCTTGCTCCCAGTCCTCTTTTACCCATCAGCACAGTTTTTCATCTGAGTGTGGAGGAAGGCCTAACATTAAGGTCCTGTATTAGGGGCTGCCTTGGCATTTGGTGAAGTGGGGAGGGCCTTAAATGGTCTAACCCCGAGGTTCCCACCTTGCTCCCACAGATAAGGGCTCCCAGCCACACAATCTGCCTTAGTAAACAGACCGGATGTGCTTCCTGCTCATCCCCAAGGAGCAGGTTTCAATTCCTCTCCAGCTCCAAGCCAATCGTGTCCTCCCGCTGGAACCAGGGGCTCCCCATCCTTTTGATAAACCTTCCACAGTCCCCTGTGGTTCCCTCTGTTCCCTCTGTGTCCCTCCATAGCACAGTGTCCTCCTCCCTTGGGGCTGTGAGTTTGTGACTAATAAACTGCTCTGGTTTTATCTGTCCAGTGTCAGGTGTCTTGTATTTGGTGGCCCCATAGCTCTGGGGAGTGACTCCCTCCCTCACCAACAGGTTGAATGAGAGGGAATTAAAACAACAGGAGGCAGATGAACCTGGGTTGAAGTTGCTCTGTGCTCCCCCCATCTTTAGCTGTGTGACTTGGGCAAATTGTTTTAACTTCCCTGAGCCCCTCAGCTGCAGTGCAGGACCTGCCCCGTGGGTTGTTGGGAAGATTACATGGGATCATTTATTCGCCAAGTCTTTATTGAGAACTTCCTAGATGCCAGGAACAGGGATGCAATAATGAACAAGCTACAGGGTTTTTGTCCACGTACAAATAATATTCTCATGGGAGACTTCAACAGCAAGCATTTAAAATTAATGAGATGGTTACAGACAGTGTAACATGCTACAAAGACAAAAATTTAAACTAGGGAGTGGCATGTGCTGGGCCGGGAATGGGGTAGGGGCATTTATTAGATATGGATATCATGAAGGGGCTTTTGAGGATGGTAACACAGAGCTGAGACCTGAATGAAGAGGAGTCAGTGGATGGAAGATTTGGAATTCAGCTCTCACAGGCTGAGGAAACTGTAATGCAAGTAATCTCAGGCGCCAGCAAGCTGGGCATATTGACCCCCCACCCCCAGAGAAATCAATGTGGCAGGAGAGAGAAGGGAGCATGGTACTTAAGAACCAGTGGGCACCTTCTCCAGGAAGCCCTCCAAAGTCAAAGTCTCCCATTGCAGCCATCGCAGAGCATCCCAGGAAAATACAAGCTCCTTTATTCTGAATCGCGAGTGTTACAAAGGGGAGAGCTGGAGGGGAGAGGGTTCCCTGTTTGAACTAGCGAAAGTCTGACCAAGAGCATTTCTGAAGAAATGAAGTCTTTCCAGAGATCAGAATCTAAAGAGAATGAGACCAAGTCTTGGCAAATAGAGATCCCACTGGGAATTGTTGCAGTAAATAATTCATAACCACTTGAGACTAGCACCTCAACTGATGGAAATTCTGAGCTTCTAATCATTGTTTTTAAAGTACTGGGAAGAGTTTGATTTCTCCAATGCTTGGGTGGGCATTAGATCTCCCTGGATTTGTATTTGACTGCCATTACTTTCTAGATACACTGAGCTTGGATAAAGTACTTAAAAGCCTCAGTTTCCTCGTGTTTAAAATAGGAATAAAGTTGATGATGATGATGATGATGACATGATAATGATAGCAGCCCCATTTCAAGAACTTCATTGAAAAGACGAATCAAGATGATCCCTGGAAAGCTCTTAGCTTACCATATTTAACCCTGATCAGAGTCTCCAAGATTAAGATATTCAATATTTTCTGAAATATTTGACCACTATTAATGATTTGCTTTTTGAACACAAATATTTCAGTTATAATTGGTTTTGGAACATTGACCCACAGCCTGCAGCAACCTGCCCAGGAAACCAACAACCAGTAGTTATATAAAATAACCAACAGCCAGTAATTATATAAAAGAAGTCATCTTGCAGGAAGTCAGACTCTAAACAGTCTAGGATGCTAAACAAGAACTTCTGTTAACAATTGGCCCCAATTGGCCAGGACTTAATAACTGACATCTTTCCTAATTTTTGTCCCTACTTCCAACTTAGGAGACCAACCTGGGAAGGCCAAATACGAATCCCTGACTGACCTCCCTTCTCCTTAGCTCACCTTCAGCTTCCCCAGGCCAACAGCCTCCAATCAGGTTGCACCTAAAGCCTCCCCTTTTTCTACTTTAGACTCTCTCACTCTTCTGCCTGCCTTAAAGTCTTTGTCAAAATGTGAGTGATATTGGCTGACCTTGCTGTAGCAAAATTAGAATAAATAGCCTTTGCTTATTCTCATTATGTTGGTCTTCATTTGTTTTCATGATCCTATAGATCTCCTGGGCAATTCAAGTGGTACCCCATGAAGGGGAGGAAAGAATTGGAATAGAGGTGAGGGCCTTGCATGAATCCCCATATTCTTCAGCCAGAAGGAGGCGCTCAAGGCACAAAAGGAAGATGCACTGGGTCCTGGCTTCTTGGGACCAGTGGGTAACAGTTGCAGATGGCCCATCAAGGTCCCTGACAAACCTGAACTTCTCTGCCAGGGCTAAGGCAGGAGTCTAGAATCTCAATTTTCTGCCTACGGCCTGGTTTTATCTCTGTTAGAGCGTAGTTTAAAGCCAGTGTGCTCTTCACTGCTCAATGCAGAGATTAAAGGGAAAAATAGCCCTGATGATTTCATCTTACTCTTCTCAATGAAAATTACTTTTCAGAACTATTAAATCTCTGTGAAGGTTATAACAGAGGACCTAGATTCACTTTAGCCCATTTATTAAGATATAGGCTACCGAGCCCGACAGAAAAAAATAAACAAACAGCTAGCAGTTTACCTGGATTTATGCTCAGTTTGTCTAATCAATCAATCTGTAAACATTATGCAAATGTGTGTAAACTCAGACCTAGCTGTGACTCTACGTATGCATTGTTATGTAAATGATCAATCTTGTTAATACAAATATTAATATAAACCTGACATTAAACACAAGTTTACACAGCCTTGCTGGTTGAAGGAGGCCTGATTTACATTGAAATGTAAATAGGAGTAATGCTCTTTTGTGGGGCTTTGGAAAGCAGATTGAACTAGGGTTCTCTGGGTGGCCTGTCCACACCCGATCCCCCAGACCCACTCCCAACTCCTTCATTCAATGCATCTCCTGAGGAATTCGGGAAGCATTTGGATGACAACTCATCAGTGTCCTTATTTTTGACATCCTGGCCCCAGGACCTCCCCTCAGGCTACCTTTATCCCCTAGTCTCCAAATCAACGGTGCAGGGAGAGTCATTCACCAGCCTCAACTCCCACAGGACTGCGGGCTTGCAGTGAGCTGTCGTGCGTACAGGATCTGCTGTGAGGTGGGCAGCTCCATGAGCAGCAGGTCTCAATGCGCTCTGCCCCACCCCCTCCTTCTCCTGGCTGACTTCTCATCTTCAAATTCATTTTAAATGTCACCTCTTTGGACAGGCCTTCCTTGATATTCTCAATAGCTTCTCTCCTCAGGTGTTCTCTAACGTAGCACCCAGCACATCATATTTATGATGCTATTCTCTATTGTGATGACATATTTATTTGTTTCTGTGTTTACTGTTGTCCATCTTCCCCACCAATGAGTTTCATGGGATCAGAGCTATGTCGGTTTCATTCATCGTTTTATACTCAGTGCCAGGCACATGAGATGTGCTTAGAAAGATTTGTTGGATGGATGGATGGATGGATGGTGGATGAATGGATGGATGAATGAATGAATGGACACACACACACACTCTGGAATCTTGTTGCTTAGGCACAAAGTTCTGTCTTTCTATAGGCAGCCTCAGGAAACTGCCCAGTTCTGTGTTTTCTTAGGTCTTGGATTCTGCCCTGAATAGATGATAACCTACATGGCTTCTCCCCAACACCTTCTCTCAGAGCTGGAGTCTGTTCTCTGAGCTTCCACCATGGCATGATAATAATAGTAGAAGGAGAAGAAGCTGTCATATATTCAACACTTATTAGGTTCCGGGTATTACAGCAGGTGTGTTACACCCATCATCTCATCTGAGCTTTAACCTTCAAAGCATATTTTCCAAAATATCAGGCCTTTACTAGGGAGCTCAAGGTAAAAGGATTCAGGCAGAGGGACAGCACCTGGCACAGTTCAAAGTCCAGATTGGAAGTCAGCGAGGTGTGAGTTCGAATCCTGACTTCACTAGCTGTGGATCTTGGGGGAAAAACATTTACTCCTGAGCTGCAGAACAGGGCAGTGAAGGTTGGTTCCCCAGCGTTGTTGTGATGATTAACTGAGATTGAGAGTATGGCATATTTATAATTATTTCTAGCTCTTACACAACAGTTCAGACATCTGGAGGGCAAGGACTGGATTCTTTCCCGTTGATCTGTCTTCTTTGTCCTCTTTGAACCCTTGGATATTTAGCTCTCCCATGCCACCCGTATTCCTTCTAGCAGAGAATGTGCATGGGTTGTACCTTAATGTGTATCCAGCGGAATCAATCACCCTCGGCTGAGATTGAGGAGGAAATGATCCAGGTTTTCACAGTTGGAAGAGAGAGTTGCTAAAATGAAACTTTGATATATGCAAATCAGTCCTAACCCCAAAGGGTCTGAAACAAAGGGCAAGGAGCTGGACTCCACAAGGCACAGCTAGTCGATCCCAGCTTCCAGACAGAGCATATCTGTTTTCGGCACATCTGTTCATGTCTAACTTCCCTGGAGGGCAGGCCTTTGTCTTCCTCATCTTTCCAACTCAGCATTGGGCAGAGTGCTGGCACATGGTGGGTGTGCAATCAGTTTATTAAGTGAATATTCTTTCTAACCCCTCTCACCCAGATTTACTTAACATCTACTTTTTTTGGTATTTTCTGGGGAGTAGGTATTTTTTTAAAAAATTGATTTAGGAGAGGAAGGAAGTTGGAGAGAGAGATAGAAACATCAGTGATGAGAGCGAATCACTGATCAGCTGCCTCCTGCATGCCCCCCACTGGGGATCGAGTCTGCAACCCAGGCTTGTGCTCTGACCAGGAATTGAACCATGACCTCTTAGTTCACAGGTTGATGCTCAACCACGGAGCCACACCAGCCTGGCTGGGGAGGAGATACTTTTAAGGTTGTTTTTGATCTTCATTTGGGTGGCAGTTGGGAGTGCAATAGGAAGAAGCCCAGACAAATATAATTTCTCCCAGGCTCTCTACGTCTCTTGGCAATGTCTGCCAGAAAATTGCCTGTTTATGGAGGGGCTCAGTCCTTGGCCAGATGGAGCTCAACTCCAAGGGGTCAGCCCCAGTCATTAATAGCAACCGCTGGCCCCAAGAGATCCCTGCAAGAGCAGAAACAGCAGCTGAATGAGAAACTTCCCATTGTAGCAAAACACAAACAAACAAACAAACAAAACTGAAATGGAGTGAGAAGGTGGGGCTGACTTATTACCTTTACATATTATTAATAATAACACCTTTTATTGGAACAGGACTTGGGGATTGGTAAAAGGCCTCTTTCTTGTGTTATCTCATTAATTTCTCACCAACCCCTTGGAGGTATTATTTATAACCAATTTGCAGATGGAGAAACTGCTCGGAGACAAGCCACAAAAGCAGCTGGAACCTCTTGACATCAGTGACCGGCCTCCTTTAATGAAAACTTGTTCCTTGATGTCTCCCTGGGATTATCCCAAGGTAAGGAAGGGCCTCCTGCTGGTCAGCTAGATGACCTAGCAGAGTGATTGTAATTGTTCTGAATGGGCTCACAAATGCTTTTTTTAGAGGAAGGAAACTTAGCCAAGATGGGATTTTCCCAAAAGAATGCTTTAGAAAGAGTGCCAGAACTTTTCCCTTCCACCTTGACAGTCCCCAGAGACAAACTGAAAGGACCTCGCTTAATGTCTCATCCGAAGGGTATTTGCAAGCGCTGGCTTCATCATTCAAAGCAGGAAAGGCCTTTGTCATGGTCAAATGGCTTTAATGTGTTTTGAATGCTACATAAATTCAAACTTGATGGCTCATTTATTTGTTGGATTGAAGTTTTATACAATAAACTAAGCCTTGGTATTTACTAATAACTTGGGCAATGCCCTTTGTTTGTTTAGAACAGACAGAAGGCAAAGAAGTTGACCGAGTCCCTCACGGCCAATATGGTGTTCAGATCCTGGCATTTCCTGGGACAGTTTATGGGCTGGTGGGAGGGAGGATAAGAGGGTTGTGTGTGGAGGGGGCAGGGGACACTGTGGGGAGAGGGGGAGAGGAAACATTGCAGGCAGGTGTTGTCTTCCAGACCTATTTTTTTGACATAGCCCCTCCACGGCGGCTTTGACTGCTGAATTCAGTGAGCTGGGAATTCAAAACTGTGAGTGACAGGCCAGGCTTGGCTAGTGACTTGTGGCATGACCTTGGAAGATTCATTGTCCCCTGCTGTGCCTCACTGTCTCACTCTGCAGGGGAAAAAGAAAGAAAGAAAAGCTTATAATAAATTCTTTTCTCTTTGCAGGTGAGTTTCCTTCAACTATGGTACTCTACTTTCAGGAGATCTTGGCTCTTTATCAGTACCTCAACCACAAAGACCTTTCTCTCTCTCAAACTCCAATACCTTTCTCTTTCCCCACATTCATGGACAAGAATGCAGGCTGAGAGTGAGTTCCAAGTCCACCACTCATCTACACTTAGCAAGTTAGGAATGTCTCGCGTGGTTCAGGGTTCGGGATCTGGAAGAGGGGCCACGTGTAAATGAAAGGGACAGGACAAGAAATAATAATTTGGAAATATTGGGGGACCAGGCAGAAACCCAACTCAAGTGGAAGGACTCTGGCTGGGCTCAGGCCTTGCCATCCTTTTATTTAATTTGGGATATACCTATAGCTCTGATGCAGGCTATTTCCAGTAACAGAAGGAGTATCTTATCAGTAAGGATTTACATGACTATCTGGTAGGGAAGTTGCTTCAGCTACCATTGTCTGGAATAAACAGTGGGTGTACAGCCCTGACCTTTGCCAGGGCTCAAGGGTCACCAGCATTCTGGGTTCCTTGTCCACACCTCTCTGCTAGTGAAGACATTGGGTAATTTCCTGAACAAAATTTCCCTAGTCTGTGAGATGGTAATAACAGCATATTAGCCTGGTGATGTTATTATGAAAAGTAAATGATGGAATTCATGTTAGGGCCTCAGCTCGGTGCCTGGCATTTAGGAAGTACTCCTGAAAAATAAGAGCAACATTACTTATAGCCTCATGTTTCCGGGTCCAGAATAAGTTGTAGGATCCTAGTGGGGAGGGACTGGTGGTTTGCAACCCTTCATCCTCCAGCACGTGGAGATGGAGTTATTTGCCGCGGTAACAGATTTTCCCAGCCTACTTCTCAGGTGGATAATGTGATGGTCTCTCCAAGGACTCACCGAGAGCAGCAGCATCTTTGGATTCATCTGAAGGGCAAGAACAAGTGGGCAGAGTTTAGAAATCGTTACATTTCCATGGCCGAGGAGATATATTCCTGTTAAGAGTGGATGATAGGAGCTTCAGTGCCTCGCATTTCCAGGCATCGCAGTCCTCTCCAGTCCTCAGTTCTAGCCCAGCAGCTCATTAACTGGCTTGGCTCAGAGGATAGAGCATCAGTCTGCGGTCTGAAGGGTCCCAGGTTCGATTACGGCCAAGGGCACATGATTGGGTTGCAGGGTCGATCCCCAGTAGGAGGCGTATAGGAGGCAGCCCATCAATGATTCCCTCTCATCATTGATATTTTTATCTCTCTCCTCTCCCTTCCTCTCTGAAATCAATAAAAATACATATAAAAAAGATGCACAATGTCACTAAGCATCAGAGACATGCAAATTAAAACCACAATGAGATGTTACCTCATACCTGCCAGAATGGCTACCATCAATAAAAAGCTGTTTTGATGAAATCTGATTTAGCAAATTTTTCTTTTGTGGATCTTGCTTTTGGTATTATATCTAAGAGTTTTTTTTTTCTAATCCAAAGTCCTCAGGAATTTATTCCTGTTTTTCCTTTCTAGAAGTTTTATAGTTTACCTCTTAAATGTATGTCTATGGTCCATTTTGAATTAGTTTTGTGTGTGTGGTGTGGAGTAAGGGTGCAGATGAATCATGTTGCGCATGGATATTCAATTGTCTCGGCATTGTTTTCTGAAAAGACTATTCTTTTCTCCATTGAATTGTCTTGATAGCTTTGTTGAAAATCAATTGACCAAAAATGTGTTTATTTTTAGACTCAATTATGTTTAATTTAAATATATACATATCTCCTTACACCAGTATTACATTCTCTTGATTACTATTGCTTTATAGTAAATTTTGAAGTGAAATTTCTCCCACATTTTTCTTCTTTTTCAAAATTGGTTTGATTATTCAGAGACTTTTGCCTTTTACATGTGCTTTAAGACCAGATTGTTAATTTCTGAAATATACTGTTGGAATTTTAATAGAGGTCATGTTGAATTCATAGATTAATATGGGGAAAACTGACTTTTTAACAATTTGTCTTCCAATCCATGAATATGGACTATCTCCCCTTATATTTAGCTCTTTTTCAATTTCACTAATAATGGTTTGTAATTTTCATTGTACAAGTCTTACATTTATTGGTAAATCTATTCCTATATATTTTATTCTTCTTAATGCTATTGTGAATGAAATTGTTTACATGTTGTGAATTATTAATTGCTATTATGTCAAAATACAATTGACTTTTGTATATTGATCTTATTTCTTGTGCTCTTGCTGTACTCATATATTAATTCTGGTAGTTTGAAGAGAAAATTGTATGGATTTCTTAGGATTTTCTCTGTACAGACTCAAATAAAGGCCACTTTTCTTCTTACTTTTAACTTGAATGGTTTTAATTAAAACTTTTCCTCTTTATTCGCTAACTAAAACTTCTAGCACAATATTAAATAGAAGGTGGCAAGAGAGAAACATTCTTACTTTGTTCCTGAACTTAAGGAGAGAATATTTAGTCTTTCACCACTGAGTATAATATTTAGCTGTAAATTTTTCATAGATGCACTTTATCAGGTTGAGGAAGGTTTAGCCTTTCTGTTCCTAGTTTGTTGAAAATTTTTAATTGAATGGGTGTTGAATTTTGTTAAATGCTTCATCTGCATCTATGGAGATAATCATGTGGCTTTTGTGCTTTATTCTATTAACATGGCACTTTACATTAATTAATGTTCAGATTTTAAACCAATCTTGCATTACTGAGATAAGTCCTACATGGTCATGGTGTATAATTCTTTTTTTATTTCAAGAATCATTTTGCCAATATTTTGTTGAGGATTGTTGTATCTATATTCATGAAGATATTAGTCTGCAGTTTTACTTTCTGGTGATATCTTTGTCTGACTTTGACATCTGGGTAATACTGGCTTCATAAAATGATTTGGGAAGTATTTTCACTACTTATATTTTCTGGAAGGTATTTTGAGGATTGGTATTATTTATTATTTAAACATTTGATAGGATTTACTAATGAAGCCAGTTGGGTTTAGAGGGGTTTGTGTGTGGCTTTTAAAATTAGTAATTCAATTTCTTTTGTTGTTGTTGTTATAGGTCTATTCTTACTTTAAAATTTCTTCTGACATTCATTTTGATAATTAGTGTGCTTCTAGAAATTTGTCAATTTTACTTAAACTGTCAAATTTATTGCCATAACGTTATTTTTACTACTCCATTATAATTCCTTTAATTTCTGAAGGGTAGGTAGTGATATCTTCTCTTTCAGTCTTGACTTTTGTTATTTATATCCTCTCTTTCTCTCTATCTCTAGATTTCTCTCTCTCTTTTGTGCTTGGTCAATTTAGCTAAAGGCTGTCAGTTTTACGCATCTTTTGACATACCAACTTTGATTTAATTTATATTTCAGTATTACTATTTTTTTCTGTTTCATTGATGTCCACTATAATTTTTTACTATTTTCCTTTTCTGTCTTCTCTGGGCTTAGTTTGCTCCTTTTTCCTAGTTTCTTCAGGTGGAAGCATTAAGTTATTGATTTGAGATCCTTTTTTATTTTTTAACATAAGCACTTAAAATTATACATTTTCTCTTAGGATGTCTCTAGCTACAATCCATATCTACACAGTAAAAGAGAAAGATGCAAATTGACTGTACCTTTGCAACACCCACCAGTCAATCAGGAGTGAGTATGCAAATTAACCCAACAAAGATGGCAATTAATTTGCATATGCAGGCACTGAGTGGCTGGGGGTGGGGCAGGACACTTGCGACATCACCATGGTGACAACACAGGCATTCTGCACTGCCCCAGCTGCTCAGGGCCTCTGCGCAGTATGGGAAGACAGAAAGGCAGCTTCAGGGCCAGAATGAAGGCAGTGCCAGCATTCAGGGAAAGGAAGCCCTATTCTTGCATGAATCTTTGTGCATAGGGCTTCTAGTATTTTTAATATTTTGTATTTTCATTTAAAATGTTTTTTAATTTCCATCGTGATTTTCTTTCTTTGACTCATTGGTTATTATGAAGTGTTTTATTTAATTTCTAGATATTTGTGGATTTCACAATTTTATTTCTATTGCTGATTTTTAATTTAATTTCTTGTGATTGAATTTTTTTCCTAGCACCTTCAATATGTCCTCCCACAGCCTCTGGCCTCCATGTTTAAAATTAGTCAGATGTTTATTGTACTTATGTCACTCTGCATGTGATGAATCATTTTTCTCTTGCTGCTTTCAAGCTTGTCTTTAGCTTTCCAGATCTATTTATATTTATCCTACTTGGAGTTCATAAAACTTATTGAATCTGAAGGTTAATATTTCTCATCAATTTGGGAGGTTTTTGCCTTTTTTTTCTCAAATATTTTTGTTCTCTCTCACACTTATTTCCTTTTGAGATTCCCATTACATGTATGTTGATGTGCTCAATGGGGTCTTATAGCTTTTTGAGGACTTTCCCCTCCTCCTCCATTCTTTCTCCTCATCCTCCACCTTCTTTTCCACCTTCTCCTCTTCCTCTTTGTCTTCCTCTTCCTCCTTCTTTTTCTGCTTCTGTTTCTTTTGTTCTTCACATTGGATAATTTCTATTGATTTATATTCAAGACCACTGATTCTTTATTATGCCATCTCTAATATTATGTTGAGCCACTCCATTGAAAATTCCGTTTGACTTGCTGGGTTCCATTTCAACTTTGTTCTTTTACAAATATGTTGCTATTCTCTATTTGATTATATTCTCATCATATTTTCCCTTCATTTTTAAAGTGTAATTCTTTTGGTTTTTGAACATATTTTTACTAGCTACTTGGAAGTTTTTCTGTGCTAAGTCCATCATTGTAAAGGATCTCTCAGGGATAGTTTGATGGCTTTTTTCCTGTGCTTTTCCCACTTTCACATTTCCTTGGATCTTTTAATCTTGTAATCTTTTATTAGGAACTAGATATTTTAGATAATATATTGTAGTAATTCTGGATTCTTACTTCCTGAGTTGGAATTGTTATTGCTGTGGGGTTTTTGTTCATTTGTTTGTTCATTGATTTGACTGTACTTATTCTGTTGTCTTTCATTGTGTGACAGCTGATATCTTTGCTGAATTATTTGTTTTGTTTTTGGTATTGTTTTTATTTCTAAACTTGGTGTTCTACTATTTACCTTTAGTTCAGAATAGCTTACCTATTGGCCAGAGGTTATACTCAAACACATTGAGCCAGTGAGACTTTATCCCTTTGCTGGTGGATCTCTACATGGATTGGAGAACACATTCAAGTTTAGGGAATTTAGAAATCTTCCTCTGCTCTTACTTTCTGTTGGGCCCGTTTGTGTACACAGGTTGTCACATTATTTAGGAAGAGTTTTCTCTAGTTTCTCCTGCGCATGCACTTAGCCTTTGAGCATGATTACAGCCTTCCAGACCTCTAGGGATAGGATGGATTTTTCTAGACCCACTATGACTATCTACTTCCCTGATGTCCCTTGTCTAATTTCTGACTATGCTTCTAGTCTATTGCTTGTGGATTGTGATATTTGGCCTTTCCCTTTTGTTTGCTTATGCAGTCACCTCTGTTTTCCATAATTTCAGGGACATGCGATTATTTTTTTTTTCCCCAGATCCTACTCCAAATCAAGTCAGCCTCCTCTGGCAGAAAAGCCTGCCCTGCCCTAGTAGACCTGATATATGTACTAATGGAACACACCCAGGTGAAGATATCAGAGTCCAACTTCCCTCAGCCAAGTTTCAGTAGGTTTGCTTAAATAAACATTTCTAAAATTCTTGCCAGTTCGGTCAGTATCCAGTGTGTCAAAATCGTTTTTGACAATTTTGTCCAGCTCTATAGTTGTTTTGGTGGAAAGAATTTGCTGAGCTCCTCTCTCTGCCATTCTGGAAACCCTACCTCTTCAATATAATTTTATGTCATTATCTCTCTATTGTGCACTACTTTGCTGAGATTGGTAACCAGAGGCCCAGATCACCTCCTAACACACAAACTGAGCCATCAAACTCTCTTGACTCAAATTTTAAATCTTGTTGGGAGCGATACAAAAACAGAAAATAAAAGGTAGCACTTCATTTATTTTAGCCACACCCTGAAAAGATTCTCAGTTAGCTCCTGCACCTACATTTCCAGCACTCCCCTAGTTCCCATCATATACAAAGCCTTTCATCAACTGTGGAAGGACCCCCATGTCCATCCAAAAATACCTTTTCTGCTCGAGTTAACCAGAGCCTGTTTCTGTTGCTTGCAAACAAAGAACCTGACTGATACAGCTTTTGAAGGGATGTGCAGAAGGGAATCTTTAAAAACTCCAGATAAGAGGCCAATTATTCACTTGACAGTTTTCGGAATTGCCACAACACACACGTGCCTGTGGGAGGCTTCTGAGCCGGCGGTGTGCTGTGTGTCTGATGAGATCCCACTGGAGGGGCCAAGTCTGCACCTGTCACCAGCCACAAAGAGGATCCAATTTTTATTCATTTCATCTGGAGAGCCATCTGGGCTGGGAATAGCAGTAATAATAACAAATCATTGTCACCAGATTTCCTCATAGATAGCACTTCTTTTTTGTTGCTCTTGTTAAAAAGCAAGTTTTCATGTCTGCTGGTGAATAAACAGCCAGCAATGGTTATAAAGGCTGTTGTGGTCAGTTGTGACTGGGCCTAGGAGCCTGGCATAGAGGGACGTGGCTGATGGTAATCTTTTCTGGAGGGGGAGGAACTTTGGAGGAAAGCCCCAGAAAGCTATGGTAGCCTTACTTATCAACATCATATATGGCAATTGAGGTTCTGTTTGATTTGAGCAGGATGTGAGTGCAAAGTAAACAGTCTGTGATGTTAAGTAGCGGTACATTATCTTTTTAAAAAATATGTTTTTATTTATTTTAGAGAGAGAAAAAAGAGAAAGGGATAGAGAGATAGAAATGTTGATGAGAGAGAAGCATTGTACACGTCCCACAGGGGATCAAGCCTGAAACCTGGGCATGTGCCCTGACCAAGAATCAAACTGATAGCCTCTTGGTTCGTGGGTTGATGAATCATACTGGTGGGAAGTAGAGGTATATTATCTTAAGGAAGATGCTTAAGTCCTCTATTTCATGCTTTTCAGGGAAAAGCATATCTTCATTTGGCCCCTATACATTTTGCATTCTATACACTAACAAGAGCATATTCAGAGGAGAACAATCAAGATAGCAAATTGATGGAAATTACCATGTGATGAACAATGAAAGCAACAGAGGTTATTTATTTTATAGAGGAGAAAATGAAGGAGTGAAAATAGAGAAGGGAAGGTATGAAAGATATTGTTTAAAACCTACAGGTTTGTCCAGCGGTGAGGCTCAGTGGTTGAGTGTTGACCACTGAACCAAAAGATCATGGTTCCATTTCCCAGTCAGGGCACACAACTGGGTTGCGAGCTTGATCTCCAGTTTGGGTGCGTGTGTGGAGCATGTGATCCTCTCTCATCTCTCTCTCTCTCTCTCTCTCTCTCTCTCTTTCTCTCTCACTCTTCCTTCCTCTCTGGAATCAATCCTATCTAATAAAAGAGTGATATGCAAATTAACCATCACCTCACCACACCACAAGCCACGCCCACCAGCCAATCTGGAGCAAGTATGCAAACTAACCAACCAAGATGGCCACAGCCACAGAGCGAGCAAGAGGCTTGGGTTTCCCTGGAAATGGAGGAAACCAAGCTTTCTGCACACCCTGGCAGGCCCAGGACTCCACTCAAGGCTACAAAGTTTCAATTATAGAAGATAAATAAATCCCCCCAAAATGGCAGCAGCCACAGAACTGGAGAGAGCAGGAGGCTTGGGTTGCTCCTGGTGATGGAGGAAGTCAAGCTCTTTCAGCCCTGGCCTGCCTTGGCCTCCACTACAAAGTTTCAATTATAGAAGATAAATAAATCCCAGATACTGCTTGGATTGCTGGGGGGCATGGCTTGCCTGCAAACCACCACAGGCCCCTCACCCAGGCCATACCACACCCCAAGGGAACCCCCATCCTGATCCAGGACACACTTCAGGGCAAAGCAGCTGGCCCCCATCCATGCATCAGGCCTCTATCTAATAAAATATGCAAATTGACCATCACTCCAACACACAAGATGGCTGCCCCCATGTGGTCAAAGATGGCTCCCCCATGTGGACACAAGATGGCCACCACAAGATGGCCAGCAGAGGAGGGCAGTTGAGAGCGACCAGGCCTGCAAGCGAGGGCAGTTGGGGGCAATCAAACCTGCAGAAGAGGGCAGTTAGGGGTGACTAGGTTGGCAGAGGAGGGAAATTGGAGGTGACTGGATCTGCAGGGAAGGGCAGTTGGGAGAGATCCAGACCTGCAGGGGATGGCAGTTATGGGTAACCAGGCCTGCAGGGTAGGGCAGTTAGGGGAAAACAGGCTGTCAGGGGAGCAATTAGGCTGGTAGGATTGGGCCTAAACAGGCAGTCAGACATCCCTGACACAATCCAGGACTGCTGGCTCCCAACTGCTCATGTGCCTGCCTTCTGACTGCCCATTTAGGCCATATCCTGGAGAGGGAGCAGACTGGCCTGAGGAACACCTTCCCACCTCATGCACAAATTTCATGCACAGGACCTCTAGTACAAATATATATATATATTTTAAAAAACAAACATTTAAAATCTGCAGGTCTGACAAGTGGAAGAAGGATTAAGTTTGTTCTGTGTGCCCCTGGAGACAGATCTAGGATCAGTGGGCAGAAACTACAAACAGACACATTTTCATTCCATATCCTTCTCTGTGAAATGCTTAAATATGTTTTTCCAAAGGATATCCGGAAATGGATTTTCACCTTGTAATTCTAGTCCAAGAATGTATTATTGTGAACACTGAAGTCGTTAATTTATAAATACTGACACTGATAAGTGGTAATAGGCAATAGCTCTACCACTTATGCATATTTATCTTGAGTTTTGTTTACTTCTTAAAAAATTAAGCTTAACAGTTGTATTATAGATTGTAACCTATAGTAGCAAATAGGTGTTTTATATTTTGAAATTAATACAGTGCCCAAACCTTATTTATAAAAGAACTATGTATTTTTTTTTGGCATTTATTTACTATGGGTGTTTAAGAGTTTTAAAAGTTTGTATAATCATGTCTAGGAGCTCTGAGAAATGGAAGAAGATACACCAAGAAAACCTTAAAGGAGAGATCAAATAGCTGACAAGTGAAAGGCTGACAGTAAACTTGGAGGAAAGTGGAAATTAGAAGAAGAGCAAACAGACCTACAACTGTCAGTTAGAAGGAGCAGAGAAGAGACATCCATCAGCTGTAATCAAGGCAGACAGGCATAGCACAGAGAGTTAGAACTCTGTGCACTGCCTGCATGTGTGACTGTAGGGCCCTATTGTATATCACCATTTAAATGACCATCTACAAGCCACAGGAGTAAGACTTAGCACCATGGTTAGCTCACCCAACACCTTTAGGTGAATTAGAAAGACACCCTTCTGAGCGATGCAGCTGGAAGTGAATTACTTAGTTGAACATGGGCTAGAGTTCAGCTTTCTCACACCACTTGTGTGGAGCATCTTTGTGCAAGGAGCTGCTGTATCCACAGGCCTGAAGAGTCTTGACAGGGTCCATTCCTAAGGTCTGGAACCTATATTTAGAACTCTGTATATGAACTCTCTAAAGGTTGGGTTAGAAGAATGAGGTGATTCATTCTGTTTGGAATGGAATATGTCATATCACTTGCAAGGATTGGTAAGAGAGAACTTCCAGAATTATCCAAATTTGAAATGTAAAGCCTTAGGACAAATTGGATTTCCTATCATTAGAGGGGGCCGAGCACAGGTTTGGTTGTAGGAAATCTGAAAACAGTCTAGTTGCTACAACTCAGATCTAAAGTCTGAGTGGAATTAGGAGTAAGGTTGGTGAGCCTGTGCCAGTGGTTTTCAAAAGGCGGGGGGCGGGGGGGAGGAGAGGGGCGTGCATTAGAACTTCCTGGAGGCTGCAAGCACACACTGCTGGACCCCAACTCGCAGGATTTCTTTTTAAAAAATATATATTTTATTGATTTTTTTACAGAGAGGAAGGGAGAGGAATAGAAAGTTAGAAACATCTATGAGAGACATAGATCAGCTGCCTCCTGCACGCCCCCTACTGGGGATGTGCCCGAAACTGAGGTACATGCCCTTGACCAGAATCAAACCTGGGGCCTTTCAGTATGCAGGTCAAAGCTCTATCTACTGAACCAAACCGGTTTCAACCCCAGGGTTTCTTATTCAGTAGATTTTAACAAGTTCCCAGGTCAAGCTGACAGTGTTGGTGTTGGGACCATACTTTGAGACTGGTCTATCGAGTCATTTGCAAATTTTAATGTGGGTAAAAATCACTTAGAGATCTTGTTCAATTGTAGTGGGTCTGGGGTGGGGCCTGAGATTCTGCATTTCTTGGACAAGCTTCCAGGTGCTGGCTCAAGGACCCGGCTTTGAGTATCAAAGGCCTTGGGCTGATTCCATGACAGAAGCTGAGCCTAAAGGCACGTGACAAATTATCTTATCTGTAGAGACTTAGAGGACTCTTGGGCAGGGAGCCAGGTAGTTCATTCATTCATTCCACAGATATGAGTGCTTACTGAATGCCAGGT
The DNA here is from genome assembly GCA_011751065.1 of Lasiurus cinereus. Classification (NCBI taxonomy): domain Eukaryota; kingdom Metazoa; phylum Chordata; class Mammalia; order Chiroptera; family Vespertilionidae; genus Lasiurus; species Lasiurus cinereus. Next base: position 6,652,090 of record JAAGEH010002528.1, read on the forward strand.
GCTGTTCAAGGTGCTGTGGACACAGCAGTGAACAAGCAAAGCCCTCGCTTTCATGGAATTCACATCACAGAGAAGTAAAATCATGTTTTCAGCTCCTTCCCCAGTCTCTCAGAGGATTCTTCCTTTGGCTTCACATTTCATATCACAGCTTATTCTGAGGAAGGAGAAGAAATTTAAAAGACTGTGGAGAAGTAGGATAACTTAAAATACTTTTTTTTCTCTTCATATTTAGAAGTATAAAATTTCTTAGACTTCTGAATAAATTTTTCAGAGAAGTGTTCATATATATAAATATATATGCATACTATACTCACTTTCTGTGAATAATTTCCAACAAAATGTTAGATGCATCTTAACGCCACCATCATGTAGAGATGTAGACACCGTTAAAACCTGGACATTGACTTTAAATTAGAATGGTTTCAAAACAGGGCCCAGGTCAATATTTGAAGTGAGCGAATGGGAATTTTCCAGTGATTTCTACCTTCCTCCCAGAAAGTGTAGGTGAGTGGGAAGGAAACACTTAGACCATGGGCAGTCCAGGTGAGGCAGTGAAATGTGGTGGCCAAACACGTGGGTTTGAACCCTGACTCCATCACTTACAAATTATGTGTCCCTAGTCCCTGTCTGAAAAGGAGGAAGAAAGTCTCCCTTACAAGGTGGCTGTAACAACCATCTGTGTTGTTACAAATGGTAGGATTTTTAAAAATATTTTTTGTTAAATATATTTTATTGATTTTTTACAGAGAGAAAGGGAGAGGGATAGAGAGTTAGAAACATTGATGAGAGAGACAGACATCGATCAGCCGCCTCCTGCACGCCCCCTACTGGGGATGTACCCGCAACCAGGATACATGCCCTTGACCGGAATTGAACCTGGGACCTTTTAGTCCGCAGGCCAAGGCTCTATCCACTGAGCCAAACCGGTTTCGGCCAAATGGTAGGATTTTTAATAGCTAAATAATATTTCATTGTATGTATATACAACTTAATATATCCATTCTTCTTGTGTTCATTTGCTGATGAGCCCTTAGGTTGTTTCCCTATTTTAGCTATTGTGAATAATGGTACAATAAACATGAGAATGCAGATATCTTTTGATATTTTGTTTTCATTTCTTTTCAATACACACCCAGAAGTGAAATTGTTGGGACTATGGTAGTTTCATTTTTAATTTTTTGAGGAACTTCTATACTGTTTTCCACAGTGACTGAAACAATTGACATTCCCACCAACAGTATACAGGGGTTTCTTTTCTTTTTAGTTTAGTGTACTCCCACCTGTTTATTTTTGCTTTTGTTGTATGTGCCTTTGTTGTCATCTAAAAAAAAAATCATTGTGTCAAAACTGGTGTGGCTCAGTGGATAGAGCATCGGCCTGCGGACTGAAGGGTCCCGGGTTTGATTCCGGTCAAGGGCATGTACCTTGGTTGCGAACACATCCCCCGTAGAGGGCATGCAGGAGGCGGCTGATTGATGTTTCTCTCTCATGGATGTTTCTAGCTCTCTGTCCCTCTCCCTTCCTCTCTGTAAAAATCAATAACATATATTTTAAAATAATCATTGCCAATAACAATGTCAAGGGGCTTTCTCCCTATGTTTTCTTCTAGGAGTTTTATGGCTTCAGGTCTTGTGTTTAAGTCTTTAATCCATTTCAAGTTAACTTTTGAGAGTGGCAGGAGGTAGGGGATTAATATTATTCTTCTGCATATGCTTATCTAATTTTCCCAACATCATTTCTTAAAGACACTATTCTTTCCTCGATGAGTATTCTTGGCTCCCTTATCACATATTAGTTGACCATGTATGTGGGCTCTCCATTCTGTTCCATTGGTCTGTGTGTCTAATTTTATGCCACTACCGTATTGTTTTCATTAGTATAGCTTTGGGGCATAGTCTGAAATGAAAAAGTGTGATACCTCCACCTTGTTCTTTCTCAGGATTGTCCTGGTATTCAGAGTCTTTTGTCGCCCCATACACATTTTAAGATTTGGTTTTTCTGTAGTCCAAAACATGCCACTGGAATTTTGATCGGGATGGCATGGAATCTATAGATAGCTTTGGGTAGTTCTCCCTTCTCCATCATAAATAGCCTGTGCTTGCAGCTGGTAGCTTTCTTATTCTGCCTCCTTCCCACCGGTGGTTGGGGATCCAAAGGCCTCCTTTCATTTTGTTCTGCTTCTGTCTCTTACAGTTCCAGATGCTATTGCTTCTGCCAATATAATTCTCTTGAAAATTTTGTGGATTATTATGAATCTTATTAGAGTTCCCTTCATTGACAAAAATCACAGAAGGTCTTTGAGAACAGACCCTCTCTATCTTGTACTCCCTGTGCGGCTGCCAGGGGCAATATCCATACAAGCCTAGAGACTCTTTTATTTAAGAGGTATAATCTACAAAGCATGACCTTAAGATCCTTAGAGGCTTTTTATCTGGATGATAGTGTCTTGAGATATCATCTTGAATTTTTTGAAAATCTTTAAAAAAGTGTTTTAAAGTCACTCATCTTACCCTCTGACCACATTTTCTTAACAATCTTTCTCCTGAGGCCCCTTTTTATTTTACAAACCCTCTTCTGACTGAAAATATTGTCTTGGGCTCTTTGTATTTCCTCCAAATTCCACTTGAAAACTGAATAGTCAGTAGAGTACCTGTTTGTATCTCTCTGCTCTCATTTTATTATAGGCGCTAGAAGAAACCAGGGTACACCTTCAACCCTCTGCCCCCACATTTCCTTGGTTAGATTGCAGAGTTTACTGAGTGCATTTTTTAAAATTTTCTGTATTACTACCGGTGATGGTTTTGCTAACTTTCCACCACTAAATAACACTGTGTCTCGTTTCCTTCAGCTTCTTATAATATTTTCCTCCCTTTCCCTTCAGCTCTCACTGACATAATTCTCAAGGCCCTTGTCTCTCGCCCCATATCAAAGCCAGTACCACATGTTTTACATTTTAATTATAGCAGTCCCTCATTTCCAGGTACCAAAATTTGCTTTGGTTACTACCACTGTGCGGAAAATTACCTTAAAACTTAGTGGTTTACATCAACGATTTCATTTTGCTTATAATTTTGTGCATCATAAATTTGAAAAGGGCTCAGCTGAACAGTTCTCACTTGAGGTTACTCATGCAGCTGCACTAAGATGTCAGCTGGGGCTGGCTGCAAAAAATTAAAATGAAATCCGATGACTTGCCTGGGCTGGATATCCAAGATGGCTGGCTCCCTTGCACAATGAGGAGCTGATGCTGGCTGTCAGCTGCAAGCTCAGCTGGGCCGTCAATCAGAGTGTCTGTGGGTGGGCTCTCCAGCATGGCAGTCTCAGGATACCTGCCTTCTGACATGGTGCTCGTTTCCCCCAGAGCTCACATCCCCAAAGAACCAAGCAAAAGCTGCCTGGCCTCTTCTGACCCAGTTCTGAAAGTTGTACAGCATCGCTCTTGCTGCGTTTCTTGGGCTACCACAAGGTCGGTAAGTCATTGTACATTCCAAGCTGACTATGTATGTGGGCTCTCTATTCTGCTCCATTGGTCTGTGTGTCTCATGTTATGCCTCCTAGACACCATCTCTCTATGAAAGGAGCGACAAAGAATGCAGGTATCTTTGCAAACTGCCACACAACATATGGACTCCTCTAAGATGAAGTACAAGAAGCAGGATATAGAATGGCATGGACACTGAGGTGAGACACACAAAAATGGGTATGTGGAAAACACTGGGAAGGCATGCACAAAATTATGGTGATTATTGTGTTATTGTTTGTCTCCATTTATTTTATCATAACCTTTCTTTCATTGTTCTTATAGTTTGCACTCCGAGTAGCCGTGAAAATCACTTGGAACTTGGATTTGGGGTGAGATGGGGCATTGATAATACGATCAGACATGGAGGCAGTGCTGGCTGTGGTGGGAATCAGCCAAGCAGTGGTTTTCGGGCTTTTATGTGACACCTCTAGGGCAGTCTAACTTAGGGCCAGCAAGAAACCCAAAGTTGTTTTCTTCTTAGTTGCAGGTTCAAGAACTCTATTCCATACATTCATTACAATCCAATTTTGCCCCCCCCATCCATGAAACAATGAAGAGGAGAAAATAGATCAAAGGATGAAACTGGAAAATGGTACAAACCTGTCCAAACAGAATGTGCTCATATTCAGTCACACAATCAATGCAGAGTCAAAAGCCATCTATGCGTTATACACCAAACCACATCACATCTGGCCCTCCACATCCTGATGTCTAGAGAGCTTTCTTAACATGCTTTTGCTCACATAGCGGGTCTGGATTAAAATCTATACTAATAAAAGGGTAATATGCTAATTAGGGATATCTTCTGGACGTCCATCCAGACAAAGCCACAGCAGCTGGGAGGCCTGGGGCTCAGGCAGCCGTGGGTCCCAGTGGATTTGAGGCCTGGAGCTCAGGCCTCACAGCTGCCATGGCTGGCAGTGGCAGCAGCAGCTGGGTGATGGGGGTGGCATCTTCCCTGATCAGCCCAGTCACCTAAGCCATCAGTAGGACATCCCCTGAGGGCTCCTGGACTGTGAGAGGAGGTAGGCTAGGGTGAAGGGACCCTCCCCCTCCAGTGCATGAATTTTCATGCATTAGGCCTCTAGTACAAATGAAAAGAACTGTGTATTCCAATAATTAACATGTTGTAGCCTTAACCTCCAATGTGACTGTATAAGGAGATAATTAAGGTTAAAGGAGGTCTTCAGGGTGGGGCCCTAATCCAATAGGGATCTTCTTCTCTCTCCTTCCCTCTCTCTCTCTCTCTCTCTTTCTCTCTCTCTCCACACCCAGAGGAAAGGCCATGTAAGGACACAGAAAGACAGTGGCCATCGATGCAAGCCAGGAAGAGAGGCCTCAGGAGTAGCACAACCTGCCAAAACTTTGATCTTGGACTTCCAGCCTCCAGAACTGTGGGAAAATAAATTTCTGTTGTTTAGTTGTTTAAGCCATCGAGTCTGTGCTCCTTTGTTATGGCCATCAGAGCAGAAGAATACAAGGCCCTTCAAAGTGGTTCCTAGTCTCCTTTGGACATGTCCCTAACATTTATTGAGCACTTCTTTCCTTTCTGACACAATGAGATGTTTTACATCGAGTGCTTCCCCTGCCTGTGGTAGGCAGAACAATGCCTGCCCCCCTCCTCCCCCACCACCAAAGATGGTCACATCTTAATTCTCCAAACCTGTGAATATGTTACCTGGAAGGGCAGTTTGTGTGCCTGCCATGCGGACAAAGAAAAGAAAATCTTGAAAAATACTCCTTTGCGATTTTTTTCTAATGGAACAAATATTGAAAAGGAGCTTAATTGAAACTTAAGGAAACAAGGAGCTGTTTTAAGGATGAGGATGGCTCACTTCTTACCACCTCTGCACCGCAAAGATGAGTGGAGACGGTACAGAGTTGCCCTGCCATGGACTATGTGGTTGGCAAAGAGAAATGGAGAGCTTATCCCATTGAAATAGGCCAGGCACAAACTGAAAGCTGTCTTTTAAGGAAAACTTAGAACATATAAATGAATCCCTAATAATTTCAGCATTTATACAGGAGGGCACAAAGCTAGGAGCTGAGGGGAAGACAAAGATGTTTAAGACATGGTCCCTGTCCTCAAGGAATGGAAAAACGAGGGTAGATTCTCATATGTGTGGGCAATCAAAGGGATTACCTGAAATATATAAGAACTTTTTTTTTTTTGGTGCTGGCAAGTAAATCAGAAGACTCATTTAGTGACCCACATGATGGAAATATTTAAAAGCTAGAAGGCAGAAAGACACTGCAGTGAGGAATCGGATTTGGAAAGATCAGGCGAGACAATCATACTCACGCCAAATGAAGCGTTACTACAGCAGAAGGAAGCGTGGTACAAAAGCAACTACAGCATGTGGCAGGTCAAGGTCTTTGTGATCACCACACCTGTGCTTGCAGATCTTAAACAGCTGCTCGTGAGTAATGTTTGCAGGAACAAGGCAACCGCAGAATTGGAGAACACTAGTGTTGTAGCTGAAGCTGCTGCTGGTGGTATCACCTGGAAGCTGGTAAAGAAATCAGCTGGAAACCTTCAAAAGCGTTCTGATGATGTGTCCTTTTCTGAGCTTCTCATTGTTGGCTTCTGTTCCACATGAACCCATCAGAGGTCTTCGAGGTTAACTTCATGCTGAACTCGAGAGCACCACATGCCTTTCCACCTTTGTAGCATGTTGATAACAGAAGAGTTTAAGAATCTCCCAGTTCCACATAAGAGACGTGCTTTGTGGAGTAGTTTTGGAATGATGCTGCAGGTACAGGCCTTAGAAGCTTTATTGGCTGTGTAAGCTTAGTTGAGTTGCTAAACCTTTCTGAGCCTCAGTTTTTCTTCTATCAAATATTAATGACAACACAACAAACACTTTCAGGGGAAGAGAGGGTATGTATTTGGTTGACTCCAAATCAGACTCCTTTGCAGGATGCTTGGGTTCTTGGAGAGAGACTGACTGAACCTGTGCTCTTTCCCATGGACCAAGCTGTCTGTGTCTCTTAGCAGGCCCTACAGCTCAGTGAGAAAATCCTTTCCTCCTTACTGTAGAGCTGGGCTGAGTCAGCTTGGCCTAAAGGGGGAAAAGGCAATCCCATGTAGCTTCCTTATTGGGGGACATATGGAGCTTTTCTGTTGGCTGCAGAGGCAAGCTGATCTTAGCCCCAAAGCAGCAGAAGAGTGCGTGTCAGGGAAGCTGAGCTGTGAAGGATGCCTGGCCCATCAGAGCTGTGAGCTTTTTTCTGTGTTTCACTTCACTGTCATTGCCTCTCCGGCTATGCTAGGTCTCATTTAAAGTGACAAACTGGTCTCTGATGCCCTGTGGGAACCAAGTGGAAAGGCCTACCTTTATTTGGGATTCAGTGGACATAAGAAGCAGAGCCCCCGCTTCCTTGAAGTCGCCAGCAAAGAATCATTGGGGGCAGGGACACTGTATAGGGGTGACATGATGAAGAGGACTGAGTGGCAGAACTCAAAGGTCAGTGCCTGCGCTCACGGGAGAAGGCAGCCGGAGAACGGAAATAACAGGAAAACGCTATGGTGAAATAGAGTATTTTCTGCTAAGTAGGCAGGGACATGAATATAGTACCTTGGATTACTGACCCAACCCTGACCTCTGATGGAACCCACATTCCTCTATAGGCATTGGCCATAGTCACTGTATTTAACCACTACTGAAATGACAAGGACCAATCCCAAAGGATGTAGCTAGCCTTGGTGCTGAAGCTTCCAATCATTAGTGGAAGAAATAAATCCTATTGCTGATGACATAGTAAAGCTCCAAAACTCTCTTTCTATATATATATATATATATATATTACAGAGAGGGATAGAGAGTTAGAAACATGGATGAGAGAAAAACATCGATCAGCTGCCTCCTGAACACTCCTTACTGGGTATGTGCCCGCAACCAACGTACATGCCTTTGACCAGAATCAAACTTGGGACCCTTGAGTCTGCAGGCCGACGCTCTATCCACTGAGCAAACCAGTTAGGGCCCAAACTCTCTTATAAAGAAGAACAAGGATCACTGAGTTGTCCATGATTTTCCCAATAAAATATAGATTTCTTCCTCTTGAGACAATAGAATTCTCATGACTAATCATTTTGAATTCTAGATTTTGATCCTGGAGTTCTTTCAAGAAAACAGAGGGTATCTGATTTTCTGGATGACCTAGTGTGCCAGGAATTAACTCTTTAGTTTCTGGACACTGGGACAGTCTCTGAGATCCCAGAGGAGGGGCCAGAATAGCTGGTAATGAGGCGGTAAACAGAGGATTTGGATCAATGTCTATTTACCAAGAAGCATGAAACTCTCCCCATATTTTAATAACTGGGGCAGCTGTGTACTGATGCACACCAGCTCTACCTCTATGCACCATATCTACACACAGCAGAGGTGTCCTCACCCCGATATCATTTCCTGAGGGTTTAGATAGGCAACTGAGGCTCTCAGTCCCCTGAACTTTCCTTGGGACCTGAATTGGAAGACAATCCTGCTTCAGTTTAGGGCACCTCCCATGCTGGGGCAGGTCTTTCCACACACCCTCCTGCATAGATAAGAAAGCTACGTGGGATTGCCCTTTTCCCCTGTATCTTCAAAGCCAGGCAGGTCCGCATGCCCCAATTACCATTTTAGGGTTGTGCTCTGCCTCGCCTAAAAATAAAAGGTTGACTTATTTTTAACTTTAGCTCTTCTCCTTCTGGGCCTGCTTAAATGCTAGTTGATTCGTAGCTGGCAAAAAACTGTTTTCATGACCACAAAAACCCACCCAAGGTCCTCACCAACTCAACTCACACCCTCCTCCTTCAAATCAATGAGGCTGACTCAGTGTTCTACTGACTCACAGCAGTCCAAGCTTCATCAGTCAGCTGGTTCTATAGGTTAAAAGTGGCTCAGGCAGAACCCAAGATCCTGGCGAACCAGAGCAATTGCATATGGCAATGCTGTGAGAGCCTCAGTGTGAGTCCTCAGATCCTCCTCCCCCCCAGCCCTGCATTGTACTCATGGCCTGGGTCTTCTCAAAGGCCTGAATCTCTCCAGTTTGCACTCTGAAAAGGGAGCCTGAGCAATAGTAGGAGGTTCAAGGACAGCTGGAAGCACAGAGCTGAGGTTGCTTCTAGCCAAAGGCCTTCAGTTCCTCATCTGCTACCTGACATCAAATATTTTGGGTTATTCAGGCAACCTGATGGTCAGGTGTAGAGGAAATCTGCGTTCTCAACTAAATTCCAATTAGTTGTAAAAGAAAGCAAAGCCTCTGCTGGTGACCTGGAAAGGCTTTGAAGCCCCCTTTTAAAGGAGAGAAAGGATAATTAGGCTGCCCATGATTTCCCCAATAAACCACGTTTCCTTCCTGCTGAGACCTATACAAGTCTCACCACTAATCTTTTTTAATTCTGAGTTTTGATACTGTGGTTCTTTCAAGAGAGCAGAAGGAATCAGATTTTCTTAAAGGAATATATTCATGGCTTAAGATCAACTTTTAATATCCACTCTAGTGAATCTCCTTGCACAATTAACAACACTCACTCTGCTAACGAAAAAAAAAATTGATAATCTTCTAATAAAAACAGGCAATTCCAAGCTGATGGAACAAACTACTTTATCTTCTCATAATTCTTAATTTTAATAAAATCTGTAAGCTCTGGGAGTAAGGCTTACAAGTGACAAGTACATGGTTCTTGGGGGAGCAACCCAGCTACAATTCCAAATAATCACCGAACTCCCGTATTTACTCCTTAAAGTGAAAGTTTTTGATATCCCCAAACAACTGTTAAATTGTGATGGTCAATTTTATGTTTCAACTTGACTGAGTCATAGTACTCAGATATATAGCCAAACATTATTGCTAGATGTTTCTGTGATAGGGATTTTTGGATGAGAGTAACATCTAAATCAGTAGACCAAGAGTCAAGCAGATTGCCCTCTATCACGTGGGAGGGCCTCATCCAATCAACTGAAGGCAGGAATAGAACAAGAGACCGTCTTCCCTAAGTAAGACAGCAGGTTGCCTTTGTACTTGAACTGTAGCATCAGCTCTTCCCTGGTCTCCAGCCTGCAGCCTACCCTGCATAGGTTGGACTTTCTACTTCCATAACTGCAGGAGCCACTTCCTTAAAGTAAAACTCCTTCTCTGTGTATATGCACCCCATGGTGTCTCTGGAAAACCTTGACTAATATACCAATGTTTCTCTATGTCCCTGATTTGGTTACCTCCTTTTAGTCTCTTCTTTGGCTGAGCAGTGGACTCACCAAGGGAGCTTTAAAAAACACAGATGCCCGGGCCCCCAACTCCAGAATCTGATTTGATTAGTCTGGTCTGTGGCCTGAGCATCAAGATGGTAAAAGCTTCCCAGATGATACTAAAAGTGTAATCACTGCAAGAAAACATTGTCGAACTTGGTCAAAAGTTCTAAGTAGGAACTGGGCTAAAACACTTTAACTATGCTAAGTTCCTCATCAGCTGATTGGCTCCCTCTCCTGCAATCTTATCTTTATAAGACTCGAGAGTAGGAGTACAATGTGGGTGCATTTTTTTCTCACCAACCTACTGTGAGAGCTCTTTGTCACCAAGGATGAACCGTGCCACTTTGTATTTACACACAAATTCCTATCTTGAAGAAGAAAAACGCGCTTTTCAATTTCATTTCAAGGCTTTACATTAATTCTTCAATGCTGGCAAGAGCTAGTTAATTTGCATCCATTTGACTCACAAGGAAATGGGGACAAAAAAAAAAAGACAATTTCTTTGCACAGAGTGCTTCCTCGCAGCCATAACTGTCCAGTGAAGGAATAAATTGCCTTTTGAGAATTTCTTCCCTTAGCGATGCTTATGAAGTCATGGAACCATGTCTACTGCTATATTTGCACATGAGTAAAATGACGTGCACACAAGGTTATCCATTAAAGCCTGGTTTGTGGAAGTAAAAGACTGGAAACAACCTAAGTGTCTCCCACGAGGGACTAGTTAAAAAATTATAGCACATCCTAAAATGACATGCTCTGGAGTCATAAAAAGGAACGAGGCAGCTCTGAGGTTTGGAATGATCCAGTCGTTGGCTGGAGGGGCTTGGACACGTCGGTGAGGGCAGGTAATGAACATCTCCTAACTCCGCGGCCAGAGACCTCACGTAGTGGCAATGGCCAGGGTAGGAGTTACACTGTGGAAATCATAAATGCTACCAATCAGGGCACTTCCTAACCTACGAGAGATGGTTATTAAACATGTACTAGCGCACCACTGAGAAGATCCTCCGCTGTCAAGTGAATAGAGCAAGGCACAGCACAGCGTGCACGGTATGGTAACAACTGTGCAAAAACAGGGGTAGTTGTGGACATTCAAAAAGCCTCCGGCTCCTCGATGGTTAAGAACAGAGTGACTGTATGACCTAGCAATCCCATCCAAGACATATGAAAATATATGTGCACACAGACACTTGTACACACATGTTTATAGCAGCATTACTCATAATAGCCAATATGGTGAAAACAACCCAAATGTCACTCAGGCAATAAAGAGGAATAAAGTACTGATACATACTACAACTTGGATGAACCTAAAAAACCATCATGATAAGTAAAAGAAGCCAGACAGCAAAGGTCACAGGTTTATGGTTCCTTTGATATGATGTCTTCAGAAGACATGGAAAGAAGTCCATAGAGATGGAAAGCAGACGAGTGGTTACCACGGAGCCAGGGAGGGGGGATGGGAAATGATTATCACCTAACGGGTGATTTAGTTTTTGTCTCTTTTTTTCTGGGTTGATAAAAATATTTTGTACTAGAGAGAAGAGGTGATTGCACAACATTGTGAATGCCATTGAGTTGCACACTTTCTAAAGGCCATATGTGAATTTTGCTTCAGGTTTGGCAAAACCAAGACCACAAATCTCTGGGAGGCTATACCAAGAAACTGGTAAACTAACTATCTTTGGGAAGGGGAACCAGGTACCTGAAAGACAGGGTGCAAGGGTAACCTTTCATTGTGCGTTTTCTTTTTATAACTTAAAATTTTGAACTGTGTGGACAGGAAAGGGTATGACGGTCTAGCGGCTACATACGTCCCCTTTGCAAAGGCCAAGCTAAATAGATAAAGAAGGAGTCAGTGGCAGATCACAATTAAGTCAGAATCTACAAACACTAGGTTTGCAGAGACTCCCATTGGTTGGGCTAAATTCATGATATGATCTTAGGTGGCGGTTTCTTTTCCAAAGGGAGCTTGGACATCTGGTTATAATCTGCCCTGTGGATGAAGGATGCAGAATGCTTAGTGATAGAGTGGGTGAGGTCGATCTAGAGAATGGCCACAGGCCCATGGGTTAGACAGGTGACCTCCCTGAGCCTCAGTTTTTCCCTCTGTAGAGTGGGTATGATCAGATCTACCTCTCAGAGTTGGGATGACAATGGTATAGAGAATTAAGATATCATGAGGATTCCTCCAGGACACCGCAGGCAATCAGCAACGCTGGTATCCTTTCCCAGGAAGGGCACAGGGCTGCAGGCTTCTGCCTGCTCAGGAGACTCTACCTGGTGACTTATGAAGAGTTTGTTCAGCCTTCTTTGTTCAGCTAGACCAGTGGTCGGCAAACTCATTAGTCAACAGAGCCACATATCAACAGGATGATTGAAATTTCCTGAGAGTCAAATTTTTTCAACTTAAACTTCTTCTAATGCCACTTCTTCAAAATAGACTCACCCAGGCCATGGTATTTTGTGGAAGAGCCACTCTCAAGGAGCCAAAGAGCCGCCTGTGGCTGGCGAGCCGCAGTTTGCCGACCATGGAGCTAGACAACCTGTTAGTATCATCTTTCTTCAGTGTCTCTGTGAGCCCTCCCTTTCTTCTCTTTTTAACCAATCAAGACTGTCATTGAAGTGGAGAATCAATAACAAAATAAAAGAACTAGACTCCTAGGGGTAACTAGAGGTGGGATTTATTGAGCACTTACCTTGTGCTTTATGTTTTCAATGTACTATTTCTAACTCTTGCAACAGCCCTGGAAGCAATATATTTCCATCTTCACTTAATAGGGGGCACAGAGATTTTAAGTAACCTGCTCACAATCACACAGCTAGTAAAGCAGGAATTGGGACCCAAGACTTCCAGACTTTCTACCCAGCACACTCCATCATGGAACCCAAGTGGCAAATTCCCAAAGTCAAGACAACCACTCTGGGGGGCTTAGAGCAACCGTAGACTCCAGGTGAAGGTTGAAAGAGGCCCAAACGAGTATCGAGTCCCACCCCTGCCTGACAAGGAACCCTCATTTTGACATCCCTGATTGTTGGGTGTGGGAGCTCGCTACCTCGTGTGAGGGCCCATTCCATTTTTAGACGGCTCTAACGACCAGGAAGACTCATTATGTGCTATCGGCAGTCAGATTCACCTGCTAGTTTCACCCCAACATCACACACCCTGATGAGGCCATCACTGAGAGGCGCTCAGCTGAAATCCATTACCTCCTGGACTTGCGGCGAGTCCCCTCACACCAGCCTCGTGCAGTTTCTCCAGCACATCCTCACCGCAGACAGAGCCATGAAAGGGATGCTGATTGCTGCTTCAGACGAGTCTGGGAGTTGATTCTCTCTTCCTGAGAACAGGTTACTCCGGATGGGATGCCTGGCTACCCAGGATAGAGGTAGAGCCTATATATACAGAAGTTTAAAATACCCGGCGTCGTGTGTAAGCAACACAATTCCTCAGCTAATTAAAATGCTGCCAAAAAAAAAGCAACGAAAGCTGATTTTCGTGTGCGTCTCCCTCTTCCTGGTTTTCAGCTTCTCTGGCAGTTTTCTGTTGACTTGAAGGACAGTCAGTTCTAAATGATCCCAAATGAGCTCATGTTGCTAGCTTCCTGCACGAGGCGCCTCCTGTAAGCTCCAATAACTAATAACGGAGATTAAAAATGGCTACAAATGTACAAGGGGGTATTCAAGGTCTTCCCGGCGGCGTGTGAGCCAGGCTCATCTGCTCCTCCGCGGGGGAACGGTGCGCGCCGTGGGAAACTGGAAGATGCCAGGGTCAGGAAAGCAACGCCACTCCTCCGGGAGTTCAGGTGGCAAAGAGGATGGAGGATCTTCACTTTAATGAAGACAGCCAAAAATCACGTAATTAACACACACGGTTCACACCTCATTAGTCTCCCGGGGCTTCCGTTATGCTAAAAATAATCAACACACTTTGCTTAAATAAGCAAATAAATTGCTCTGACAGGTGGTTGCGAAGACTGCCTGGGTCAGAGCAAAAAAAGAGGCCATGTCTCCGCATTTTCTTCAAATGCTTTCAAGCTGGCCTTCTCTACGTTCGGAGGGCAGGATTATTCAAAACATGTGTGGGATGAGGGAGTAAGAAATGGGTGTATTAGTGAGAGGAAATGACTATGGGTGAGGGGAAATGACTATATGAGTGAGAGGAAATGAGTGTATTACTGAAAGTCTGTCGGACTCTGAGTTTGACTCCAAAATCGTACACAGCCCTATTTTACAACCCAGGCCCCTCCGTCAGGGCTATGTCCTGAACCAGTCTGCTCCGGAACATTGGTGATTGCCCACAAGACAAGCTGTGAAGCGGTTTTGTGAGGTGCCTTCTCTTCTCCTCTCCGTGGCATTCTGAGCATTAAAATGTCTCTGTTCCTTCCTTCCTTCCATGTGATCTGGGTCTGGCTGTGATTGCTTTGACCAATGGAATTGGAAGGAAGTGAGGTTTGGGGATCTCTGAGCCCAGGGACCCACTTGCAGTGCCTTGAGCCACCGAGAAGACATCCGAGTGCCCCCGCTGTAGCACAAGGCCACACAACCATCTTGGAGGTGAGTGGCCACACGGAGGGCCAGCTGAGGCTCCCAGGCCCAGCCCAGTGGCAGCTATCCACAGGGGGTTAAACAGCAAAAGCCAGTGCTTAGGAACTGGGTGGCGGGCTGGTTGGGAAGGGAGATGAAAAGCGTTGCTTAATTATGCTGCACTGAACATCCCCCTAAGTTCTGAGAGTCAGGGAGAGCTCTCTCAGGAGATCCTCCCCTCTCCCCGCCAAGATATACTCAACTTGGAAGTTTTTCTGTTCCTGTCAAAAGCGAGGGCAGACGATGAAACTGTTTCCACTCCTACCGTGAAGAGTGGAGCTTGCTCAGAACAGAGATAGGTAGCCAAAACCGGTATGGCTCAGTGCTTCGGGCTGCAGACTGAAAGGTCCCCGGTTCGATTCCGGTCAAGGGCATGTATCTTGGGTGCCGGTGCATCCCCAGTAGGGGGTGTGCAGGAGGCGACTGATCGATGTCTCTCTCTCATCAATGTTTCTAACTCTCTATCTCTCTCCCTTCCTCTCTGTAAAAAATCAATAAAATATATTAAAAAAAAAAAAGAACAGAGATAGGTAGAAAGTAGCCACACAGCTCTGAGGGTGAGGAAGCAAAGCAAAGCATTCTGGGAGCACATTGAAGGAACATGAACACAGACCCGTGTGGTAGTAGCTTGGCACTAGTAAATCTGAAGTTATGAAGCTATTGTAGACAAGACACTATATTTTGATTGAGCCCAGAAAACTGAGATTGAATGAATAAATAGTTGGATGATGGGTGGATGGAAAGAAGGATGGGTGGATAGAGAATGGATGGATGGAAGGGTGGATGGATGTGTATACTGAGAATACAATTAAGCTCACAAGCTCTGCTAGAGGGAAACAATCATTTATTATTGTGGGACAAAAAAAAAAAGGTCTGTGAATAGTACAAAATGAGGAGGGGATGAAGAGGATCTGGGAGAAACATTTTCTTTAGCTCACCTGGATAGGGTTTACAGCCCTCTCTTCAGATGAGGAACAGAGAAGATGTTATTGTTACTAGTTTGGGACCTCTTAATGCTTAAGTTACCTGTCAGCAGTTAATTCCATGAATGAACTTACTCCTTCTGATCTAATCTTCTTTCTGTCTTTATAAAATCCCAAATTAAAGACCCTCCTTAGCTTCTTGAAGAACGAAAGATAAATATCCAAACAAGCGTGGCAGGCATTGCTAGCTGCCTACCTAATAGACACTCTCTCCCTCCTTAACAAGGAAAATTCCATTTTGTTAGGATTGCCATATGTTCAGACAAGAACACTTGCTCTGCCAGGTTCCCATGGGTCTGAGGATGCTCTGTGATACATCTCTGGCCACGAGACATAAAGTAAAGTCGTCTGGGAAATAGGGTCCTCTTTCTTCTTCCTGCCTCTGAAATGAGATGCCACGGCTACAGCCATGAGGCAACATGGGTGAGGGCAGAAGTCTACACCCTGGTGATAATGGAACGGAAAGATGAGAAGGGCCTGATAGTATAATGGATGGTATAATAAAGTCCCTGCCAGCTGTAGATTTTATTTTTCTATGTTTGCACATGTGACAAACATCTATATGCTTAAGGAACTTTTTATCATATTTCCTGTTATTTGCAGCCAACGGTATTCCTGGCAGTGACTCTTGGGTTGAACCAGTTTAAAATTGTAGTCTTGGTTCTAGGGAAAGGAAAAGGCATCCTTCATTGAGCATTACCTGCATAAAGGCCAGTTCCTCACAGGGGATGGCCCACGGGATTAGGCCGGCTACAAGTAAAAGAACCCCTGGCTTGCACTAATTTATAGAACGGATCACAGAGTGGGAAGTCCAGGGGTCAAGCTGTCGTCACAGAGCCACTACAGCCTCAGGGACTCGGACTCTCTGCTCGGCCATCCTTCGAGAACCCCATGTGCTAATTGAATTAGATTCGTCAGTAACTTTCTTTGGTGACTCTCTGGATCCTGCTGCGTAGCCTTAGGTTCTGAATACACTGTTTACCTGTTAGAAAGAAAAGCAGGGGTTGGTAATCATGGGAAGCCAAAAGGGTCCATGGCACACACGTGTAAGGACTTTGCAACAGGTGGAAGCCCCAACCTACAAAACGACGGTGACAATCCTGCCAGCTGAGCACCAACATGGGGTTGAATATTTTCTGGCTACCAGCTGGAAAAATGGCTTGTTTTCTTGTCCATTGAACTAACATTCATGGCTTCCAACTGAATAGTCTGATTCATTCATCCTCTTTGACGGGTCTCATAACAGGAAGCAATTAAGAGTGTCCCAAGGGACCAAGTCGCCCACTTATAAAAATGGAATATTTGAGAAAACAAACAATCCCTCCCTTCTCTTCCTCCCAACAAAGCCACTTTCACTGTGCAAAAGGGGAGTGCTGAAGTAAACCCAAGCTCTGCTTAAATGGAAGAAATTTCCAAAGTCTGGTCAATAACACGACAATGTCATGAGCGCTTATTAGAAATAGCCTGCTTCCAGCTGGGGGCTCATGTTTTCAGGACTTTTAAGAACGGATGCTTCACAGGGAATAGATGTGAAAACTGAGCAGGCAGGACCCGTTTCACAGGAGTTCCTTTCTCCCCAGAACACAGATCAGCTTGTGCATAATCCACTGTGGCGTTCAGTGTGGCATGCACGGGGGGACTGAATCCGAGTGCTGGGAAGCACCTGCCAGATGTACAGAACTCGTCCAAAGCAGAGAAGCACCTGTGTTTCCCTTCTGGGAGCCAGGCCTCCGCCTCGCTCCTCTGCCGTCAGCAGGTGCTGACCCCTCCACGCCTGGCTCTCGGGATAGGCCTATGACAGGACTGCATTCCATGCTCATCACATAGTAGTTGGTTCAGATATGGGAACAGGACCCACAAAGGTCCTCTGAGACTCAGCCTGACACTTCTGGTGGAGGTACCAGGGGTTGTAGAGCTCCTGGAATATAAGATTCTGGATTTTTCCGTTATATGAACCGATAAAATCCCCTTTTTGCGAAAATTGGCATTGAGTGGCTTTTCTGTCCCTTACAACTTAAGGAGATCTTGTTAACAGAGAAGCAAACCTACTAGTATCTTTTTTTTAAAGTATATTTTATTAAGTTTTTACAGAGAGAAAGGGAGAAGGATAGAGTTAGAAACATTGATGAGAGAGAGACATCGATCAGTTGCCTCCTGCACACCCCCTATTGGGGATGTGCCTGCAACCAAGATACATGCCCGTGACAGGAATTGAACCTGGGACCTTTCAGCCCACAGGCTGACGCTCTGTCCATTGAGCCAGACTACTAGTATCATGAGTCTGAAAGAGAAATAGACAACTGTGACGATATAAAGAAATTCATTTTACATTCACAACCACCTTCCCACCCCCACCCTGAGATCTTGGTGTATTTTCCTAGCTCAATTCAGAAAGGGAATCAGCCTCACAAACAAGTAATAAAGTTAGGAAATGTGGTGGTTACCATATGCCAAGCACTTCTCTGGCCATGTTTATATACATTTCTCACTTAAACCTCACACAATTACTGTCTGGTTTTCACAGAGGAGGATGGAGGACCCTGAGGCGGGAGTGGATGACCCCTGAGAGGGGGCTGAGGGTTCGTTTGCCTGAGGTCAGGAACAGCACTTCACCACTCTCCATGTCTCCATCAGCGGTCAACTGTCCAGCAGCCATTGTCCCAGGGATTGTTTAGGACCTCACCAAGACAACCATCCCGGCAATGAATAAGAAAGCATTCTCCGTTTATTCTAGAACTCTTGCTCCTTAGAGGTCTGACCTCAGCCTCTGCAAAACTGAATTTCAAGGACCAACAACATGTGATACAAAATTCCATTTAAATAACCTTAACTGGAAAGAATTTGAACTTGAGGTTATCCTCACACCATGAGGTCAGCCCAACAGCTGCCAGCCAGCCTCGTTACTCTGCTAATGTTTGCAAACGTCTCTGCTTTCAAATTTATTGAAGTACAATTTATAAGCAACAAAATGCATGATCTCAATGGGGGGGAAAGGAGACATATGTAAAACTTTAGACAATAAAAATATAAAAAATAAAAAATAAATAAAATGCATGATCTTTGACAAAAGCAAATCCTCATGTCGGCATCCCTTGTTCAATGTATAAAACACTTCCATCATCCCAGAAAGATTTCTCATGTTCCTTTGGAGCTAATTCTAGCAGGGAGCTAATCCTGCCAGCGCGCCCCCCCCCCCCAAAACCTCCCCAGCCAATGCCCCTTCACCTCATTCTAGGAAGCCATTGTTCTGATTTCTATGACAATAGATTAGCTTACCTGTTCTAGAGTTTCATGGAACAGTCATGTAGTATGTATTATTTTGTGTCTGGCTTCTTTCCCTCAGGGCAATGTTGCTGAGATTCATCCATGTTGTTGTATGTACCAGTAGTGTATTCCTTCTTCTGAATAGTATTCAGTTGTGGGACTATAACACAAATGATCTGTTGACCTGCTGACAATCTGTGATGTTTCCAGTGGAACTACTAGAAATAGAGCTTGTGTGTAGATTCTTGTTTAAGTCTTGTGTGGACATTCATGTTCAGTTCTCTTAAATAAATCTCTGGGAATGAAATTATTGGGTCCCATATTAAGTGTATATTTCACCCTATAAGAAACTTCTGAACAGTTTTTCAAAGTGGTTGTGCCATTCTCAACTCTCATCAGTAACATAAATCTAGTTACTCTACAATCTCACCAATATTTATATTGTTAATCTTTTTATTTGTAGCCAAGCATTTTGATGTGCAGTGATATTCAATTGTGGTTTTGTTTTCCATTTTTCTGATGACTAATTTGTTTATTGGCAATTTGTATATCTTTATAAAGCATTGGTTAAATTCTTTCATCCGTTTAAAAAATTGCATTATCCTATTATTGTGTTGTAAGAGTTCTTTATATATTCTGGAAATATATTAAAAATATTTTCTCCCAGTCTGTGGTTTGCATTTTCAGTTTTGAAAAATTGTCATTTGAAGAGGAAACATTTTTACTTGTAATAAAGTTCAATTTGTCCATTTTTTCCTCTTATAATTTATGCTTTTTGTGTTCAATTAAGCAGTTTTTGCCTACTTGGAGATCATAAAGATCTATCCCTTGTACTAGATCACTAAAGTTTTATAATAAATTTTGAAGTCTGGTACTCTAAGTCCCCTAACTTTTCTCCTCAAATTATTTCAGCAATTCTATAAAAAAGTCCGCTGGGATTATGACTGGAATTGCATTAAATTTGAGGTAATTTGCATCCTAACAATATTGAATTTTATAAAATACCTCCCTATTTATTTAGATCTACTTTAATATTTCTCAGAAACATTTTTATTTTTGTACATTTTGTAATTTTAATTGCACAGGTCTTAAAATATTTTCCTGAACTTATTACTAAATATTTTATTCTCTTTGGTGTTATTATAAACTAGAGGCCTGGTGTACAAAAATTCATGCACTGGAGGGGTGTCCCTCAGCCCAGCCTGACCCTCTCACAGTCCGGGAGTCCTCAGGGGATGTCCTACTGATGGTTTAGCTGCAGTCTGGTCTCCTTCTGTGGGAGGCAACCAGCAGATCAGGGGAAGGCGATACCCCCATCACGCCTCTGCTGCTGCCACTGCTGGTCACCATTACCTGCCTAAGCCCTAGGCAGCCACGGCTGTTTTGTCTGGAAGGATATTTGCTCTAATTAGCATATTACCCTTTTATTAGCATAGATGGTATTTATTTCAATTGTTTATGCTAATATAAATATACAATTGCTATTTATTTACTGATTTTTTACTTTGTGACCTTGCCAAATTTTCTTATTATTTATAGTAGTATTTTTTAAGAGTTCTTAGAATTTCCTATGTAGACAAAGACGGTGTTTATGTGATGTTTATTTTTTTCTCTCTCACTATTTATGCATTTCATTATTTTTTAGTCCTCACTGCACTGGCTAGCACTGCCAGTACAACATTGAATTGGGGTCGAAAAATAATATACTCTTGCTTTATGCCCAATCTTAAGTGGAAAGCAAGCAATTATTTCTTTATTGAGTATGCTGTTACCTGTAGGTTTTCACAGCTGTCTTTAATAAAATCAAGGAAGTTTCCTTCTATTACTAGTTTCCAAAAGTTTTTACCATGAATGGGGCTTGAATTTTAGCAAACACTTTTTCATCTATCAAGATAACCATGTGATTTTTCTTCTTTTTTTTTCAGTAATTTTTGTTTTTAAAATTATAGCTATTTTTCATGAAAATATTTATGTTAAGATGTAATACATTTATTGTGCCTTTGAAATAAATTAAACATTTTTCATTTTTAATTTATAATACAGTAATTTTTCTTCGTTATTCTGTTATGTGGTGAGTTGCATAAATGAATTTTCAAATAAATGTTAAACAAATGTTGCAGTTTTGAAACAAACTCTACTTGTCTATGATATATTTTCCATATGATATATTTTCTGGATTTACTTTGCTAATATTTTGTTAAGGAAATTTTCTCTATGTTTATGAGAGACATTGATCTGTCAATATTTTTGTTTCAGGGTCACACTAGACTCAAAATGAGTTGAGAAGAATTTTCTCCACAATTTTCTGAGAGTTTGTAGAAAGTTGGCATTACTTCTTTTTAAAATATCTGATAACTGGTATAAATCACCAGTGAACCCATTTGAGCCTACAGTTTTTTTGTGGTAAGGATTATTTAAATTACAAAATTAATTTAAAAAAATGTAGGGCCATTTAAATCATTTTCCTATGTCAATTTTAATAAGTTATGCTTTCCATCTTATCTCAGTTATTGAATTTATAAACATAAATTTGTTTAAAATATTTACTTATCCTCTTGAAAGCTATAGAATATGAGTGTCATGCCCTCTTTCATTTCTTACATTGGTAATTTGAATTTTTAAAGTAGTCTTGCTAGAGCTTTATCAGTTTTATTAATCTTTCCGAAGAATCCATTATTGGCTTTTCAAACTTTTCGTAATGTTTATCTCAGTCATTTATATTTTAAATTATTATTATTTTTCTGCTTACATTGGATTTAATTTGCTGTTACTTTTCTAGCTTCTTAACATTTAAAGCTTTCTTTTTAAAAAAATATAGACACTTAACATTATAAATTTTCTTTTAATAACTGCTTTGGCTGCATTCCACAAATTTTGATATGCTGTTTTCATTATGATTTACTTATAAATATTTTCTAATTCCCTTATGGTTTCTTTTTAAACTCATGGATTTTTTACTATATATTATTTAATTTTCATATACTTGGGAATTTTCTAGATATCTCATTATTGATTTCTATTTTTATTTCATTGAAATCAGATAACATAGCTTGTAGGCTTTAATCTTTTTAAATTTAATGAAATCAGGATAGACTAGAATATGGTCAATATTGGTGAACATGTCATGAAAATGTAAAGAATACATTTTGCAACTATTGGGAAAATATTTCAGTCATGTTGGTTGATAGTGTTTTTCAGATAATCTATGTACTAATTGATATTTTATTTATTTCTTCTATCAATTAATAAGAGGGTCTGTTAAAAATGTGTAACTATGATTATTTCTCTCTGGAGCTTTATGTATTTTTATTTAATGTGCTCTAAAGCTTTGTCATTGTGTATGTAAATGTTTAGGATAATTGTCTTCCTAATAATGTGGCTTTTATCATTGTGAAATGTCCAGTAACTCTGACTATCTACATACACTATAGCAATAGACTTTGTCTTGATATCTACTTTGTCTGATCCTATCTAATAAAAGAGTAATATGCAAATTGACCAACACTCCAACACACAAGTTGGCTGCTCCCATGTGGTCAAAGATGGCTGCCCTCATGTGGACACAAGATGGCCACCACAAGGTGGCTGGCAGGGGAGGGCACTTGTGGGTGATCAGGCCTACAGGAGAGAGCAGTCAGGGGTTACCAGGCCAGCGGGGAGGGCAGTTAGGGGTCACTGGGCTGGCAGAGGAGCAGCTAGGTATCAATCAGAGGAGTGGGTAGAGGGTGATCAGGCTAGCAGGCAGAAGTGGTTAGGGATAATCAGGAAGGCAGGCAGGTGAACTGTTGGGAGCTAGCAGTCCTGGATTGTGAGAGGGATGTCTGACTGCCCATTTAGGTCTGATCCCACATCTGGCCTAAATGGGCAGTTGGACATCCCTCAAGAGGTCCCAGATTAGAGAGGGTACAGGCTTGGCTGAGGGACACCCCCCCTCCGCACCCTGTGCATGAATTTCGTGCACTGGGCCTTTACTCCTATATAATAAAGAGGGAATATGCTAATTGATCATCATTCCATCACAAAGATGGCTGTGCTCACCCAATGAGGCCAACTTTTCTTAAAGAGTCTTAATGAGCAATCAGCAGGGACCTGAGGCTATGCCCTCCCTATCCCCATGAGGCTTGACAGGAGCCCTCAGGCTGTGCCCCCAACCCAGCAGGGCTTGACAGACCTCAGGCCATGCCCCTAACCCTGGTGTCAGGCTGGGGGACCTCAGGCTGCATCTCCTGCCCCAGCACCAGGCCAGGGGACCAGAGGCCATCCCCTGACCCCACCACCTGGTGGGGCTTGATGGGGAACCTCAAGGTGTGCTTCCCATCCTGGTGCTGGCTAGGGGACCTCAGGCTGCTCTCCCTACCAGGTAGGGCTTGACAGGGGACTTTAGGCCATGCCCCCACCCTGGCACCAGGCTGTGGGACCTCAGGCTGCACCCTCCACCCCATCACTGGGTCAGGGGACCTGAGGCTGCACCCCCCTGCCTGGTGGGGCTTAACAGGGACCCTCAGACCATGCCTCCCACCCAGCAGGGCTTGACTGGGGACCTCAAGGTGGGTTGGGGGAACTCAGGCCACACTGCCTCTGCCCAGTGGGGCTTGATGGGGGACCTCAGGCCATGCTCCCCACCCAGCGGGGCTTGACAAGGGATCTCAAGCTGTGTCCCCCACCTGGTGGAGCTTAACAGGGGACCTCAAAGCATGGCCCCCACCCCATCTGAGGGACCTCAGGTCATGCCCGCCATCTTGGTGCTGGGCCAGGGGACCTGAGGCTATGCCCTCTGCCTAGTGAAGCTTGACAAGGGTGGGACTGGCAGGGTCTGGATCTAGCCCAATGGAGGGAAGTAGTCAGGTTTGGGCCTCATGCGATTTTGAGGTGCATGTGGGTGGGTAGGGACTTGACTCTGGATCCCCCCTTTTAGTGTGTGTGTGTGTGTGTGTGTGTGTGTGTGACCCTTTTAATGTGCATGAATTTCATGCACCAGGCCACTAGTATTAATATAATCATGCTTATCTTATGTTTAACTGTCTGCATGGTAAATATTTTTTCATCCTTTTACTGCCCATCTTCCTGTGTTTTATATTTAACATGTAACTCTTATAGGCAGCCAATAACACTACTGAGCCATCATTTTTAAAAAATAAGTGATGTCACATAGAAATCTGAATCTCTGGCCTCTCTTGAGAAATAGAAAATCTGGGAATAACAAGCTACATTCCCATATGGCAACATCCCATGGAGCAGCTGATGCCCCTATAGATTTGGCACAGCCCCATCATGGCCACCCTTCTTCTCTATCATCTCCCAGTGCTGGGGCTGAATTGCCATTTTTTAATGGGCTGTTGTCCTTTTCATTGAAGACAAATATTTCTTAGGGTAAATATCCCCATTTACATGGGAAGACAAAAAGTAGATAACAGGCTGTCTGTTCAATGACAAAAAGGAGACGATGTATACCTGGTCCACTTTATTCATTATGTGACCTGGTTGGCCTCCATAGACATTTAAGCTTCACTTTCTGTTGTAGTAAATGTTCAAGTTCTGTTTGAGATGATCTAACTCTGAGGATTAATATTTAAAAAAAGAGACAATGGTTTCAGCCCATGCACAGGCATTTCTTTTACAAATGGCTGTTCTCTCCTTGTAAATGCATTTAAAAAATTAATTCAAGTCTATACTAGTGTTTTGTTTTTTAAATATATTTTATTGATTTTTTACAGAGAAGAAGGGAAAGGGATAGAGAGTTAGAAACATCAATGAGAGAGAAACATCCATCAGCTGCCTCCTGCACACTCCCCACTGGGGATGTGCCTGCAACTAAGGTACATGCCCTTGACTGGAATCAAACCTGGGATCCTTCAGTCTGCAGACTGAGGCTCTATCCACTGAGCCAAACCAGTTACGGCTATACTAGTGTTTATATAATGCATATGTGCTCATGAATAAAGATTTAACTTTATCCTGGTCAAGAATACCCAATCAGAACAATGGTCTAGTTATTAAAATATGTTTCTGTGAGTAAAATTAAATAGTTGAGCCAATAGTTAGCTTCCATCTCTTCTGTTCTGGCTTTTGAGGTCATAGACCAATAAGAAATAAAGGTCTGCTTCTCATGTAACAGTGGTGTCGGAAAAGACTAGTGTGAACATTTCTTATTCTGGGATGGACAGAAGGTGGGGAAAACATTTGCAAAGTTCCGTGCCTTGACCCCCAGCTGGAGGTGCCAGCAGCTCCTGTTCTATCCCCACTCTAAGGGGGATGTCCCGAGACCCAACCCTACTCCTATATTCTCTCCAGAGAGGGCCAGATGTTGCCCTGCACAGCTGGGCCTGGGCGCTGAGCACTGGCAGGAGCTTGCTCACTTCATAAGATTGCTCCAACGTTCTGTGAAATGAATTTCAGAATATGCTACTAGAGCCATATACAGAACCTTCCAATCTTCCAGATGCTGCTGTCCTGTGGCTTTACCATCTGGGAGGACGTAGTGGGTGATGGTGGTTTGGAGGCTGTGATGAAGGTGGTCACCCATCCCATTTAGACATCATTTAACAGTGGCCAGAGCCATACTGCATTCATTTTCTGAGACCCACGGCTGCTTTCCTGACAATTTCCTCCCCTGAGCCTAGAATCTGAAGCTTTGGAATCCTGTTAGCACTTACACATCCTAATTCATTTTCTACAATGGAGGCTGAGTCATAAGACCTCTCTTTCAGCAATGATTTTCTATAAACCTAGGAGTAGAGAAGGTCTATCACCTTGTCCCTACATTCTGTTCTCCACATGTTGTGAGGTTTGTGCATTTTTCACACATTCCCTGAGGTTTTTCTGCCCATTTTTTTCTATTTGTTTAGCCATGATGGAGCTGTGCAGGCAAGGGACTGGACCAAGCTGGCTGAGTGAGAAGAGTATTTCTTCATTATCATGAGGTTGCAATGTGTGTGTGTGTGTGTGTGTGTGTGTGTGTGTGTGTGTGTGGTCAGCAAGGGGAAGGTGAAGAGGTGGCCAATGGCTTTTAAACTTCTGCAGTGGGAGACAGAAAGAAGATGGGTAGATATAGGCTGTGGGCTCAACAAATATATACATTTTAAAATATATTTTTATTGATTTCAGACAGAGAGAGAGAGAGAGAGAGAGAGAGAGAGAGAGAGAGAGAGAGAAACATCAATGATGAAAGAGAATCATCTATCAGCTGCCTCCTGCATGCCCCACATCGGGGATTGAGCCCACAACCCGGGTATGTGCCCTGACGGTGAATCAAAATGACCTCCTGGTCCATAGGTTGATGCTCAACCACTGAGCCACACTGGCTGTGCTCACCAAATATTTAAAAATAAGCATGACTAGAAAGTAGGCTGGAAAAGGCTTCTCTTCTTCCAAGCAGCATGTACTGTGCAGTTATTTTTGAGGAAATCAGTACTACCTTGGATATGCTTTTGAGTTACTCATTCTGCATCTTGCTTTTGAATGACTTGAACTTCCTCTTGCAGGTCCAGCCAGAAAGCAGACCTGGAGACAGGGTCAGGGTCCATGAAAACTTGGCCTAGAGGGCTTTCGCTCTGTGCTTTCCTGAGAATGCTTTGCACACACTCACCTTCCGGTCAGAGAAGGCATGGCTTTTGTGTCCAACCTTTGGTCACTGTTCTCACATGACCAGCCAAGTGGACATAGTTGAGAAACTCCTGGTTCTGACTGGTGCTCATTACTTTTTGATTCAAACGCGTTGTCCAGACACTTGAATGGAAGGGTGATGTGAAAGGGACACTTGCCAGAATGTGACGTGGACACGGGATGCAATCTGTCTTTTTCATTGAGGAGCAGTGCCATTAACTCAGATGAAAAGGTGCCTGTAAATTGCTTAATAAGTGCCTGGCACACAAGCAGCACTTAATAAATGTTCAATGTTATTACTTTATTATTATTAATAAGAATGATGCCTTTTTCCTTCCTGCCCACTTTGCCAACAAGACTCTCCTCCCCCTTCCACCCATCTCTCCCCCAGATTTTCCAAATGTGTTTTGGACAAGATGAGAGGATCCAAGATTGAATTACACAGTTACCTGGTTCCATTCCCTCCCCCCACAGGTTTCTGGAAGAGCCATAGGCAGGTAAGACACTCTTGAAGTCTCCTGGGGCATGTCTGAAGGGCTCTAGTTGGGTAGCCTGTTATGACACAGAACTTAGTCTTTTAGGGAGGCAGCCTGGAACCCTAATTGTCGCTTGTAAATTTTTTCTCTTCATGGTAACCACTTATTTTCTGGTGGACTTTCACTCTATGGTTTTCTGAACACAGTGAGAGGGAAGCTATTTACAACTGGTATCTTATACAGTGGTACCTCGAGATACGAGTGCCCTAACATACGAGATTTTTGAGATACGAGCCATCGAGCGAGCGATTTTTGCTTTGAAATACGAGCTCGCAGATCGGCCGAGTGCACATGACCCACCAGTTTACCGAGACTCAAGCGTCTCATAGTTTCCCACACCTCAAGGTTACGGAACAAATTAAACTCGTATCTTGAGGTACCACTGTATACTAAAAGGCTAATATGCAGATCGACCGAACGGCAGAACAACCAGTCACTATGACGTGCACTGAACACCCAGGGGCAGAGGCTCAATGCAGGAGCTGCCCCCCAGGTGGTCAGTGTGCTACCACAAGGGAAGTGCCACTCAGCCATGAGCTGGGCTGACAGCTGGCAAGTCCTGCAGCAGTGGAGGGAGCATCTCCCACCTCTGAGGTAGCACTAAGATGTCCGACTGACGGTTTAGGCCTGCTTCCTGCCTAAGCTGTCAGTTGGACATCCTCCAAGGGCTCCCAGACTGGGAGAGGGCACAGGCCGGGCTGAGTGACCCCCGCTCCCCGAGTACACACATTCCGTGCACTGGGCCTCTAGTTTCTGTATAAAAGAAGAACAAAGTCCTCTAGCAGAGATTTCTTCTACATACAGGGTGGGTTTACAGTGGTTCATATAGAAAATAATACAATAACAAATAAGTAATAATACAAAAATAAACTCTATTTTGCATTCTCACAATTATAAGTCTACTTTTGCTCCACCCTGCTGATATAAGTACATTTGCATCTCCTAATATGGCTGCTTGCCAAGGCTCTCTTAGTTCCCTGTTGTACAGGGCGGGGCCAGAGTTGGTTTAGATGCCAACATTTCTATGTCTCGAATGCAGGGCAGGCACTGATGTTACAGAGATAACTACGCCGGGTAGACTCACACGTTGTTTTTAACCTTTCTTTCCCCGGTAGCCTGGGAGGCAGTAAAGTGTAATGATTAGGAATTAGAGAGTCTAGAGTTGAAATCTTGACTTGGCTATTTCCTAGTTCTGCAACTTGGGGCGCATTCCTTATTCTCTGTGAACTTTATTTCCTTGTCTACATAGTGAGCACATGAATAGCCATTCCACACAATCACTGAAAGCATTGAAGAGCATATCATATGAGGACGTGTTTTATAAAATGCTCAGTTCAAGTTTAGAAAACCCAATCCAAACAATTTAAGCAAAATAAAAACGTATTGACCCTCATATCGAAGAGTTAGAGCTGCAGGCATGGGGAGATCCAGGAGCTCAAACACTGCTGTTGGGTCCACAGTAGCCCTCTCTTCAGACAGGTGCTCCCTTATCGGGGCAAGGTGGCTGCAATGTCCTCCTTCTTTCTCCTCTAGTTTCAAGGCCAGGGGTTAAGAGAGGATTCCTCTCTTCAACAGTCCCAGCAAAAGTGTCAGTGCATCTCCTTAGCTCTGAACGGATTATCTAGGAACCCTGACATGAGCCCACCTTGGGAGCAAGGGGTGGAGTCAGTCCCCCTGCATTGCCTGAAAGTGCAATGGTTTCCAAGAAGGAAATCGGGGTGCTATTGCCAAAGGAAGGGGAATTGGATGTTGCCAGGTTTGGGCTGAATTTCCCCTAAGAAGGCCCTAAAGATGAAAGAGTATGGACTTTAACACCAGTTCTAGAAGTCCATAGGGAGATCTTTCTTGGACCGCAAAAGAGAGAAAATCAGATTAACTGAAGAAAGCCCCACTCGATGCAGTAATCGTGAATTTACATCATTGTTATTATTTCCAGAACTGAATGAAAACACAGAGTAATAAAAAAATGGATGAGAGGTTCACAGTGAGAAACCAGAACACTGTGGAGTGGGGCAGGGTGGGCAGTGGAGGCTGGAACTCTGGAAAGTCCAGGACAGACACCAGGCCCAGCTGCAGAATGCAGAGTGGCAGGCTCGGAGCGGAGGAGTTCCCGGGAGCCTGAGGGTGGATGGCGGGGCAGAGGGCTGGAGTCCTGAGATCCCAGAAGTTTCCACATTATCATCTGGACTGGCTGTCCCGGCCAAAGATCTGTAGTTCAAGTTCTTCCTGCCAAGTAGTGGTTCTCAGACTTGGCTGCTCCCTAGAATGACCAGCTTTTTAAAAGATGATTCCAGGAAGTGCCTGCTGGCAAGCAATTCACCCAGCCTGAGTGGGGCCAGAGTCTGGATGTGGACCCAGCTTTCCCGGGGCCAGGACTGGGGTTTGGGCCTCCAGGGGCCCTGTCCACCCCTCCCCCGCTGCACTCCCCACTCTGTAATGGAAGGACCTGCTGACGCTGCTGTCTCCTCCCCACCCCCCACCCCTGAGGGCAGGAACCCCCGTTGCTTTGGACACCTGCACACGGTGCAGTACCTGGGGTGCTGGGAGCACCCACTAAGCGCCTGCTGAAGGAAGGCTGGAGGACACAGGCTGTCAGGCCAGCTGCCTTTCCCCACGTGAGCTTTTCTGGGGAAGGAAAGCTGCTATTTCAGGGAGAGCTCTGTGATGGAGGGGAGATCACAGCAGCAAAGGAAGAGAGGCCGCTGGGGAGGGGAGGGACCCCAGGTTCACGCAGACTCCATCCTCCATTACGTCTCTAACAAAGCGACAGCCACGCTGGTGACGATGGTACCGGCTGGCATGATACCCCCACTTCACAGATGCAGGTTAAGAAAGGGGGGCACGGGGAGCTGGCCCGTCCAGGAGCCCATCGCTAGCACGGGACACAGCTGGAACCACCTGTGCGGCCACACCTGCTCTCAGCTCTCGCAGGCGGGGAGGCCAGCTCTGAAGCATCATGCATACCTGTCAGGTGCCCATTCCCATCTTGGAAGCATCCAGCAAAAGTGAGCCCATCGGTAAGGAAATCTCGAGAGAGCCAAGGGCCTCTCGTTAAAGAAACCATTGTCCACCTCTCCAAACAGGCTATTTTCGGCCTCATTTTTATTCCCTCCCGCTGCTGTGTGCTGAAGGTCACTGGCTAGTCTGTCCAAACTGCCGAGGTCATTGACAAGGAATACTTGGCGGGGAACCCCAGGGCTGGGGCGGGGCCAGGGGAGGAGGGAACAGAGGAGGAGGAGGTGAGGCAACTCCACCGGGGCCAGCTTGGCCTGCTTTCCCTCCCCCACCACCCAATGGCCGTCTTTCCTCAGGGTGACCACTCCCCGGGGCTGGCTTTCCGGCACACCCACAGATAGCCCGGCCTCGGGAGTCGGTCTGCATTCCAGGGACCAGACCCGTCTGCCTCCGAAGGGTGCTGCTCTCCACTCCTCAGGCGGGGAAACTGCTCTTGGCAGGGCTGGAAAGGTGGGTGCCAAGTTGAGGCTCATTTCCTTCTGCCCGGAGTGCGCCTCAGAAGCGTTTCAACCGGGGTGGGGCCTCGGGCCTCCCCTTGGGAAAGTGGTTGATCATCTTCTAGGGACAGACACAGGGACAGGCTGGCTGCCCTGAGGGGATGCGCGGGGAGCTGGGGAGACGGTGGGAAGGAAGTGGGAGAAAGCTGTTCTCCTTGGCACCTGCCAGGGCCAGAGAGAGAGGACCTCAGAGCTGGAAGAGACCAGTCTGGAGGGCGCCGGGCTGCCCTCTCTGGGTGCCTGGGTGGCGGCAGCTACTGAGAAAACGCCACCTGCGTGGGGGAGGCGGCTGAGGCTCCCAGCCAGTCTCCTTCCAGGAGTGGGGCGCGGCGGTATCTTGTCGTCCCCCACAAACCTGATCCTGGAAAACCACTGGGCCACCCACAGTTCCAACCAGGGGGAGCCTGTGTGGGAAGGCTGAGCCTTGTGGGAGCTGGGCTTCCAGGGACAGAACTGAAGGCCCAAGACACCAGGAGTCAGGGCTTGTCTGGCGATCAGGACGAATTCTCTTTGTTCCCAGAGAACCATCTCCAGAAGACGTTAATTATTAGCCAAGTGTTCTCCGGAGGGAACAGTCTGTTTCTGCCCTATGCATTTAAGGAAGAACTTTCTGGTCCGTCGGCAGAGCCCTCCTTCGGGGTAGGAGTGCCTCAGAGGGAGGGGTCAGCAGCCCCCGATGATGATGATGATGGAGAGTTGGGGCTGAGGCCTGGCCGGGACGGGCCCGTGGCTGCTGTCACTGCCCGGGACAGGTCAGGCCACGCCACGGCAGAGGTGGTTCTCTCGATGCCACCTTCTGGGGCTCCCCCTCCCCCGCCACTTCTTCTTGGAGCCTTTCCTGGGAGCCTCCGCCCCCGGCTTCGGCATCGGCTCTCAGCTGATGGCCTGCAATCTCCCTCCGTGGTTTGTCTCTGATCTCAAGAGCGGCCGCTCACTGAGAGCTTTCTAGGCATCGCTCTGAGCTCAGTGCCGTCGATGAGAGCTGGGCCGGGTGGGGTCGAGGCCAGCGGCGCAGAGCAGACCGCATGCTTTCCCAGCTTGTCCTCCACTGTTACTGAATGTGTCGCCTTGGACAATACGCGCGCCTCTCTGTGCCTCAGTTTCCCCACGCTTCAAAATGGGGATCACCGTGCCACCTACCCCGCAGAGCTCTTGTGAGGCTCGCATGAATGGACACATGCCAACCGCTTTTATGGGCACGTGTGTTCCATATATGTTAGCAACTCTAATGGTCTCTTCTGAGGTCACAGCAAAGCCCGAAGGAAAGTGTAATCATCCCTAATTTCGGATTAAGAAAACTGAAGCTCAGAGAGGAGGCGGGGTTTGGCTAGAGTCTGCAGCCACTCTGCTAACAGTGCCCTAGAGAGCACAGGGCAGAATCACTTCCAGACCTAGGCAGGGAGCTTCAGAATCTATTACTATTTTTTTCCTCCCTTACCCAAGACACATTTATATATATATATATTTTATTGCTTTTTACAGAGAAGAAGGGAGAGGGATAGAGAGTTAGAAACATCGATGAAAGAAAAACATCCACCAGCTGCCTCCTGCACACTCCTTATTGGGGATGTGCCCGCAGCCAAGTTACATGCCCTTGCCCAGAATCGAACCTGGGACCCTTCAGTCCACAGGCTGATGCTCTATCCATTGGGCCAAACCAGTTTTGGCCCAAGGACACATTTTTGGTTGTTTTTTAAAGTTGATTTTAGTGAGAGAGGTGGGGGGCAGAGAAACAGCGACCTGAGAGAGAAACCTCGATCGGTTCCTTTCCATACTCGCCCTGACTGGGGATCGAATCTGAAGCTAGGCAGGTGCCCTGACTGGGAATCAAAACCCTTGATGCCTGGGCCGATGCTCCAACCCAACCGGACCATCTGGCCAGAGCTCAGAATCCGTTCTCTTCATCTCCCTCCCAGACCACCTTTCCGTAGTGGCCGTGGAAAGAATCATTATTCCACCCGGCGCTGGCTTTTACAGTGACGCTTGCGTTGGGATTGGAGAAGGCCTTTGAACGTGCCGCTGACCCTCAGACCAATTTTCGGGGGGCAGCAGTGACCCCCAAGGCTGGTCTTAAGCATGTGAAGGGGGCCTGGAATATAGGAACTTATTTAATCCTTACCGGGACCCCGGGTAGTATTCCTGGGCTTGTGTTACAGTAGCTAATACAGAGTCAGACCTTCCCGAGGACGTCACAGTTGTTGGAATTGGGGTTTGAATCTGTGTCTGACTCTGAAAATCCCTGGCTGCGTCCCAGAATCTTTGATGGAGTTTTATTATTT
Source organism: Lasiurus cinereus (assembly GCA_011751065.1). NCBI lineage: Eukaryota > Metazoa > Chordata > Mammalia > Chiroptera > Vespertilionidae > Lasiurus > Lasiurus cinereus. The sequence goes on from JAAGEH010002528.1 coordinate 6,684,612, forward strand.
TTTTAAAAGACAATTCTGAGCCACGGGATCAGATTTCTTAGGGTGGAGTGCACGCCTCTGGTGTGTAAGAGCCAGAACCTCGTGTGCAGCAATTCCGAGAACCCTTCCCTTGGCGCTCCTGCTCGCGTGTCACAGTTGCATTTCCAGGCCTCAGGGCACTCACCGGCATCCTCCCCTCTCTCCTCACGGCCTCTGACCACCATCCAGGCACCCATCTCCCCTGGGAACTCAGTCATCCTCCACTTTGCCCCTCCTTCCCCACAGGGTTCCCACGGTGTCTCCCCAACCCATGCCCCCTCCACCTTGGCTGCCTCCACCTTGGAAAAAGCCGTCATTGTTGCCGCATCAGCTGCCTAACTCATCGCCCTCTGACTCTCTGTTTCTGCGTCTCTGTGACTGCGCCTCCCCCTAGGCTATTCCCATGTTTCTCCCCTGAGGCCCAGCCCCATCCTTCCTCCTGCCAGACTTCATGAGCTAACAGCTATCTCCTCACCCACTTTTCTGCTTACAAACTTCCATCCACCCAAGCCTCCCAGCTAAGATCCACCATCAGCACAGCAAATCCATCCCCTCAATCCCTGGCTCAAAGTTTGCTCTTGATCTTCGACCTCTCCCGGTGGCCCAGGCCATGTTCCAGCCACACGGACCCCCACCTCCACCCTCCCCTAAACAGTGTCCTTGCACAGCGTGTGAACACGTCACGCTGTGCCTTCTGCCTGTAATGAGCTTTCAACCTGGCTCGGTTGCAAAACTCCTACTTGCCTTGTGGAACCCAGCTCAAAAATCACCTCCTCCGGGAAGCCTTCCTGGAGTTCCTCAGAGGCATGGACACTGCTTCTTCCATCCATCCATCCCTCCCTAGCACCCGGCTCCCTCTTTAACCACAGCGTGAAACTGGAATGGTTTGATGACATGTCTGTCCCTCGGTGAACTCCTCAGTCAACAATCACCTATTAAAGGTTTCCCACTGCCAGGTGCAGGCCCAGGGGCTCGGGGTACTGATGAGTGAAATAGAGTTTCTGTCTTCACATCGACTGAACCTGGTTGAGAAGGGGGACAGGACACTTCTGAGCGAGGGCACCGCACGGCAAAGACCCAGAAGGCAGGGGCAGCCTGCAAGGGGGGTGCTTAGAGGGGCAGGGAGGGAGATGCGGACAGGGAGACCCATCCTCTCATGCGCCCTGAGACTGACTCCCCACCCAGGAAACTAGAACTTGGGAGAACCATGATCAGACTCGTGGCTCAGAAAGATCCCTACGAGAGTTCAGTTTCTTGAGATTTTCGTGCCCATCGTGTTTGAATAAAATATATATTCAAGTGGGAGAAAGCTGTCCTCCTTGGCACCTGCCGGGGCCAGAGTGAGAGGACCTCAGCGCGGGAAGAGACCAGTCTGGAGGGCGCCACCTCCTCTCCGAGCCTCCGTTTTCTCAATCCACAATTAAAGGATGATCACACTTCCCTTCGGGCTTTGCTGGGACGCTCAGGAGAGACCATTGGAGTTGCTAACGTATATGGAACTCTGTGCGAGGCACTGTTAAAAGCGGTTGGCCTGTGTCCGTTCCTGCGAGCCTCACAGGAGCTCTGCGGGGTCGGTGGCACGGTGATCCCCATGTGTTTGAATAAAATACATATATTTTATTGACTTTTTTTACAGAGAGGAAGGGAGAGGGATAGAAAGTCAGAAACATCGATGAGAGAGAGAGACATCGATCAGCTGCCTCCTGCACGCCACCAAGGTCCATGCTCTTGACCAGAATGGAACCTGGGACCCCTCAGTCCGCAGGCTGACGCTCTATCCACTGAGCCAAACCGGTCTCTGCCCATCGTGTTCCTAAGCACAGTTTCTGGACCACAGTGTCTGGACCACAGTTTCTGGACCACAGTGTCTGGACCACAGTGTCTGGACCCGCTAAGTAAGGGCTGTGGGTCGGAACCACTGGACCAGGCCATCGCTCGGTGGGGATGGGCTGGACCCAAGGACTTGTGGTCCCCGGGATTCCTGTCTCCACTGACTGAGCCTCACTCTCTTCCCTTCTTTCCCCTCTCCCCCCCGGGGGTGCCCGCAGGTGCCCACGCCCAGCCATGCTGGCGCTGCTCTGTGCCTGCTGGCTCCTGGCGGCCGGCGCCTCCGCCGCGGGCGCCTGGGCGGGCTCCGAGGCCGGCTCCGAGGCGCACGGCGCCAGGCGCGCCATCGTGGCCGAGACCCCGGAGGAGGAGCGGGCCCGGCGGCGGGCGGCCGCCCCGCTCTACGCCGCCTGCCACGTGCAGCCGTCCGCCAGCCTGGACGCCGCGCAGCCCCGCGTCCGCGGCCTCGTGCTGTTCCGGCAGCAGCCGGCGCCCGGGGGCCGCCTCGACGCCTACTTCGACCTCCAGGGCTTCCCCGCCGAGCCCAACGGCTCCAGCCGCGCCATCCACGTGCACGAGTTCGGGGACACGGCGCCGGGCTGCGAGGCCACGGGCCCGCACTACAACCCGCTGGGCGTGCCGCACCCGCAGCACCCCGGCGACTTCGGCAACTTCGCGGTGCGCGGCGGCGCCCTCTGGAAGCACCGGCCCGGCCTGGCCGCCTCGCTCTGCGGCCCGCACTCCATCGTGGGCCGCGCCGTGGTGGTGCACGCCGGCCAGGACGACCTGGGGCTGGGCGGCGACGCGGCCAGCCTGCAGAACGGCAACGCGGGCCGCCGGCTGGCCTGCTGCGTGGTGGGGCTGAGCGGGCCCGAGCACTGGCAGCGCCTGGCGCAGGAGCACCAGCAGCGCCGGGAGCGCAAGAAGCGGCGGCGGGAGAGCCAGGCGGCCTGAGCGCGTCCCCCGCCCCTCCAAGCTCCCGAGAGCCCCTCCAAGCTCCCGGGATCCCCTCCAAGCTCCATGATCCCCTCCAAACTCCCGAGATCCCCTCCAAGCTCCATGATCCCCTCCAAGCTCCCTGATCCCCTCCAAGCTCCATGATCCCCTCCAAGCTCCATGATCCCCTCCAAACTCCCCGAGATTCCCTCCAAGCTCCCATGATCCCCTCCAAGCTCCCATGATCCTCTCCATGCGCCCCAAGACCCTGCCCACCCTGATTTCCTCCCTCTTCCTCCAGAGACGTCCTCTACCTGAGATCTCCAGCCACACATGCTGAGACACCCCCCTTCCACCCAGAGAGTAACCCCCGCCCCTTCGGAGCACCCCCACCCTGAGCTCTAAGAACCCCCAGAGGTACGCCCCTCCAGCTACCATGTACTCCATCTTCCCTGAGGGCCTCCTAGGCTCCTGAGGTTCTTTTCCACGCTGTCACCCCAGCCCTCACCCCATGAGCCCGGAGATACCTCTATGCCCTCAGGACACCCCTCCCCCTAGATTCTGCCCGGCCCTCTGAGGCCCATCCTGGGGTGGCCTAGAGTCCCCACCTTCCCACCCACCACCGATGCGCGGTGGCCCCGCCAGCTGCGCGCCGCCTGCAGGAAGGAGCCTTGGGCTATTCTGGGCACCTCGCCACCCTTCGGAGAGAGGCCCTTTGGGGCGCTCCAGCCGTCTTCACGTTGCACATTAAAAACGCAGCAGCTCAGAACTGCATCGGGGCCTCGGTTACTTTGTTTGAGGCCTCTCTCGCGGGCTCAGTTACTATTTGAAAAGAGCAAAGATGTTTCCAAAACCCTTGTAGGACGTCTCCTTACTCCCCTCGGCCCAGTTCTGCCCGCAAGGATTGTTGTGGGACACGAGAGAGGAAAATCCCCTTTCCTGGGCTTCATCCGGAGCTGTGGACCCCAACCGGAGAGAAGGAGAGCTGTTTGAACAGGCTGTGGGTGATTCTGGGTCCTGGGCCCTGTGGCTCCCCACACCTGCCTCTCCGTGAAGCATGAGGCCCATTTCCCGGGGGGCTGAGGTCGGGCCAGGGAAACGGGGTCACTGGGCAAGTTGCAGAGACGGTATTGTCAGCCTTTGCTCAACCAGGACGATGCTCTTCTCCACACAAAGGCACAGGGAAGTGGAGGGCCCCCCGAAGGCGGGCTGGTTCTAATTCAGAGCTTGGAGTTTCAGCCTCTTCTTGAAAATTACAATCTACACACAGGCTAGATCAGTCTTGCGTATCCACCTTCATTTACTGAACAAAAGTTCTCATAATAACTTTTCAGCCTCCTGGGGTAGACCCCCATCCTCACCGTGGCGTTTGCACCCTGGTTAGCTGGAGGCAGCTTCTGTGTCTGCCCGACCCTTAAAACAGTGAGTCACACGGAACCTTCGCCAGAAACCCATCCCCGGTGGTTATTTTTACCTCTTACGAGGACTCACTTGTCATTGAAAGTTCTTCCTTTGAACCCAAGTGACAATTGGGGAGAAAGGCTATTCTTGTCTGGTGACTCTGCTCCACCACCAACTGGTTCTCACTGGTTTGAGACCTTACCATGAACTGTACAGGTTGGCACTGAAAGGGGATGAGCAAAGCGAGCCTTTAAATATCCTGATCTCAAAGAGATGGGCTCACCTATCCCCACAATTAAAAGTTCCCAGATCGGCCAGGCAGCAATTACAGAGGACTAAAATGCCAGACACGTCATCTTGGACTCTGCCGCCGGATTGTAGGTTAAGTCCGGATCACCCAAGGAGGGTTTGGGTTTGTTTTTCAGAAGACTGGTGCTTTTCACTGCTTACCTTCTGTCTTCCTCTGTTGGGGCTGCTCTCTCTCTCTCTCTCTCTCTCTCTCTCTCTCTCTCTCACACACACACACACACACACACACACACACACACCGTGTAACTTAGAAATAACAGGAATTTACTTTCCCACTCCTGGAGGCTGGAGGTCCAAGTCATGGCACCAGCATGGCCAGGTTGGAGACCTTTTTGGGGGTTCACAGCCAAGGGCTTTTTTGCCGCCTCCTTACATGGTGGAAGGTGCAAGGCATCTCTCTGGAACCCTTTAGGCACTAATCTCATTCATGCCTCCCTCTCTCTCTCTCTCTTTCTCTCTCTCTCAGGCTTTTGGGATCTCCCAAAGTCTCCACCTCCTACAACCATCATCTCTGAGGGACAGCATTTCAATATGCTTATTTTGGGGGTGCACATTCAGACCGTAGCACCTTCTGTTCTTAGTTCCTCTCTTCACTATCCTTAGCCCCTCCGACTGAGGAGAGACCCCAGCAGACCTCCTCCTTTCTGTCTGTCCACCAATGGGAGTGGAATGGACGCACCATTCCCTGGAGCTCCAGAGCCAAGAAGCAGAGAGGCACCAACACAGGCCCGTGACAGTTCCCTGCCAGGGCGACGGAGCGCAGGAAGTGTGATGGCCGACGGCTGGGTCTCAGCTAGAAAAGCCTGCCTGGAACCCCACCTCTGCCACACTCACACGTATGTGACCTGAGCGAGTCACCGCACCTCTCTGGGCCTGGCCTTTCCAGCTGTAAAATAAGGCTCTCCTGTGGGATGGTGGTGAGGGTTGGATCAAGTATCACTCTGGGAAGCTGGAGAGCATCACACGAAGACCTCGGGACCTACGAAGGGTCTAATGCCTAACCATGGCTCCGGTCAGAAAAACAGCCACTCCTCATGGATCAGACACCTTGTGAGGCATTGCGTGCCCCACCACTGGGAAGATTCAAGGAAAGGGAAGGGTGCACCTCTGAGGTTTGTTAGAAGAGAGACTGCCATCCCAGCTCTGGCGGGGAGGAGATCAGAGATGAGGGTCAGATTGTGGGCCAGGAAGGCAGGCCTTTGCTTCTGGCCCAGAGCCTGGCACCAAACCTGCCCTTTGACCCCCCACTTGGCCCCTGGAGGCTATTTTTAGCCTCTCTGCTTACCGATCTAGTTCGTTAATCTCTTTACTTTTGCTGTTTTGACTTCTCAGCTAGCTTGCTAATCAGCTTGCCTCTTTGACTCACAGGCTTTGCATTTGTCACGGAGACTTCAACACACACTTGTTTTGATTTCTTTTTGTAAAATTAGAAGCATTTGATGTAATGACTCTACCTAGACACAGCTGGTAAAGTGAGAAGAATGCTCAAGTTTGCACAGTTTAAACACAATGTAGACAATAATTAGAAATGCTATCTTTAGATGTTGAGGAGAAGCTCTTCCTCAGAATTGCAGTGAATTTTTCTGAGCTGGGCTTTGCAGTGCATATATATATACAGAAATACTAAAAATGTGAGAAAATAGAGCAAATCAGTGAGTACTTGGATCAACTTGAAAGATTGCAGGAAATAAATGAACTGATTTTAGATCTGGCATTTTGGACTGAATGCATAAAATCTTTACATTCTCCTTAGTTTTCATGATGAGCATATGAGCTAATAAGTTTAGGTGATAGATTTGTAACTGGTAAGTTGCTACAATATGAAGAAAGGCTCAGCTTATGTTTTTTGGCCTGCAGCGAGGGTGGAGAGAGAAAAATGACCCAAATAATAAAGATAATTAATCATCTATATAAGGAAAATTACCACATATTTATTTCAGGTAACAAAAATGATACAGTCATGATACATGATGATCATAGAATCCAATAAAGCAAAGCCTGTAAATGAATAGGAGTTACTTCTTTTTTTAAAAAAAATTAAACTACAAAATAGCAGCTGTTTTGGCTTTTCTAAAAAAAAAGCCAATTGTTTTAAATTTAATAGGCTACCACTGGCCTTGGCTAGGATTCCCAAAAATGTATATTCCTGGGCTCACATAGGTTCCAGAAAGCCAGACTTGTCAGTGGTACACAAACATTCGCTGTGCATTCCAAAGCATTCTCATTTAGCAAAGAGGTGATACAAAATGTAAGGCAGCACATCAATATCTATCATTTTAAATTGCCTTCATGCTGTATCAACGTGGTTAGCTTTGTTTTGGTGAGCAATCATATCGAGAGATGGGTCCTTCTTATTCTTTCTGCTTCTCGTTTCTATTTAGATTCACTCCTGAGCTCTCTATTGCATCTCTCTGATCTTCACATTTTTCTTTGTTCAGAAAGACATCTGGAAAAAAGGGAATATATTAACTTAGCGAGTTAAGGGGACTCCTCTGCCTTTTTGACATCCTGAGGTACCCTCTGTATTATTAAGGAGACTTCCCGACTGAAAGTAGAGGGAGAAGATGCTCAGAGAGAGACCTCTTTCAAATAGAGGTGGGGTACCATGCCAGCCCCAGGGCTGCAGGAAAATGGTCAAGCCAGGAGGAAGTGTCATATTTTTTTGGAGGAACAGAAAACCAAGAGGAGCCAAATCCTGCTGTAATTTTAAAGAGACCAGGAAGTAACTGGTCTTTGAAATTCCTTAAAGAGGAGACTGGACCTTTTATGTCCCAGGGGGAATCGGGGTGCCCATCCTCCATGCTCCAGTCAGAAGAACACATCCGAAAATGCACCCCAACATGTGAATGACAGATACCAGAACCCTTTATAAGAACTTCCCAACGTGATGGTGCTTGGGAGAGAGGGCACAGAAGAACAAGGATGGGAAAACGAATTTGGCTTATTTAAGGTTGCCAACTGGGCAGAGGTTCCAGCAGGGGTTGAGCTGGGGGCCACGAGGTGTTTGCCCCCCCCCCCCCCCCCGCATGGAGAGCCTTTGGGAATGGCTGTGCCAGGGAAGAAGAAACGGGGAGGAGGAGTTACAGAGAGGCTTGGAAAGAGAGAGGTGTTAGAGATGAGAAATGCCTGCTTTGCAAAAACCAATCCATTTCCATGGGCCTTAATTAAAAGAACGACAAACACTCATATGTAAAAATCCGCACCTAAAGGCTCCCGGGTACAGAGAGATCGCCAGAAATGCAGCCCGTGTGAACAAGCTTTCATTAAGAGACCTGTCAGCTCGGTTTCATTTATCCAGACTGCTCCGCATTCTGCTGGCAACCGGGCTGGAAAAATAATGGCAGGACAGACACACTTGAGGAGGTAAACAAAGGTGGGAGCCTTCCAGCTTCGGAATAGGACGGATGATGGAGAAGCCAGGAGAGGGGGGAGAGGAGGCGGCCTTCTTCTCAACTAGCAAAACAGCACACAGCCACCAGCCCCTTCCCCCCATGGCCACCCTCCTCAGTAACATCATATTCTGTTTTTTTAAGGAGAAACAGATTTAAAAAAAAAACAGGGGTGTGGTTCAGTGACAATGCTGTTGATGGCCTACTACTCAAATGTATTCTTAACTCACCTCTGTTTCTCAAGACCTGACTTTGTTTTGGCATTTACCCTTGTAGGGTTTGCAGGCTCAGGGCCCCTCCCCAAACTGTGAATCTAAACCCAGGACATACTTTCATCTCCCTTGCCAGGGATTGGTTTAGACGTAGGCCATTCTCACCAATGAAATGTGCCAAGAACTGAGTGCTTTGCTCTTACACACACACACACACACACACACACACACACACACACACACACGGGGGAAACTTCCTTCTGCCTTTGAACACAGAAGTGATGGCTGGAGCTGTGGCAGCCTTCTTGTGAGCTTGAGGAAGTCGCTGACACCGAAGTGGTCAGAGCAGGACGACGGGGACCCAGATCCTTGATGGCTTTCTTGAATGAACCAGTCCTGGCAGGCCCTACTTCTGAAGTTCTAGTTATGCAGTATAACTCATTTTTCTATTGCATATGTTTCTTAAACAAGAAATGTGAATTACAGATGAGGGGATCCTGACGGAGGCAGGATTATCTGGTGGAACAGGGGAGAGAAGGATGCACGCTTTCACAGTGGCTCCTAAAAAGACAAAAGGCAGCCATCAGTCATGGCTGACACTCTCTTTCATGCTAGGCAACAGAAGAACCATGGTGGGTTGGGAGAGCAGAGGTGGGACAAGGCCACAGGTGTGTATGGGGCACGACAACAGGATGGACTCAGTGGCTCCAATGCCATCTCATAACACAAAGCTCTTCCAGGCTGCTGGCCCGCAAGGCATTTGGGGGATGGCTATGACCTCCCTGCCCTGAACCCCGGACTCCCTGGGGCTCACAGCAGTTTCCTGCCCACGATGGAATGTGCTGGGAGTTCACTATCAACGCTGCTTTCTGGAAAGTCCTGAATGGGCCCTACAGATATGCCAACCGTGTGTAACAACCAGGGCTTCTGCGGGGAGACACTGTCCCTTTGATTAGGGGGGCATTCAACCCACCTGTGTTTTCCTTGGGTGACTCTGGCGCCCTGTGCAGCGGGGATGAGCACTGGCAGGCGATTAAGGCCGAGTGCAGCGGGAAAGTGATGCCTTTGGCTGCTGCACTGTGCGGGCTCTGCAACTGTGGAATGGCCTCTCTGGAGAGGGGGGAGAGGCCGGAGCACAGAGCGAGGGAAGGGGCACCCCAGCCTGGCAGACCGGGGAGGGGAGGCAGGTGGGTGTCCAGCTCACCAGGAGCCACAGTGCCCTGACTCGGGCATGCCCAGTTCCACCAGCAGGGGAGACCTCCCTCGGGTGGAAAGCAAGCTGCTGAGGCTCCCCCTTCGCACACGTGGCAAAGGACTGGGCCTTCTTGCCTGCCCGTCGCCCCCTCAGAAGGAGGCAGCACTAATTCCTCGGGGCTCGTAATCTGCTGCAGAGCGGTGCCAGGAGGTGGCCTGTGGTGGGGGAGTGTCGGGGTGGCCTGGCCACGCCTGTGCAGGTGTCACCCTAGGACGGTGATCGTCTGTTTTTTTAGGGTGAATTTTCAACCTTTCCCACCCAGTGAGCCCCTCTTTGTCTGAAGCGGTGATTCAGAGCCTTCTGAGCTTTGGGATCTGGTGTGAGGTCTTCCTGGGAAGAGACACTGAGTAAGGCTCCAAGAAAGGCCTGTGGTTGGCTGAGGCTCAGTGTTCTGCAGGGCCAGAGGCTGCGAGAGCAGCGCATTTTATCCTCAAGGAGGGGATCAGGGGGCGCTGACCAGGCCTGTCCCCCCAGGGGGAGCTGGTACTTGGTTCCACAGGCCCCTCCCGGGCTGGAATGAGTTGTTTTCCTCTCTCTCTGTACTCTGGGGTCAGGAGCTCCGTGTCTGGTCTCTAAAACCCGTTCCTGGGGGCACGGAGGAGGCAGCCTTCACATGCCGTTGGAGGAGGATGGGTTCAAGGGTTCAAGGGTTCACGGGAAACTGGATGGGGCCTAGGCAGCTGTATCTTACCCCCAATCCCTCATGGCCCTGGGACAGGTTGACGGAGAGAGGCAGCATTTGCAGGTTCCAGCCCTCAACTCCTCTCAGAAACAAAACATAAAAACAACCTTGAGGGCAGGGGTGTGGGGGTCAGTGGGGCTCCTCCCGTCTCAGCCGGCCATCAGCCCAGGCCTGCAGAATTCTCAGCAGCCACAAACAGCTCCACCTTCTGAGCCCGCGTACGCCCCTCCACCTGCCATGGGGGTCAGGACCGAGCCTGAGGCGTCCCGACAGCAGGTCCTGCGGGCCCTCTGGACCCCTGATGCTCAACCACACCTCCCTCCCCCGGTGTGAGGCCCTCCCATCACTCTGATGGGCGCTAAAGGCCAATAAAACCTCTCAGGGCACACAGTGCTGGCGGAGACGGGTGCTGAGAGCAGCAGCCGCCGCCCTATGGCGACCCCGCGCCCGGCGGGGAGAGAGGACACAGAGGCTGCGGACCCGCGTTTAATAAACCCCGGCGCCGCCGCACCCCCGGTGCAGCCCGAGCGCCCTCTTCCCTGTTCGGGGAGGACCAGCTCCGCAGACAGAGCCGCTCTGACGGCGAATCCTGGCTCGTCCCCGCGCCGCCCAGGTGTCCCCGGCCCGGCGGCGGCCCTTCACGTGTGCGCGGGGCCCCGCGGGGCTCCATCCTCCGCAGGCTCCGGGCCGCCTTCCCGGCTGGAGGCCGAGGGGTCCCTGGGGAGCCGCCCCGCCGCGTCCCTCGGTCCGTCCAGGGCACTCTGTCCCGACGACGACGCCTCGGCGGCCGCCTGCCCCTCGGCCAGTCCCCCGCGGACGTCCTCCTCCGCCGGCGGGGACGAGGGGAAGGACGGGTGCAAGCGCTGGCGCCCGGGCCCGTGGCTCTGAGGTGCCGGGGAGCTGACAGCCGCCCTCCCGGCCTCCTCCTGGGGCGCAGCCGCGCTGCTCTCTGCTCGCTCTGGCGTCGGAGCCTCCCCTGCAACAGACCGAGGAGGACAGCGTCAGGCCGCTGGCTGGGGACTGTCCCCCCCGCCGCCCCCTGGCCCGGGGCCTCTGAGACAGACAGGGCTGCTGACCCCCTTCCCTCTCCCCCCATTGCTGAAGGGGGGCACTGGGCCCCAGTTCAAAGAGAAAGCAGCAGGCACTTTGGGGGGGGGGACCCTGTCATTGAGGGGAGAGAGGGGCACCAGGGCCACTGGTAATCCATCCCGTCCAGGCCCTCCCTGCGTCCTGGATGGAGCTCTAGCCTTGGCTCCTCCCGTCCCTTCAGGATTTAATGGGGGGCAAAGGCTTTGTGCGCTTTAGAAGGGAAGGGGGGTCCTGGCTGCCTTGGGGGGCACAGACGTGCATTCTCTGCCAGAACCGCAGTCTCTGATGTAGACGCTGAAGTTTTCTGCATTTCTCGAATAAAACAACTATATGCGAAAGCAGCTTCAAGCTCTTTCTGTCCCCAGCTAGACTGCCCCCCTAACCCCCTTCTCTATGGCAATAGAAATTCTGCAGCTGCAGCTGGGTGGAGGCAGGAGAGAGGAGGGTCCCCAGGAGCCGGTGTCAGGCCCCCATTTTCCTCCTCATTGGCTTGGTGACCGGGAGGACCTGTCTGGCCTCCTCCTTCCAGATGCAAAATGAGGCAGGACTCTCTGAGGTGCCCTCCCAACCTAACAAGCAAAGGTGGCGCTGCAGGAATGATGGGGAGGCACCCGGGGAGCCGCTTGGGGTTCCCAGGAGTGGGGAGTTTCTTAGCCCCGGGGACCCAGGACCCACAGTGAGGAAATGCATGGAAGAGGCTCCCTGCTGGGCGGGTGCCTCCAGGGACAAGGTGCCTGGGAGCACTTCCTTCACCACCATCACCCCCCGCCCTCTCCCCGGCAAAGGAATCAGAGTAGAATCCCGCTGTCACCAGGCCTGAAATAGATGCAGGTGCGCTTCAGGCTGGACCATTGGAGAACTGAGGGTGAACTGTGGGAGGTTAGAAGGAAGCAGACCTGTCTGACCATGCCTGTTCGCTGGCACCTTGTGGCTTTCAGGAGACATTTCAGTGCCTTTCATTTAAGTCCTTCCCAGGGCCCTCCCTGGTCTGCCCCTGCTCCGCCCTGCAGCCCCTCATTTCCCACGTTCCCTCGCCTCTACTGTCCTTCTGTCCATTCTGCGCTGCCTTTCAATCTGCCTGCGCCATCTGGTTTCCCCCCGCCCCCCCCCCTCTAAAGGGAATTATGCCAGCTCACACTTATTAGGTGCTTTTCTGTGCTGGGCTTGGTGCTCAGCATTTTACACATTTACCTTATTCCGGAATATATGCAAGGATTTCACTTGACTTGTTCACAGTGCTTGGAATATTCTAAGCATTCAAGAATGTTTAAAAAAAAAAAAGCAAAAAAGCTCTAGTCAGTTTGGCTCAGTGGATAGAGCGTTGACCCTCGGACCGAGGGTGGCGGGTTCGATTCCAGGCAAAGGCACATACTGGGTTGTAGGTTTGATCCCTGGCCCCCTGGTCAGGATGTGTGTGTGAGGCAACCAATTGATATGTCTCACTCACATCAATATTTATTTTATAATCGCTCTTCTCTTGCCAACAGCAACCACTATTGTACTTCAGATGCTAAGGATGAGTTTTGCCTGGTCTTTGAACTTCAAATACTGAAATCATACTTGTATGTTCTAGTTTGTATCTGTACTAGCAGATAATAGGTATAGGGTGACTTTTTAAGAATTATATGGATTTTTGAGGATTATTTATATAATTTAGAAAGGTTCAGTGGATAAAGCATCAGCCTGTGGACTAAAGGGTCCCAGGTTCGATTCTAGCCAAGGGTACATGCCTGGGTTGTGGGCTCAATCCCCAGTGGGGGGTGTGCAGAAGGAAGCCAATCAACGATTCTCTCTCATCATTGATATTTCTAGCTCTCTCTCCTTTTCCCTTACTCTCTGAAACCAATAAAAAAATAAAAAAATAAAAGTTCATAAATCTAAATATATATAATCTAAAAAAATAATATATTCTAAAACATTTGAATTAAAATATAGCTCAGAATTTCTGCAACATGTACCAATATTATTATATGTGTGACCAATTTATATCCTATCTAAAAAAGAGTAATACACAAATTGATTATCACTCCAACACACAGGATGGCCACCCCCATGTGGTCAAAGATGGCTGACCCCATGTAGACACAAGATGGCCACCACAAGATGGCTGGCAGGGGAGGGCAGTTGTGGGCAATCAGGCCAGCAGGGGAGGGCAATTAGGGGGAGGAACGGACCTGCAGGGGAGGGCAGTTGGGGGCAACCAGGCCTGCAGGGGAGGGCAGTTGGGGGTTACAAGGCTGACAGGAGAGTGGTTAAGGGGCAATCAAGTTGGCAGGGAGCAGTTAGGTGTAGATCAGGCTGTCAGGGGAGTAGTTAGGGGTGATCAGGCTGGCAGGAAGAAGCAGTTAGGGACAATCAGGCAGGCAGGCAGGCAAGCAGTTGAGAGCCAACAGTCCTGGATTGTGAGAGGGATGTCCCAGATTGGAGAGGGTGCAGGCTGGGCTGAGGGACACACACACACACACACACACACACACACACACACACCTGTGCATGAATTTTGTACACTGTGCCTCTAGTTTTAATATAATACATAAATGTATTTCTTAAGAATATAAACAGTTGAAATAGAGTTAAACAAAACAAACAACCAATAACAAAGATCAATGAAACCAAGAGATGATTCCTTGAAAAGATAAACAAGATCAATAAATCTTTAACCAGACTCACCAAGAAAAAAAAGAGGATCCAAATAACTAAAATCAGAAATGGAAGAGAAGTGACAACCGATACCACAGAAATATAAAAGACTATAAGAAAATACTACTAACAATTATATGCCAACAAATTGAACAATCTGAAAAAAATGGATAAATTTCTAAAAACATACAATATTCCAAGACTGAATATAAAAGAAACAAAATCTGAACAGACTGATTACAACCAACAAAATCAATGCAGTAATAAAAAAAAACACAAAAACTCCCAACAAACAAAAGTCCTGGACAGATGCTTTCACAGGTGAATTTTATCAAACATTCAAAAAAGAACTAACACCTATCCTTCTCAAATCATTCCAAAAATTCAAGAGGAGAGAAGCCTCAGAAGCTCACTTTTATGAGGCCAGTATTATCTTGATTCCAAAACCACAAGAAGACACTACAAAGAAAGAAAGATATAGGCCAATATCCCTGATGGACAGATGCTAAAATCCTCAATAAAATATTAGCAAACCGAATTTAGCAATAAATTAAAAAGATCATACACGATAATCAAATGAGATTTATTCCTGACATACAAGGTTGGTTCAATATCTGCAAATCAATTCATGTGATACACCATTATTCTAATAATTATGGATGGTGCCAGGTAGGTACTTAAAATACCGAGGGGATTACTTTGTAAATTACATGATTGCCTAGCTACTATGCTATACATGTAAAACTAATATAAAAATATTAAATGTCAACCATTATTGAAATATAAATAATAGAATGTGTTTTGAGCTATTTATTTAAAAGGTGGATGTGTTTTTTGAGCATTTACTTAAAATAGTAAGGTCAGTGAGTTCTCAGGATTCAGCCATTTTTAAGAAATTTAAAAATGGCTGAATCCTTGGGAAAATACTCTGAGAAACTTTAGAAGAAATGAAATGTTGATGAGATCAAATGAAAGACAACACTAAAATGAAGCCACTAAGGTGAAGAAGGGTGGGGCACAGAGAAGGAAGAGGTGAGTGTAGACAGACTGGCGGCTATGACAGTCAACAGGCTGGCATCACTGGGGAAGACAATTGTGTGTCTCAGCCAGGGAGGCTGTGACCACTATCTTCACACCCCATGCCTCTCCAGTCCTTCTGATACACATTTGCTTCTCACCTTCAAAAGAAGCCATTTTCTTTCTGTCTAGCCTTTGTGATTAGCCAGAGAAAAAGTCCCAGGGACAGAAGTTCAACCAATCCACAGTGCACTTTCTAAAGCATGTACTTACTCATGGCCAACTATCGCTCTCCTGAGAACTCACTGACCTCAGTAAGTACTGTACCTGAAAATGAGATCATTACTTATACTTACAATGAAACTCATAATGTGTAAATGAGTGGCTCGCTTTAGCCTTGTTTTAAAAAAGTCCAATCTGTTCAGCCAGGATAATTAGGTTAGTTCCTAATGGGTTCCTCTGCTTCTAGTCCCCTGCTCTAATCCAACCTGCTGGGAGAGGGGCCTTCCCTAAAGCTTTGCTACTCTAAGTGGGGTCCCTGGCCCGGCTGTGGTGCATCAGCTGGGAGCTTGTTCAAATGCAGGCTCCCAGGCCTCACCCTAGAACCCCTGGTTCAGAATCTGCATTTTAATGAAAACCCCTAGGTGCATACTGCAGTTTGAGAAACATTGTGAGCTTAAAACACAAACCTGACCATGCCTTTCCCAGCTGTCTAAACTCCAGCCTGCCACTGCCACAGGGACAAAGCCCAGGCCACTAGCCTGAGACTCAAGGCCTTCAGTGACCCAACATCCATCGACCTTTCTAGCTGAGTCCCAAACTCTTCTCCTTACAGGCCTAGGCTCCAGCTACATGGAACCCCCACAGCATTGCAACCCCCATAGCTGCACCTCTGCTTAGGGGGTTGATTGCTCTGTGACCATCACTCTATGCATCCAGATGGCCACCTCCTCCACGAAGCCCATCTGATTAAATCTGGTCAGAAGTCATCTTCCCAGTGTCCTAATCCCCTCCAGGTTGTTTCTGGACCCCAAGAGAACATAGCACTTCTTATTATCCTTGAATGATTATCCATGTATAGTTAGCTTATAAAAACCACCTGCGGTATCAAATCTTACCTGGTTAATTTTTTAACTTTGCCAATGTTCTATAGTAGGGGCTCAATAAATAGCTTGTTAAATGTTTGAATCTATGGACATATCCATTAACTCATGAATCAGTGGGTATATTAGCATATTGAAATACCATGCATTAATTAATAAAGGAATCCTTGAATTTATATAGTGTTTATTCCCAATTGTATTCAGGTTGCTACCCGAAAAGTTCTTAAAATGGCATTTTCAGGGGGTAAAAAGAGAAAGATTTCTAACTCACATAAACACTTAGCTACACCTGAGGTAGCCCGGGGAAGCAATTACATGATTTTCACACTAACAAATAAAAATTTTACAGGGGTGGTGCAGGGGACATGGGAAACACTGAATCAAAACGAGCAAGTTTCCAGAACAGAGTGAGAAGCCTTATCCTAGAGGAGTAATAGGTAGTCTTCTCCGCAGCCTGAGGTGAATAAACTCCTTCTGGAAATTACTCTTATGATGTTACTTCTTCCAGGACACTTAACAGCATATTCTGATGGCCCTGAAAAAATTAATTAACCTTACCAGTGAGAACCTAACCCCTACACCATTGGTAGTGTTTATACCATGGATCAGGTTAATCTTCTCAGCCTTAATTTACATCTAAGTGAGGGGAGGTCTACATTCACGCAGGGGACTTTTGGTCGCTGGCACTTTGCCTTGTGCCATTTCTTTAGGTGACAGTCTGCTCAGAATCAACTGTATGAATCTTGTTGAAAATGGCAAGCCTCTGAGGTGAGCAGGGAGCACTTTTAAACTTTGCTTCTTGCGTGTAGGGAGGGGAGCTACACTGTGGTCATCATCAGAGGTTGAAATGCAGCCGCAGAAGGGACTGGACGAGGCAGAAATTCTACTGTTTGGTTCTATCAGGGATTGTTTTCTGAGAAAAGGCTAGCTTTTCAGTCTCAGGACCTCAAATATACAGGGGCCAGGCTTCGGGAGTGGCTTATGGGTCTGCAACAGATTTACCGAAACACTCCTCCCCTTTGTTTATCCAACAGGTACATACAAAATATACTCAAGTCACTGACAAAGAAAATTTACTGAAAATGTCACCACTGTTGAGCCAAATACAAGGACCTTGGCTACTTGCCGTGGGAACAAAAGCATCCTTTCATTCTGTGATTCTGGAATGTGAATGCGGAAGTGGTGGGAATGCCATCTTCCCTGTGAGAGCAAAGGCAGAGCATCGCCATTTTCCTACGAGAGAGATTTCCCAACTGGTCCAGAGTAGGCAAATATTATCATAAATAATAGTAATTACTCTGTGCTGTTTTAGCCAACGGAATTAGGATCATTAATACTTATTAGCAACAATACACATATTAATAATGACGAGGCAATCAACGGATACAAATGCATTATGACACAAATAGGGTGGAAAGAGAAATATATTTTCTCTAAGAAAATGAAGAAACAGTAGTTCTTTGGAGGAAAGATGGCCAGGTCCCTAAACATGTGCTCCCCACCCCCTCCATGGGCCCAATGGGAACCTGCGTCTTCTTTTGTTAACTGGGCTCTGATGGGCTTTGTCCTCCGAGCGTGAGCTGCTTTCGGTGGGAATTAATCAGAGATGCCGCAGTGATGAGGAGGCCATCCCAGACACGACAGCCCGCGACATAAATGCTTCCTCGTTCCACCGTGCTGGTGCAGGACCGGCTGGAACAATGAGAGCTAATGATGGAACCCGGGAAGCGATCATTGTGAATCAGGCCATTACATATGCCTTCCTGGTGAAAATCAAGCCAGGTTCCGGCTCCCTTTCAGTGGAGCACCCCGGGGCCCCCTGGGGGCTCAGCAGCCCTGAGCAGACAGAGGGCTTCACTCTCCGTGTGGATATCGGATGCTGGTGGAGGATGATGACCAGCTAAGACATGTTCCGGACTGCAAAGTGGGCCACGCTATGGTTCAGCCCAGCCTTGCACACAGCCACGTGCTGTGGGCTGGGAAAGACCCAACCTGGCCTCCTGACCAGTTGTATAACCCCCCCTGCTCCCCCACTCCTCAGGCCAGGGCCTCTCTCCAGGCATTCTCCCGGCATGTGCACGGGGGACCACTCTTGAAATCCCAGACCTGTCCTAGCTCCTCTTCTTACTCTCCCAGCGCTATGATGAGTGAT
The DNA here is from genome assembly GCA_011751065.1 of Lasiurus cinereus. Lineage (NCBI taxonomy): Eukaryota > Metazoa > Chordata > Mammalia > Chiroptera > Vespertilionidae > Lasiurus > Lasiurus cinereus. The sequence continues at coordinate 6,702,642 of JAAGEH010002528.1, forward strand.
TAACACAGGCTTCAAAACACAGCTGTCCAGATGTGTGAGTCTTTGGAGCCCATCTGCCCCAAAGACTTGTCATAAATAATACATAGCTGCTGCTTTCAGGGTAGCGTGTTATACAAAGAGCTGACTGCTTCAGCTGGTTAGTACAGTTTGATGGAAGCGCAGTGTTCCTATCAGAGACACCTAAGTAAGGTTAGAAAGGCAAGCCAGGCCAGGTCGTAGAGCCGTGACTTTAAGTGGAAGGTAGCTGAGAGCCACTTGAGAGTTCTGAGCAGGGTACAAGCAGGATGGAAATCAGTGTTCCAGAGGCTTCACGTTAAAGCAGCAGGATGAAGATGGGATGAAGTCAGGAGAGTCTGGGAGGCAGGAAACCTAGGATGGGAGCCCTGCCGAGGAGGTAAAGTGGGCCTGCATCAAGTCACAGGTGGTAGGAATGGAGGTACAAGAAACTCTTAAGCAAGGGTTTGGCTAAAGACCAGGAGTGGATGGGGAAGGAAGGGAAAGGAAAGTTGACAGTGGTCAATGATGACTCTAAGGTTTCAAGCCTGGATAGCTGCTGAGAGGGCGACGATGAGGGGAGGAGGCAGGAAGAGTTGGGGATGTCATACTTGAGAGGAGTCCAGAGAGTATTTCAGTGGAGAAGACTGAGCTCTGGGAAATGTGGGACAGTAATGCTGTAGAGGGACCTGGGCATGGGGGCAATTTTGAGAGTATTTTCACAGAGGTGATGGCTGAAGGCATGGCTCTGTGCAAGAGAAGATGGAGAGGAAATGTAGATGTTCATGAAAGAATCTTGACACTTCATGCAAGGTGTATTAGTCAGGTACTGCTGTGTAACAAATTACTTCAAAACTTAGCAGGTTAAGACTCAGGAGCCTGGGAGAAGTTTATCTGGGTGGTTCTGGCTAATGGTCTTTCATGAGGTTGCATGCCAAATGCTGCCATCTGAAGGACTGACTAGGGCTGGAGAAGCTGCCTCCAGGGTGGCCCCTCACCTGGCTGATGCCGGTGGCTTCAGCTCCACACCACGTGAACAGCATGGAGGGCTGCTTGAGCACCCTCCTGACACGGCAGCCAGTTTCCTCCAGAGGGAATGATCCAAGACAGAGAGAGCAAGTCAGACGCTAAATGTCTTTTATGACCATCACTTCTGCTGTATTATGTGAGTTACACAGATCAAACCTGACACAATGCAAGAGAGGACCACAGCAGGTCATAAATACCAGAGAAGGGGATCATGTGGGGCCATTTTGAAAGCTGGCCACCACACGGGGAATGGAGGAAGACGACAAGCCAAACTTAGAAAGATGTGAAGGATAGTTGAGTTGGAGAAACAAGACTGCCACATGGAAAGAGATCTGCGCCAGCCTCCAGGAAGTGTGCCTGGAAGTGGATACAGCTTTTTCTCCATGCAACTGATTCCCAGGCCACGCACCATGTGCCAGGCAATGTGCCAAGATTTCTCTAACATTGGTACCATTACTTATAGGTAAGAAGACCGAGACTGAAGTTACTAGCCCAAGTTCTCACAGCCAAGATGATGTGGGGCTGGAATAGAGACCCAAGCTGTTCAATAAACTGAAGCCCTCCCTCTTAGCCTCTGTGTCACCATCCAGAGAGTGCAGGGGCCTGTGTTTTTTCACTGGAAACTCCAAGCAAGATGAATCCATGGGAGCAACAAGAAAGGATAAGAAAGAAGCACAAGGAATGACCCAGCAGTGCCACAGAGATGGACGGGACTGATACCCACTGAGCCCTCTTCTGTCCCAGGCACAGGCCAAGCAAGGACCAAGAAATCGAGGTGTGCTTACCATCCTTGGGGTTCGCTTTGTCCTCAGTAGGCTGCTTGGCGAACTTCTGCAGTGGAGACCTGGGCCTCTGAGTGGTGGGGAGGGTAGGATCGCTGAACGTTATGGTGTCCTTGCCCCCTGTCGTGGAAAAGGGAAAATGGATGTATTAGTCCTCAATGGAGTTGCTGCTTCTTTTACCTCCTCTCCCCGCCCCATCCCATAGTGGATTGGCTGGTGAATAAGGCACCTTCTTCAGTCGTAGGTAACACTGGGGAAGGGCAATGGAGAGCAATTGTTTTCTCTCATGTGAGGACAGGGAATAGCTGTCTATGAGTCCTGAGAGTCTGCTCAGGGCATGCTGCCCACAAATACCTGCATGTTAGCTGAAAACTGAGTGGCACTGATCAGGATGAGATAATAACAATAATAACAACAGCATCACCGTGCTTAGGAGAGCAGGCTTTGGAACCTCCTTACAGTGTCTGTGTTCTGGACTCCATCACTTGCTAGCTGGGTGACTTCAGGCAACTCACTTAACCTCTCTGAGCCACAGAACCCTCATCTGTTAAATAAGGACAAATAATAGCACCCTCCTCACTAGGTGGTTTTGAGGAATTAATTCATGTCAAGCACTTACGCATGTAGTCAGCACTCGGTAAATGCCCCCTATTCAAATTATTGCTTTAGAAGGCACTTCCATAGCACTCTACCTGATTTAATTTGATTTGGTCATTAAGATTGAATAATAACTCTGTCATAAGTCAGGTGGTTTCAGGTTCCTCAAATTATCATAGCTACTAGTAAACTTTCACTTAGAACATATAGTCCCGGACCAGCCGCAACCTTGGATCGATTTGCATGAACTCCCTAAATGGACAGAGAAAGTCTGAAGCAAAGAGAAAGAGGAAAGGGAAACCATCACAACTTTATTCTCAAAGCCAGTTGTGGAGCGAGGAGCAGGGAAGTATGGCTTTAAAAATGAGCACCTTGAACACAGACACAAAAGGTGTGGACAGAAAGCAATGCTGCATGGCAGTGAAGACAGCACAGCAGGCAGGACCGGATCCCAAACTTGGCTCCATGAAGCCTTGGGACCCTCTTGGTGGGAGCCACTGTGCCAAATCCCAAACTCCATGGGCCACGCCCCAGCCTCTGCTCCAACCTTAGCTGTCTAACTTCGCACAAGACTCTTTCTAAAGCCGATCTTAGCTGTCTCTGGGGCTCAGGTCAGAGGCTCTAAAGTCCTACTATCTTGGTCAGCTTCAGGTTCAACGGAGCACAGAGTGAGATTTGGGTGAAGACTTCCACTGCTTTGGTGAACCTAGACTCTACCTTGGAGGGAAGGATATGGGAGGGAAGCCCACCTCCGCAGGCTTTGCTCCCTTTCCTGCTTCACTCCGGCTGCAGGAAGCAATATTCTTGCAGGAATCTTCCTGCAAAAGGCCTCTAGTCTATATATATAAAAGCCTAATATGCAGAGTATCTCCTCGGGAGTTCAACTGACTGGGAGTTCAATTACTCTCTATGACGTGCGCTGACCACCAGGGAGTGGCACAGAACGAAGGGAGGCCCTGGCCGGCAGCCGCTCGGAACCCTACCCATGCATGAATTTCATGTACTGAGCCTCCATTTTGTTTATAACACTATCTCCCCATGAGGTCCAGTCTTATAAACTTGATTTCCAAGACTATAATAGTTTATACATGTTAGATGATTAACAAGTATCTGATAAACATGTGAATAAATGGCAGGTGCATGCTTGGGAACCCTGATGTCCTGGGAGCAGGGTGGTTTGAGAGGGCCACAAGACATTCCACCCTAGACATTTCCTCGTGACAGGAAGGGCTGAGGATCTCAGCCAGCTCCCAATTTGGCCAATAATTTTGATTCTTTGCCTGCCAAGGCAGAGGGGACTTAGAAGGCTGGTTGGTACACAGAGAGGCAGCGTGTGTCTTTTACTGAGTCCCCTTAAGGCTGGGGAGCTGCCAGCCTGCCCACTGGGAAAAAATGGGTTAGGAATTGCAGTTCTTTCCCTGACTTGAGGACAGTAAGAAAAGTCCATCCTGAGGTATCTGCTCAGGGTTCATAGTAACCATTAAGCCCTCAAGGTATTTCCAGACGGTATCTTTGAGCTCAAAGGGAGACCTAATTACGTTAACTTCATTCTGAGAGTCACTTAAAAATACCTCAATGATTCTCTTTGGGAAACCTCTCTAGACTGAATATTTCTGGACTTTTTCCATATGCGAAGAACAGTCAATTTGCATGTTTCTCTTTTATTAGTGTAGGAAAGTCACTTAACATCTGAATGATAGCTTTGCTGGATAGAGTAATCTTGGTTGTAGGTTCCATATGTGCCGCTGGAGAACCTCAGGGTCAGCTCCTATCAGAGTTCTATTCCTCTAGCATGAGCCTCAGATACCAGAGGAACCAGAGTGCTCTGGCTCTAATAACATAGGTCTCTCAGAGATGGGGTAAACAGTGTGGACTATGCTTTGCTACCCAGATGATTTCTCCAGAGGCTGTGACATTTGTCAGACTTATCTACTTCAAGGCAAGATCACAAGTATGCCTTAACCCTATGAAAGAACACCAAGAGCTACCTCTTGTTGACAGAGAGAGTGGGGAAGGAGGGAGAAGAAAGTAAAAGAAACATCACAGCAGGCTCCATGCCCTGCAGTAATTCTGCCTTGTAGCAACTAGTGGTTGGCTCCTTCACCGATGGCCTTTGGTGTCTCAGAAGAGACTGTTCTGGCTTCTGACTTTCTCTTCTCTGATCCAGCTGGCTTTATGAACCATTCCTCATCTGACCTACCCTATGATCTCTTCTCCGAATTGTAGTTCCTAGGACAGGTGGCCCATGAAATGCTGAGCTGAACACCTGGGTTCTAACACCAGCCACTGTGGCCTCAGGTTATCGTCTCACTTCTTGGGCTTCCTTAAGAACCCTTCCTCACCTAAAGTGAGGGGACGGGACTAGCTCAGGAAAGGGGAAAATGTTTTCTCTCACATGTCATCCCTGACCAAAGGTGGCTTCCTGGAGGGTCACACGTGAGATCATCAAAGAGAGCAATGCGATTGATTAGCAATGTCTGCCACTACCCTGGGAATGGGTGTGGTGTAATGTAAACCATGCATCTCAGTATTTGCCATCCTGGAACGTTTTGCTCTCCACTGCCCTTCCAGGGCTAGTATTCAACGACACCTCACACACCAACATCTTCATCCCTCGGCACTGAAGTATGTGCCACTTCCCTCTTTCCTCTCACTTCTTGATATACATTCCTCTCGTGTCTGTAATGGGACTGTGGATTCTTGGAGCGGGTGAGGGGGCATCTCTAGAATGACTGGCACAGAACTAAATTCACCAAGTGATGCCCCAAAAGGGCTGAAGTGTTGATTTACTGGAGGAAACTCTGATGCTTTCAAGATGATGGTGATTCAGAGAGAGTTAGCCACTCGCTGAAACCACTGAGACTCAGTTCCCTCCATCTGGCTGAAACATCGTGATTTGGCTCCCATTTGGGGAAGGAAAGATGAAGAGGAAGAAGAGGAGAAGGAAGAGGAAGGATGAAAAAGTAGGAAAAGAAGAAGACAACCAGAAGGAGGAGGAAGAGGAGGGGAGCCATAAAACAACGAGCAGGCAGAGGAACCGGTCTGATTTATGCTGGAGGAGGCCCACCCCTTACTCTCACAGGCTTTGAGAATGGTCAGAAGGCACTGCTTCCTTGTAACATCCTCCATTACTGTGCCAGGGCAGTGCTAGTCCACTGGGGAACTGCCACTCATTTTCTTGCCCTCCCACTTGGTATCTATGTGGAGGCCAGAGATGGGAGCAAACATTCAGCCGGGTTCCTCAGAGCTAATTTCACCATTTAATATTTGCTTTGTGCTAATTAAATTCTCCATTTCAACTGACTGTTCTAATCAGGGAAGTGCAAGGTTATACATAGAGAATGCATTTCTATTTATTTGCATGCGGGGTGGATATTTATGCACTAATGATATTAGCCACAAACACAGAAGTGTGGAATAGAACATACTCCCAAATCCTACAGAAACGTTGTAGCTCAGGCCTTCGGGCAGCAAAAGGAAGGAAAGAGACAACTGTTACCGCACAATAGCCATTGGAACCTAGACCCAACATCACCCGATAGAGAAAGTTCTCAGCATTCATTGTTATTCAACTCCCAGCTTTTCACCTAAGTTGTAGAAATAAAACATTGTGGAATTTCACTAAGTCATTTGAAGAGGGGGTGGGAAATCCAGACTTCAGTGCAAGCACAGAAATAGCAATCCGATGGCACAAATAAACAACATATGTGCCCGACTGTGTTGAAATTCAATGCAATCAAAGAAAGGCCTTCAAAAGAAGATAAGGTTTTAACCGCATCAAAAGGTTCTTGTGCAAAATGGATCATTCAAATCCCCAGGATGGCACTCGCCACTAATTAGTTTTGTTAGGTCTTTTGACATCAAGTTCAAGGAATCGCTGCTCAAAATTCCAATTTATGAAACACACTTCCAGGCAACCTAAGGCAGCAATTCAGATTTACATTAACAAACAGGCTGTTGTTCATATCCCTGTGGCAATGTTCATTCCCGGACGTTATAGGGAAGCAACAGATAGGAACCAAGGGTGGAGGAGAGCAGCTTGTATAGAAAGGTTAAGTAACTAAAAATATATGTACAACTTATATTTGGGGCAGAGGAGGCGATGGAAAATGGTAAGTACAAGTTTCTGGAACATGTAAAGGCAAAGGGGGAATCGCTGACTGGGGTCAATGAAGTGGTTATTGTACCAAGATAAGCAGGATGAATACAGTTAATTAATGCTGTGTACAACGGTGAAAACAATCTCCACAGGAAATTTGGATCTTCAAGCTACGTTAAAAATGGGATGGGCGAAGAGAGGAGAAGGAGGTTGGTTAAGTGCATGTGGGTTAGAGTATTTGTTTTTTCTTATTTTCACTTTGAGGGTTTATGATTAAATTGAATAAATCTTTATAAGACACCTATGGTGATGAAAATGAAGCAATTTACTATATTCACAAGGTTGACAAAAATCATAGAGCCACATGGAGAGACTGTTTCAGATTTATATTAGCAAAACTTCCTAGTTATGTAGATGAGAACCTGCATATGTACTGTACTTTACTGACTTCCCTCCAAGAGGATGGTTTCTAAGTTTAAAGCACTGGTAGATTTCTCAGCACTTCTCTGAGAATAAAAGGACATTGAAAAGATAGAATCTTCTTTGCAAATTATGAGAGCGCTTCTCTTTTTTAAAAAATGACATACTGCTTACCTGGAAGACTCCACAAACCAGAAACTTCCAGAGTTCTTAATTTTTTCTCCAGTTCAGCCACCCGATTCCCTAGGATTCTGAAAAAGGGGAGAATATTGCAGCAGACAGATTAGTAAATATCTCATCAGCTCTCAAGCTTGTGAGCAGGCTACTTGGGAAACCCATAGTACACTAATAGAAAATGTTTTGAGATTTAAGATACATGCTAAAAATGGAACACACACACATACACGCACGGACACTATTGGGAAAACATACAAAGTGCATAATTTTTTAAAATACGAAAATGTTGCCATTGAAGTGACTCGTCTCCCAAAAAGGTAGTTCTTCTGAGAAGCTAAACAATTATCCAACCATTGCCCAAACATCTCACAGAATTTCTATTTAGGAATTGCTCATTGCTAAAAATGGCTATGCATTTTGAATACCCTGAGTAGCATCACACCTTGGCTCTTTGAAGGTAGATCTGAGTTTTGGAAACAATCAAGTCTAACAAATACCATGCATGAATATACTTGCTTTGAGTCAATAAAAATATCTGCCCTCTTAGAACTAACCTATGTTGGACTGATGTCTTGCTATCTAGCATAATGCCTCGTAGGTGCTCAAAAATGTACTTGATTAAATAAATGCTTTTCTTTTCTCATGGCTTGTAATTATCAATGTAGAGAATCCTATATAATAAAAGGCTAATATGCAAATCGACTAATATGTGGAACGATGCACATTGACCACCAGGAGGCAGATGCTCAATGTAGGAGCTGCCCCTGGTGGTCAGTGTGCTCCCACAGTGCAGCGGGGCGGGGGGTGGGGGGGAGTGGCGATAACGTGGGGAGGTGGGGCGCCACTGAGCCAGAAGCTGGGATCACTGCTGGCGAGAGCAGTGGCGGCAGGAGCCTCTGCTGCCTCCGAGGCAGTGCTAAGGAGCAGGCATAACCATCAGTGGAACGCCAACCATCCTACTCCCTCCCCCCACCCCACCTCCCCGGGTTCCCGGACTACATGAGGGTGCAGGCTGGGCTGAGGGACCTCTAGTTTAAAGATACAGACATTTCTAAAGAACTCTCAGTGATTGCAAAAATCATTAAAATAACGATATTGCTTCCCAAGGTGACCATTCTGACTCATTGATATGTGAGTTCTGGAATGAGTATTTGAAAAGACTGCACTACTTACCCAGAAGTCAAACTTTGTACATATGCATGGAAAGACATAAGTGTGGGCATATATTTCCCCTCCTTCACACAAAATTAAATATGTGGGGAAATAAACTGATAGTCATCTAAAACTTCAATCACTTCCCATTGGTCTGGAAATTGAAAAAAAGTCTTTATTGGAGAATTTTCTTGGCACTGCTGTGCTGAAATGATGCAGAAATATCCCTTAATAGCAAAGTTTCTATTTTTTTTTCAACAGGAGAATTCAGAACAGCAGAATTGTTCTCCCAGCTCTTTATATTTCAGAGATAGCTGCGCACACCCACATATACACAGAGACATGAATATGTACATATCTGCAAATATATATGGCTTTGAATTCATCTCTATTTTATCTGGATCGACTTACAGCATCTTAATTAATATTCCCTCTGAGTTCATGAAAAACTCTTTGCTATTATCCTGTGTGGGCACTTAGAGCTTTTCTTTGCCTCTTTTCCTTACGTCTTAAATTCTACATAGTCTTGATCAATTACTTTCTATTTTCACTCTGATTGTTGGGTTTATTTTGCTTTCATGACTCTGACCCTTCAATAAACACTATTCTCTGTAATCTCATTTTCAATATTTTGCTCAGTCCTTCTGATCCAAGCTCCCTTTTCACCAGCTGATGGGTTTGAGATGCAATCTCAGCCGTGTTCAAGTTGACACCCGTTTCTTAACGAGATCAGATCATCTGTATGTGGCTGCCTCTTGGAAACAAACAATAAGGCTTAACTCTTCCCTAGACACCGAGGGAGGCCGTCAGGGCAGCGTTGGAAGGAGTGGTGGAGAGACATTTGGCTGTATTTTTTCTGATGTTCCCAGAGAATAGTCCTGTCTCCCGGAAATGGAGTGAGGTGAATTTGCTGGTGTCCCCAACAATCTGCTTCCTAAGTTTGTCAGGGGTGACTGCTATTTTGGCCTCGAACGGGCATCTGAGGCAGGGCTGCAGGCAGGCAAATGGACCTAGCGGGAGTTGTGGTGGTAGTAACAGTGTCAATAGCCATAGCAACTGCAATGCTGTTGACACAAACCGCAAAACTAATCTTTCCCGAGTCCTGGATCTGAATTGGGGTCCATGCTGAACACCTAGCAGACTTGCACTATCTCATCAGACCTGACAAAAGCGCTGCGGTGCACACTGTCTTTTTTAAATCCTTCTTTTACACATGTGGACCCCAAGGAACAGAGAGGTGAACCAACTTGCCTAAGGATGCAAAGTTCATCTCAAAGATCTGTCTTTTCACAACACTCCATGCTCTTACCCACCATCCTCTACTCCTCCCGTTAGAAAACAAGAGGCATGGAAGTTAATTAACTTGACCAAAACCATACGCAGGACTCAGTTGGTGATCAGTGTGGATTTGAACCTGTCAACCCATGGTCATTGGCACCAATTCCTAAGCCAAGATTTGGGGTGCAGTGAAGAAGGAAACTTTATTTAGTGCAAACAGCTCAACAGCAATATAGCAGGGCTCTGAGGCTGCCCCAGGTCCTGGACCCTTTTTAGCTCTTTAGCTCTGTTCCGATCATGGAAATGGGATTCTTTAGTCTTCCCTGAAAAGTGTGCTCCCTAATGCAATGCTGATTTTACATAGACAGAAGTCTCCGCCCCTCATCCCTAATTAGCTCATTGCCATGCAAATGAGGATGCCAAATCAATCCTTGGTTTGATTAGTCCAAAGGCACTGTCCTGATGGGTCAGCATAGAGCTGCTCTGATTGGTCCGAGTTGTGCAGCTCCGATTGGCTGGGGAAAGCTTCAGTCCCTTGAAATGGGACTCCAGGAACTCCTTTCTAAGGGCCGCTCAGATGGCAGGAACATAGGGCGGGCAGAAAGGCAGTTCAGTGCAGAAGCAGGCATTTTAATGCAGAGGCTTCTCCCTAAAGCGCAGCTTTTGTGGGAGGTCCCTGTGCAAAAATGGCTACTAGATCCCCCCTCGTTTTTGTTTTTGTTTTTTAAATTTGAGTTTACTTAGCCACCAGAAGCTTTTCTTAGTCCTCCAGGTTCACAAACCTAAGCCTCAGTTTGCCTCCAAAGTGCATACTCTTAACTAATACCCAGTAATGGCAATGGGAAACAAGCTTTCTTATGGCTGGAGCAAATTCTCGTTAAAACTGTTTCTATTGAAATATGGATGTAACCACAGCTGACTTGCCAAATATAACCCAAGATGCTTCAAACGACAAAGAGGGACCTCCTGATTGGCCTGACGCTGAGAGAATATGGCAGGTGGTCTACTGAACGGCATACTGCAGCCCAGGAAAAGGGCTATTTGGGTCTTAATAGCTGGCTGTATTTATAGATGGAGACTGGTGGAAGTAAGAGCAGGCTCCATTCCATTCTGTTTGACCAAGTCAACAAACGATTACTGAGGCTGTAGGGGATAAGGAAGAGAAGCAGACCCTGTCCTTGTGTTTGAGGGACTAAAAGCCTGGTGGGAAACAGACACACAGATGTGAGCAGGCACATGCAGTGCCAGTGGAAAGCGTTAATAACAGTTGATATTTATCAATCACGTGTTCTGTTCCAGATATTACTCTAAGCACTGCACAGTAATTATCTCAGTCCCTTGCCACACCAGTGAGGCAGCTCTTACCATCCTAATTTTGTAGATGTGGGAACTCAAATCCTGGGAGGTCAACATCTGCCAGGGTGACACATCTGTTAAGTGAAGGGGCCCGGAACGACACAAGTCGTTCAGTAGAACTGTGCAGCAGAAGCGAAGAGTGAATGAAAGATGACTCCAGAGAGGCTTGTAGGGACCAGGATTTAATTATCTTGTTGCCATATTGACAATGTTAAGACTTATACACCGGGGAGATATTGAAGGGTATTAAGCAGAGAAGTAGCATAATGAGGTTTAGGAAAAGTATTCTTGGATGCAGAGTTGAGAAGGGACTGGAAGAAACCAGTTAGAAAGTCCTTGCCCAGGTCGGCGACGATTGGTGGCCTAAAACAAGCCAATGGGGATGCAGGGAAGCTAAAGGAATAAGGCAACCAGCAGGAGGCAGGTGAGAAGTGTGAGGCACCCACAGCATCTCCATCTGGTCATACGGGAGAGAGGAAAGATCTGGGAGTGCAGAGATGCGAGTGTAGCCTGGGGGAGTGGATCTGCTCACCAAAAGCATGGGAGAATTCAGAAGAACAGGGGACTAGACTGCCTCCTGCATAGGGCAAGAACGGAGCAGAGAAGCACACCTGGAGATGGAGGAGGACAGCTAGGGCAATGGGGGGCCTTGGAAGACAAAAGAAGAGAGTTCCAGGTGTGATGGTGCAATGAGTGTTGTCTTATTCTAGAAGTCGTCATACTTCTAAGTGACAGTTTAGAGGAGGTCACTTAGAGGATGTGCCCGGCCCTTGAGAGAGATGTTGCAGTGGAGGCAATGAAATCCAGAATCCAAGTGACAGGCTTGAGACAATAGCAGACCCTGAAAACATTGAGGCGGTGACTTTAGATGACTCTCCAAGTAGTTGAGCAGGAGACAGGAGACAGCCAGGGCAGGAGCTCGAGGCTAAACAAGCTGGAGAGAGGATTTGTTTTTTTGTAGGATAGGGCAGATTTTAAATAAAATTTATCATGAGCTAGAGTTTGCTTTAAGATGGGGAGATTTCCGCATATGCCCACCTAATAGTCTAGGAAAATCCTCAAGATGTCAGGACTCTGGATTTTCAGTAGCAGTTTCTGATAATAACAACATCAGAGGGGATCTACAAAGATTGAGTTAACTCAAGAACTGGGCACCACTGTGCCTCTATCCTTGCTTTCTGGATAACGCAGAGAGCAGAAATCCCTGAGTGAGGGTCCTTGGGAGAGTCGGGACTTGAAGAAGCAGTAAGGAACTGTGGCTCTCCGCAGACGTGGAGATGATCCTGACCCCCACCTCCACCCTGGTGACCTTCTTTTGAATCTTTGCTTTGATCCATGATAGTTCACACTGTTACTAAGATCCTGAATGTCTAAGCTATTGACCATTGGCCAGGGAAGGGGGAGAGCAATGAACAGTTTTAGGCACAGCGGGCAGGGTAGCAAAAGGCCAGTGTGTCTACATAAATTCACCACCACCACCATCCTACCACCCCACATTGGCAAAGTGATGGTTCATTGAGAAGGCCTGGAGAACCAAAGATGGTGTTCCATGAAACAGAACTTTAACATCTGCCTCTTCTATTAATGCTTTGCCATCTGTCTATAGGAAAAGTGAACCTCATCTCTTCTGTAGCAATAATCAGACAACTGCAAACGCTTTGGCAACAAATACCTCAAGCAAAATGCCTAGTAATTGGATGTCCTCTCAAAATGTAAAGTCCTAGTTTTGTCATTAATTCTTCAAGATGGCCCCCATTGCACTTTCTCAAGGGGTGGGCGGTAACCGTCAATCAGTGGGGAAGACACTTCCTGGACAGGATATCTTGATTCCTATGAATGATGCTCCCCCAAAACAAAGCTATCTTGTTGTGTTAGTTACAAAATTCTAAATCATGAGGAAATAACAGCAAGCAGACAAAGTTCACATTCTATTCTTAGCCCACACTCCATTTGTTGTTTAGTTTTTTTTTTTTACATGCTCCTAAATAAAACATTTATCAAAAGCATGAAACTTAAGACCTTCTTAGTATTACAAATGGCACATTAGGTACTCTATGTACTGATGTGAAGCAATCTTCAAGATCTATTGGTATGGGCAAAGTGCAGAACAGTGAAAAACTTTAAAAAATATGTATGCTAGCTACTATTTATAAAAAGAGAGAGAGAGAGAATACCTAAACAAATATACATGAGTGTGTTTGTATATCTAATAAACGTATTGTGCACTTGCTTATATATGCATGCTTGGGAAGGATTCCTAAGGAATGGTGGTTTCTTCCAGGAAGGGGGACGGGGTGGCTAAGAGATAAGAGTAGTTTGGAGACACAGTAAGACCTAACATAACGTCCTCAATAGATTCTTTGAGTTTAAGCAAAATGACGTATAAGAAAACCAGTTTTACCATAGGCTGCTTGATGTAAACAAGAGTTACGTGCCTTTTCAACACAGCAACATTTTACTGAAATAACACTGAATGAACCGATGTTATTCAAGGATCTGCTGTATACTGTTGTTTAACTTTTTATTCTTTTAAAAAATATATATTTTTATTGATTTCAAGAGAGAAAGGAAGAGGGAGAGACAGAAACATCAATGATGAGAGAGAATCACTGATGGGCTGCCTCCTGCACGCCCCCTACTGGGGATCAAGCTCACCACCTAGGCATGTGCCTGACCGAGAATCGAACAGTGACCTCCTGGTTCAATGTTCAACCACTGAGGAATATTGGCTGGTTTGTTCAACCTTTTACATGGGAACCACGGAATGGTTCAAAAATATAAAATAGTTAAAAATGCAAAGGTGCATGAAAGCAAAATGCAAACATCAGTCTTTCTCAAAAGAGGTGGCAACCCATGGGGAACCATAAGGATGCATTAGGAAACCAACCTGTCAGACAGGTGGGAGTGTCAGGTCAACAGCAACGCTGCAGGGTTCTGCCTGAGAAAGGAGATTCCATTCCTTCTCCCTCCCCTTAAAAGTACTATCTGCATTTCAGCCTTTGGCCGTTTCACTCCTTGGTTGAGATTTCTTTAAAAAGAATCTTTGAAATGACTTCTGTCAATAAATTACCCTTGTCATTCTCGGAGATTGCCCAGACTCCCTCCACTGCTCTCTGCCTTCTTTTATATATATCTCAATCTGCTGCGCGATCTTCCCTTCCCTTCCATCTCCTCTTTTTCTGTTTGTTTTTACAATACTCTCAATCATTTTCCAGGGCCCAGCTCCCCCCCACCCCCAGCCCTCCCCTTCTGGCTGGAAGCCCAGCCTTTCGTTGCTGCTCTCTTCCTCTACCCCTTCACCTGGGCTCTGGGTGTAGGCTTAGAAGCAGGTCCAGCTACGTCACTGGCTAGGCTCAGTGTAAAAGGAAAATGGGGGGCCCCCTGCTGAACAATAACTAAGAATTTCAACATGGAGACAGGAGCGACAGCCCCTGTGCAGGGCCCTTCTGAGCACAGAGTGTTGACAACCACGGGGTGGGGTTTGCAGTGCTTGCTGCTTTAATTGACTGTTTATTCTCCATTCTCTGAATACCTTCCGTTTTGCTTCTGTTGTCTCTAATGGCTACTTCAACGTGCTTCATTTTGCCCAACACAGTCAGTATGTTGATAATAACCAAATAAGACATTCTGTTTTAATTGTCACTCTTTTTTGCTATATTTTTTTGCTGATCCTGAAGGGTAACATGTGACTCCTTTGTAGCCACATCTGTCTTTGAGAGCATGCATGGCTGTTCCTGCCATTCAAAGCTCCTCAAAGGTGAAAATGGCTCCCAAGAGTTACCTCCCCTAAAGGAGACCTGGTGGACAGGTAGGCTGAGTTACCCGGGCGAGTGTACAATCAACATCACCGTTTAATATGCATTGCTCAGGGGTAGGTCAAGGTAAGCATTCAATAAGCAGTGGCCAGTATTATTTGCTTGCTTGACCTCAGCAGAAGCATCGTTCCAGTTTAAGGATTTTCCTTCCAGATTGAAGGGTTCTCTCCCGCTCCCCTTAAGACACGTGGTCCCACTGGTTGCCATCACCCCACATCTCTCCTGCCAACCTCCCCCACTCCCCACAAAGGCCCAGCCACGTACTTGTTGGTCTGCCTCTGGTGTTGGATGACCATGTTTTTCTCGTGGATCGTCTCCAGCAGGGCCGTCGCCAGAGATTTCAGGTCGGAAATGGACTGCGGCGTCGCTGGCAGACTGCACCCATGATCCTCTGAGAGCAGATCCTGGACTGGGTGGGACAGAAGAGGGACAACTCAGATGTAAGGTCATCTGGGTCCCTGGAATGCAGACCAGTGTCAGCTCTTCCTGGACACTGACAGGGGCTCAGCCTCTCACTGCTGCTGGGTTGCATTGAAGAGACCTCTTCAAGGGTCAAAAGTACAACAGAATGAAACTCAGTGTGTGGGTTAAACAGGAAGGCGGAAGTCCTCGTGGATTTTTATCAACAGCTTTTAAAAGGAGAATAACCTGCTGTACTTGTCCAGTATTTTATAATTTCAAAGATACACTCCTATGGACTCACTCCTTTGAGATTTAAAATGAACAACAACAAAAATCCACCTGGAAAGCAGCATTCATCCTCATTTCATGGACAGGAAAACGAAGTGCACAGGGATTAAAAACATTGGCTGAAGGTCACGCAGCCACGCTATTGACAATGACTTCAGTCCTGACCCCTTCCTGTACGTCAGAGTTTCCCAGGGTGTGTACCTTCAGTAGCAAGACAATGTGGGAGGTTGGTTAAACTACAAAATACATTCTGTATACGCACATGTTTGGAATGGATAGATTAAGGGTTTACACAAAAAGTCAATGAGCACTTGTACTCCCACCAGACAGAAAAAGAAAACAGTGTAAATCACCTTATGTTTTTGTGAGTGTTTTTTCACATATTAGCATAGTTTGATTATTTTAGCCAACTGAAAACTAAATTTACATATAAAACATAAAATTAACATGATTATTTGTTGACTTAATTAAAATAATATGATTTATTAAATTAATATGATTGTTTTTTAATATATATATATTATTGACATTTTACAGAGAGGAAGAGAGAGGGATAGAGAGTTAGAAACATCTATGAAAGAGAGACATCAATCAGCCGCCTCCTGCGCGCCCCACACTGGAGATGTGCCCGCAACTAAGGTACATGCCCTTGACCAGAATTGAACTTGGGACCCTTCAGTCTGCAGGCCGACACTCTAACCACTGAGCCAAACCGGTTTCGGTTGACTTTTGTTTTTTAATCTTTGTTGTTGAAAGTATCACATTGACCCTCCTTTTCCCCTCATTAACCATTCCCATCCTCCCCTGACCCCAAAGCCTTCACTACCCCCTTGTCTGTGTCCATGGGTTCACTGTACGATTCTGAACACCATTCCTCTATGCCCATACATAGATATACTAATTCATACATTTTTCTTCAAAAATGGGGAAAAAGCGCTGCTCTTTTCACTTAACTTGATGTCTCATCCTTAAACAAAACATAAGAGCTCCTTAGTAGTTTATACAGATCTATAATAAATAAATGTTTCCAATGGTTTTTTATTGTAACTAATGAAGGAAGAACTTTCTTGAAGCAAAACGTCTGCATAGGTTTCTATTTACCAGTTTAAGGAATCTCATAATAGGTTGCCTAACGCTTATTTGCAAAGGTTGCCCAGATTTGCTGCTCAGCGGCGGTGTTTGAGTATGGCTGGCATGCCCTAGCAGCAGTGATAAGACTGGTCTCGGCATTCAAAGACACTATGCTGTCAAGAGTATCCAAAGCTAAATGTAGACGGGCTACTCCACATTTCTACAGAGTATTGTAGTTTTCTTAAAAAAAAAAAATCTAGTCTTAGCTGGTTTGGCTCAGTGAATAGAGCATTGGCATACAGACTGAAGGATCCCAGGTTCGGTTCCGGTCAAGGGCACATGCCCATGTTGCAGGCTCGGTCCCTAGTAGGGAGTGTGCAGGAGGCAGCCAATCAATGATTCTCTCTCATCATTGATGTTTCTATCTCTCTCTCCCTCTCCCTTTCTCTCTGAAATAAAGAAAAATATATTTTAAAAAATCTAGGGTATCCTTTCCTAGTAGAATAAAGAAAAAAGTTGCTTGGAAAAGTGCCTTGGGTGTTGGTTAAGCTGGAGAGTCAGCATGTTTTTTCTACGCCACCCTCGCTCTGATTAAGACTGCCATCTGACTGTTGCTGTCTGCACTGCCAATGACCCGAATGTGGGCCAGCCGCGCCTGTTCAACGCGAGGCCTACGATTAAATCTGAGTTCCCAGATCTGAGCGTCAGAAGCAAACTCTCTGCTATACGTTCCCCTGGAAGGTTCCTGGAAGACCATTATTTTTCACCGGAATCGACAGGGAGGAGGGACAAAATTGCAATCAATACAAGCTGATCAGAGAAGGGACAATGTTGCTGAAAGGAGAGCACCGGGCCGGGGAAAGGACCCAGAAGAGGCCAGTTATTAGAAAAACCTTTAAGGTGGAGGTTCTGAAAGCCGGGCCCCCCAGTCAAGCATCAGCCTCATCTGGGGGACTCTTCAGAAATGCCGATTCCCAGGGCCACCCCAGACCTATAAATCAGAAACCCGGTGATATGTGTTCTATGGAGCTCGCTAGGGAGTTCTGTTGCAGGCGGACGTTTCTAAGTCCCAGTCCACAAAACGAGATGTGACTGACAGCTCTAGCCTTCTGGGGTCCGAAGGGTCCCCCTGAGAACAAGCCCTACCTTGTTTTGCTGAGAGGACACCCGTCAGCGCGCTGCTGCTGGATTTGCCCTGGCCTTTGGTGTTTTTCCGTCTCTCCAGAGCATTCTAAAGCAGGATTGGGAGAAAAAGGAAAACCTCTGTCAGAAAAGCCAATCAGGAAAAAATACCTCATGACGTTCAGTCACCTCCTCCCAGGTCAGCTCCCAAGAACCCCTGGCAAACCTCTGAGGCTGGCCCACCTGTTCAAGTTCTGAGTCCCTGCCAAAGGGTTGGGGCTTGATGGTCCCGGGAAAGAGGTTTTTCAAAACCTCTCCCAAACAGAAAAGGCACTCAATGCCTATTTGTTAAATGATCACATCTCAGTTTCCTGTGTGAAGCCCCTGGTTACGAAAAACCTTCCGAACAGACAAGACATGGAGAACAGATTCACTTTCATGTACAGCGGTACCTCGAGATGCGAGTGCCCTAACATACGAGATTTTTGAGATACGAGCCGTCGAGCGAGTGATTTTTGCTTTGAAATATGAGCAACATTTGAGATAGGAGCAATCGCGCTGATCGGCCGGCTGCACACGACCCACCAGTTTACAGCGACTCGAGCGTCTCATAGTTTCCCACACCTCAAGGTTACGGAACGAATTAAACTCGTATCTCAAGGTACCACTGTACCGAGGCCTAGAAGTCATTGGTGGTATTTGGAAGGATTCCGTGGTTGGACCAAAAAAAGAATCACGGCCCATCAGAGATTTCTGCCATGGACTCAATAAGGAAGGTGCATAGGTGCTACCTAAATGTCATTCCTAGAAGAGACTCCTGCATTGAAATGGATGTGTCCTGCCCAGCTAGTGTGGCTCAGTGGTTGAGCATCAGTCAGGAGGTCACAGTTCAATTCCCTGGGTCAGGGAACATGCCCAGGTTGTAGGAGGCATGCAGAATGCAGCTGGTCAATAATTCTCTCACATCTCTCTCCCTCTTCCTTCCTCTCTGAAATCAATAAAAACATGCTTAGAAAAAGAACAAGGAACCAAATTATACCTAAATAATTCTGTTAATAAAAAAAATTGATATGTGCTATACAGCTGGTGCTTGGCATATAGAAGAACAGAAGACATGTTCTTGAATGCACTCGTGCATATTTTAAAGTTATGTATTAATTATACATCTTTAAAGCTGCATTCTTCTTCAGCTGCATGGGTATATATAGACGCGTATAAGCTAACGTGTGGCCCCCACAGAACGGAAAAGAGGAACAGCATGGAGATTTCTGAGAGAAAAAGCAGCCCACGTCAAAAGCCAGGAAAATAAGAAGGCTCTCTCTCCCCCAAGCATCTAGACTGCTGTAAAACTTCCCCCTCAGCAAGGGAAATCAATCTATTTTCAAAGCAGAGAAACCCAGGAGATTTCTCTAATTATAACACTTACAAGTAACATCTGCAGAAATAGATATTATCAAACTAATGGTGCTGGAATGAGACGAAATAACAGTGGGGAGAACTTAGACACCTTGTCCTTCAGGGCAACGCGAATACTATGGTCTGGGTTGTGATTTCCTAATCTTTGTTTCTCCATCACTCGGAGACCATTTTCTTAGGGACTATGACGAGATCAACAGCATCTGGTGCCAGAAGCGTTTCTAGAAAAGCCAGGGAAGAAGCCTGAGTTCGCATGGACGGACCCAGGCTGTCAAGGGGCCGGGTCTGGATTCTGGGGTCTCCAGGTGCCCCGTCCTGATCACAGTGATGAAAGAACTCTCGCTAAAGCTGTTTTGTTGTCTCGGGTTTAAGTCTCATCAGTGACCTCAGTAAAAGCTCTTATGGGCCTCTCCCTGGGAGGGCACAGACATATCGTTGGCACATAAAAGAGAAAGGAATAGGACGACATTTAAACGGGCAATGGCATCACCAACGCCACCGCCGTGGCTCTGCTACCTTGTATTTGGCAATGTTGGATTTCAAGAGGTTGACCTCTTCGTGAAGCTGCTTTAATCTCTCTTGAAGGTACCTGGAAAAACAAATATAACTAGACAGTGTTTGGGGGCAAAAAACAAACAAAACAAAACAAAAAAAACCCAACACACATGCATTCACAGAGGAGAGGAGGAAAAAAGCACATGCCTCAAGAGCCATCTTTTACATCCAACGCTTCTCCCCACCGAAGGGAGGGGAGGAAAGTGTGCCTGTGCAACCTCTGCTTAAGTGGCTGCGATCAAGGTCAAATATGCCCAAATCACAGAAACCCCCGCTTCAGAAGAGCCCCGTGCAGAGATCCCCCTAAGGGCTATCCACACGCTTTTCACATAATTCTCATTAAGATGATTCCACGGGGAAGGCAGGCGGGAAGAAGCAACACCAGACATAACATTGAGTGAGACACATACACACACTGAAATTGGCCTCGGGGAACAGAGGCAGCTCGGGGAATTTCTCAATTTATTTTCTCATTCTTTTCCCTCTCCTTGATAGCAATAACTGGCAGCTTTCGCCGGCTCCCTGGCCTCTCGCCCAATTGGGTGGGAGGGGAGAGGGAGGAAGGGGCACACGTGGGCGTGCAGGTGTGTGGTGCTTCCTTCTGACATTTACTACTAACCTGTGACATTCATATTATTATTGGGGGTGGGGGGTGGGGTGGGGAGATTGTGACGTTCCTTCCATCGCAAGGCAATTCTCTCACGTGTGAATAGGGCTGCACATAACCCCTAGCCCGCAGGCCGGTGGCGAGCCAGCGTCCTACCTGCTGGCAGGCCCGGCCCGGCCACTTGCCTGTTCTCCATGCACAGGGCGTCCACGTCAATGATGCGGTTCTCGTGGCCGCCCAGGATGTGGTTGAGCTCCTGGTTGAGCCTCTCCACCTTGTCCTGGTAGGAAGACCGCTCCTCCTTCACGTCCTGAAGCTCATCCACGGAGGCCTGCAGGTCATGCTCCAGGGACTCAATCTGAAACCAAAGGGAGCGCCCTTCCTGCCTCAAGATGTTCCGCAGGCGCCCGCTTTATGGCCAGCGGTGGGGCCGTCTGCGTGGCTGGCTGGTTTTTAGAGAGCGCATCAGACGACCAGTGCGCTGTAAAACCCTAAGAGCCACTCACTGGAATACGATCGGAGCTAAAAGGAAGGGGCCCGGCGTCCCGCCAGACACTTACTCTGTCTAAGGTGGGAGGGGGTGCCCCGGCTTGGAGAAACAGAACCGAACCCTTCCCGACGACGGGCAGCGTGCCCTGAAATCTGAGGCTCGGAGAGGCCACATCCCGATGCTGGGAACAGCCGCCGCCAGTGTCTTACAGACACAGGCCCAGAAAGCGTGTTCTGCTCTTCAAAACCAATTAGCCGGAGAAGGAAAGCAAGTCTGGGCTCTCTGAGCTGTTCCCTAACTAGGACTCGGTACCCGTGGAGATTTTGCCTAAAAAGCACTGCTCAGCAGTTGAGCGGAAACTTGCAAATTAAGGCCAGTTTGTCACGTTTTGTTCTCTCCTTGTCTATCCCCGGTAAGTGGGGGGGGGGCCCCGCCGGTTTCTTATTGTGTTCAGAACAATGGTATCTGAAGTAACAGAGCAGACCCGATGGATGCCAGGAACACCGAGGCGGCTGGGGCACCTCGCCGAGGACCCAGGAAGGAAACCCAGCTGGCTGGCACCCTCCTTCTTCCTCTGACTCGCATCCCAGACACCTCGCACCCTCCGGGCTACAGGGACACGGTCCACTCTTCGCTGTGCTGTGTCCGGCTGTGCACAGCCGTCTCCTGCTTTGCACGGATGTTAGCATACCTGCTCCTTCGCCCTCTCCAGCTGCTGGACCAGGTCTTCACGCTCATGGGCTGCAAAGTGCCGTGCACCGATCTCTTCGTCTCCAAGCCTCTGTTTGGCGATGGTCATCCGCAAGAGCTGCGTTTTCCATGAGGAGGAAGGAGAGGGAGAGGGTTAAAATGAGTAGATTAAACCAACAAACCAACCAACCAACCCAAGCACACCAGGCAGAAAGTTTTGAAAGATTTTCAAGAAATGCTGGGGGAAAGCAGAAGACAAAGAGATTTCTTGCCAATATCGTAAGTTTCTAGAAATATACTGTGTTTGCTGAAACCGGTTTGGCTCAGTGGATAGAGCATCGGCCTGTGGACTGAAAGGTCTCAGGTTCGATTCCGGTCAATGGAATGTACCTTGGTTGTGGGCACATCTCCAGTAGGGGTCATGCAGGAGGCAGCTGATCGATGTTTCTCTCTCATCGATGTTTTTAACTCTCTATCCCTCTCCCTTCCTCTCTGTAAAAAAATCAATAAAGTATATTAAAAATAATAATAATAAATAAAAATAGAAATATACTGTATTTTGTCCACACATGCACATACACATGTGTGCATGTATGCCTGGTACGAGGCTATAGAAACACAGGCCTGGGCATTTGAAGGTGGATGTCCTGTGTAGCCACAGCCCTGGTGAGGAAACCAACTCTGAGTTTCTTTTAAACTTAGCAGAAATAATAATAATAAAAAAAATGATAGCACACTCTGAGATGAGCATGCTTCCACACTCCTAACAATGAGACCATATTATCAAGAGCCTTAAAAATGTCCCAACCTAATGATGCAGTAACTTTACTTCTGACAATCTGGGCTAAGAATAATCCCAGACAGAACTAGCTTTAGGGAAAAAAAGAAAAGGCAGATCGCACTGTTATTTATAGAAAGGGTAAACAAACTAGAACAGCCTCTAACAAGAGGAGAATTGTTAACAAACTATAATGCAATCAATCAACGGGCTTCTTCGTAGCTGTTTTAAAATAAGGGTGATGTGAACTTATGTAATCCCACTGACATGGTTAGAATGCCATGTTAAGTGGAGGAGGGGGGAAGCCGATTACTAACTTTCATAAATTACACTGAGAACCCAAGGGTCAAAGAAAAATGTTACCAAATATATCAAAACATTAAAATAGTTAAGTGATGGCGAGACTGTGTATGCTGCTCTTTATTTTGTTTTTAATTTAAAAAAATGTTTTCAATTACAGTTGACATTCCATATTATTTTCTTTCAGTTTCAGGTGTACAGCACCTGAGTGGTTAGATATTCAGATACTTTACAAAGTGTTCCCTCCCCAGCATATTGTCAATATCTACCCGGCACCATATATAGTCATTACAATATTATTTACTATATTCCCTGTGCTGTACGTTACATCCCGAGACTACTTTTTAACTACAAATCTATACTTCTCATACCCTTCACCTTTTCCACCCAGTCCTCTAAGTCCCCTCCCCTTTCAACCATCAGTCTATAGTCTGTATTGTTTGTTCACTTATAGTGTTCCTTAGATTCCACATATAAGTGAAGTCATATGGCATTTGTCTATCTCTGTCTGTAGCATAATACCCTGTAGGTCCATCCATGTTGTCACAAATGTTAAGATTTCATTCTTTTTCTTTTTCTTTTCTTTTATTTTATTGATTTTCTACAGAGAGGAAGGGAGAGGGATAGAGAGTTAGAAACATTGATGAGAGAAGAAACATTGATCAGCTGCCTCCTGCACACCTCCCACTGGGAATATGCCTGCAACCAAGGTACATGCCCTTGACCGGAATCAAACCTGGGACCTTTCAGTCCACAGGCCAACGCTCTATCCACTGAGCCAAACTGGTTAGGGCCATTCTTTTTTTTTTTTAAATGGCTGAGTAATATTCCATTGTATATATGTACCACTGCTTTTTTATTCACTTATATATTGACTGGAGGCCCAGTGCATGAAATTCGTGCATGGAGGGTGTGTCCCTCAGCCCAGCTTGCACCCTCTCCAATATGGGACCCCTTGAGGGATGTCCAACTGCCCATTTAGGCCCAATCTCGATAGGATCGGGCCTAAACGGGCAGTTGGTCATCCCTCTCACAATCCAGGACTGCTGGTTCCCAACTGCTCACCTGCCTGCCTTCCTGATTGCCCCTAAGCACTTCTGCCTGCCAGCCTGATCACCCCCTAATCTGATTGACGCCTAACTGCTCCTCTGCCAGCCTGGTAACCCCTAACTGCCCTCTCCTGTAGGCCTGGTCACCCCTAACTGCCTTCTCCTGCAGCCCTGGACCCCTACAACTGCCCTTCCCTGTAGGCCTAGTTGCCCCCAATTTCCCTCCTCTCCTGGCCTGGTCACCCCTAACTGCCCTCCCCTGTAGGCTTGATCACCCCCAACTGTCCTCCCCTGCTGGCCATTTTGTGGTGGCCATCTTGTGTCCACATGGGGGCAGCCAGCTTTGACCACATGGGGGCAGCCATCTTGTGTGTTGGAATGATAGTCAATTTGCATTTTGCTCTTTCATTAGATAGGATAGAGGCCTGGTACATGGGTTGGGGCCAGCTGGTTTGCCCTGAAGGGTGTTCTAGATCAGGGTGGGGGTTCCTTTGGGGTGTAGGGCAGCTTAGATGAGGGGCCTGTGGTGGTTTGCAGGCCAGCCATGCCTCCCAGCATCTCAAGTGGAGGCCTGGTATCTGGAATTTATTTATCTTCTATAATTGAAACTTTGTAGACTTGAGCGGAGCTAAGCCTCCTGCTTGCTCTGTGGCCATAGCCATTTTTGTTGAGATTTATTTATCTTTATAATTGAAACTTTGTAGTCTTGAGCAGAGAGCAAGGCAGGCCAGGGCTGCAGAAACTTGGCTTCCTCCATCACTGGGGGCAACTCAAGCCTCCTGCTCTCTCCAGCTCTGTGGCTGCTGCCATTTTTGTTGGGATTTATTTATCTTCTATAATTGAAACTTTGTAGCTTTGAGTGGAGGCCTGAGTCAGCCAGGGTGTACAGAAAGCTTGGCTTCCTCTTTTGCCAGGGAAACCCAAGCCTCCTGCTTGCTCCATGGCCGCACCCATCTTGGTTGGGTTAATTTGCATACTCGCTCCTGACTAACTGGTAGGCATGGCTTGTGGGTGTAGCAGAGTAATGGTTAATTTGCATATTACTCTTTTATTAGATAGGATGGGTACTTGGGTTGCTTTCATAGCTTGACTATTGTAAAATGCATATATTCTTTCAAATCAGTATTTTGGGTTTCTTCGGGTACATTCCCAGAAGTGGAATTACTGGGGTATAAGGCAGTTCCATTTTTTATTTTTTGAGGTAAGTAACTCCATACTGTTTTCCACTGTGGCTTCACCAGTCTGCATTTCCACCAACAGTATGCGAGGGTTCCCTCTTCTCCACATCTTTGCCAACACTTTGTAGTTTCCAAACTTTTAAAATAACTATGCATGACTTTCATAACACATGTTTATGTATCTAATAGGGATAGAATTCCAGAAATGCAATTTTCCCAAGGATCCCCACAGAGTGCATAGCTTCCCCACACGGCAGGGCCTAGCTTCACAGGCAGCACCAAACCTCCAGGCAGAGCAACAATGGGGACTCTGTGAGACCAGGAAGATCCCGCGGTCCCAGAGGACCCTTTATCTTCCCATTAGTGCCAAGCAGGTTGCCATTAGAGTGACTTTTAAAAGATACGGTCCTGCTTCCGGATGCTTCTTTTAAAAAGGTTGTATGCCTGACACCCCCGCCTCCCTATAGGGTATGTATGGACAGGCTTCATATATGAATGAGGTCCTGGGGATAGTTTTTCGCTGTCACACGGATCCCACTTGCCAGCAGTGCCTGCTTGGGACACATTTTTCCTTGTTCCTTCCAATGAATCTTGAGGGATTTGTTGCCAGTAGAGGAAATGGCTTTATTTTCAAGTCTCTGAAGGATTTAGCATCAGGTGAAAGTTAAAAGGCAAAGTAGAATATTAAGTAGATTGAAATAATAACAAACTTGGAAAAGAAATGACTGGAGAAGAGTGAAGAGCATTCCAAGGACATCAGCTTGGGCTTCTTATTTAAAAACTACTCAGTTGAACTGGACATACTAGTCTATTTATTGTGCACCTACTATGTGCTAAAAGCATTATTGGGGTTGGGCAGACAATGTTTCAGGCAGCAGAACAGCTTATAGAAGACCTGGCAGAGGCTATACACAGATGATGTGTTTGATGGAATCTGATCGCAGTTGAGCCACATTAGTCAAGGATTCTGTATTTTTAAATTTGCCCAAATTTACTTGTAACCTCAAAATCAACACCCATGGCACTTCTAAATCCTGCATGGGCATGGGTGAACAAGTACAGAGTGGCAAAAAGGTGTGTCTCTCAGCCTGCCTCCCAGCTGAGGTGAAAGAGGCAATGCTGCCGTTGCTTAGCTCTCTACACAAGTACCCTTTCCATGGTCTATTTAGTGCTACATTTTTCTGCTTTTTTTTTTCCGTTTGAAATGGCCCTCATGCATAATGCTGAAGTGCAATCTAATGTTCCTAAGCACAAGAAGGCCGTGATGCGTCTTACAGAGAAAATACGTGTGTTAGCTAAGCTTCATTCAAGAGTGAATGGTTGCGAGTTCAATGTTGATGAGTCAACAATATGCATTAAATAATATGCATTAAACAGAAACAAAACACACATAAAACAAGATTATGTATTGATCCATTGACAAAAATGCTGTGACCAGAGGCTCACAGAAACCTGTCAACCGATGTTGGCACCCATTCGACGCCAACAAGAATCCCAATTTATGCCGAAACCGGTGTGGCTCAGTGGATAGAGCGTCGGCCTGCAGACTGAAAGGTCCCAGGTTCGATTCCAGTCAAGGGCATGTATCTTGGTTGTGGGCACATCCCCAGTGAGGGGTGTGCAGGAGGCAGTTGGTCGATGTCTCTCTCTCATTGGTGTTTCTAACTCTCTATCCCTCCCCCTTCCTCTCTGTAAAAATAAATAAAATATTTTAAAAAAAAGAATCCCAATTTAGGATGCGGTGAAGAAGGAAACTTTGTTCAGTGCAAAGAGCTCCGCTGTGATACGACCCGGCTGTGAGAAAGTGCTCTCTCCCCCTGAGCTGCCTTCTATAAACGGAAGTCCCTGCTCCTAGGCCCCAATTGGTCTGTCCTCATGCAAATGAGGACTCCAAATCCTTGAAGTTTGATTGGTTCAAAAGTCACACTCTGATTGGTCAGGGAAGATGCTAATGGAGATATAGCTACACAGCTCCGATTGGGCAGAAAACATCTCCGTTCTATTGGTTAAAATAGGATTCCAGGAACTTATTTATAAGGGCTGACTCAGATGGCAGGAACACATTGAAGGCAGGCAGTCCAGTGCAAGCAGGGGGCAGTTTAATGCAGACTTTTGCTAAAGTGTGGCTTGTGTAAGAGTCCCCTATTTACCAATGGCTTAAAATGTAAGCCCAGTTAGCCACAGAAGCCCTTTTGGGTAGATATCTTCTTTTTCAGGGTTGACAGACCTAATCCTGTATCCTTCCTAGGAGCCATAGTTCTTTAGGTGCTACTTTAGCGTTTGCAACAACTATAGAGAATACAACTACGGTAAATAATGAAAATCAACTGCATTGGGCCTGGCGGGTAGGTGGGGGTGGAGCTGATGGCATCAAAGGTTAATTTAACTGAAAGCTGATCTGTGGGAACTCTTTCACGTTACCCAGTTGCTTGGCTCGGGACTTGCAGAACTCCAAGCAGCTATACAGAAAGAAAAATCGCTAACCAAATACAACAAAAGCTTTCTCAAACCAAAGGGTGTAGGAACAGGCAGGCTCCTGCCTTTTTCGGTCTGAGGCAGCGGGAGGCCTGTGACGTGACATGGAAAGGGGGGCTCTTTCTCTTGATACATGAAAAGCCAGAGTGGCGGCCTGAACTTTAAGGAATAAAACACCACGGTGGCTTTCCATTCGCCATCCGCTCCACTGAGCACCTAATTTAGAATCACACAATTATGTGTGCTTAATGCCAATTAATTATTAAACATGTTTACTCAGGTCTGACAGCCATGTGAGAGAGTCCTCGTTTATATACTGGATGCCTGTTAAGCTCCAATAAATATGTTAACAATCATTTGGTGTTTAATGTGCATACAATACCGGCTATTAAACCTCAGGGCTAGACTGGCTGAAACACTTATTTTTAAAGGGAGGCCCAAGTTGGTGATAGCAGCATCATTAGTTGGATTTGACACTCAAGTGCCATCAGCCGAAGGGGCCGGAGGAGGCCACACAGCAGGAATGGCCGGGCCCAGGAAGAGGTCCGCCTTCCTAGCTGACAGTTTCAGACCTTGGGGTTCACCTCCTGGCCCCACAGTCTATGAGCTGGGCAACCTCAAACAGGTGCTTGATGTCTCTGAGCCTTAGCATCCTTCATTGTAAAAATATGACAATAGTTATATCGCTTTTGTACTGTTATAAAATACACATTTAACTTAGGGAATTCAAATATATGTGCTTGGCAAAAAAAAAAAAAAAAGATGGGGTGAGGGGCAAGAGGAGTAAGAGAGAGAAAGACTGAGATAGAAATAAAAAGTTTTAAAAATTGGGTGACTTTACCCTCCCCAGCTTTCAGGGTCCCAGACTGAGAGGTGGGCAAAGCCATACTGTTCCTATTCATGCAGAATACCACTGTTCAGCTCTGCCCACGGCCATGTGCCCTGCACTTTATGGAAAATGTGAGGGTCCATCAAGGGAATTTTGACCAGACGCAAGTTCCCGCCTCTCACATGCCGACTTCAGAACCTAACCCTACAAGAGAGAAGAGGGGATTTCTCTGCGATACTCCGCACAGCGCCTGGGACGGAAAAGGGGCTCCAGAATGTGCGCTGCTATTATGACTATCACCGGGATGATGGTCAGTGGCATCCTCCACGTAAGTAAGTTTCCCCACAAAGGCCGCCGCTGGAGAAAGCGGAGCCCCCACGCCAGCCTTATCTGTGGACCAAAGCCGAGGAAGGATGCTTCTCCCTCCTGGAAAACGCGAGGAAGCCACTGCTCTGGGCGCTCAGTTCCCACAAACATAGGGTGCGAATTGCTTAGCTATCTCCCAGCACCAGCCCGGGATGTGGCTCAGTGCCCCAGGCGTGCGCGCACTGCCATCGGCGGATGCATTCATTTGGTGACTTAGATGGAGATACAGTGGTACCTCGAGATACGAGTGCCCTAACATACGAGATTTTTGAGATACGAGCCCTTGAGCGAGCAATTTTTGCTTTGAAATACGAGCAACATTTGAGATAGGAGTAATCGCACGAATCGGCTGGCTGCACACGACCTACCAGTTCACCGCGACTCGAGCGTCTCATAGTTTCCCACGCCTCAAGGTTATGGAGCGAATTAAACTCGTATCTCGAGGTACCACTGTACATGTTTAGGAATGAATGATGGGTGTGAGTTGTCAGCTTACAGATGAGGTGCAGCTGCAGCTGGGTTATGGCTGAAGGGACTTGAAATGAAGGGGTCAAATGGCTCTTGAGTCCAACTCCCCACTCAAACTTGGGTCCTCCTCAAGGCCCCTGGCTCCGAATGACCCCTCCTTCCCTGACCTCTTCTCGGGCTTCATTCCTCGCAGCCATCACCGTTCTCCCTCCCTTCCTGTCATCTGCCTGAACCCACCTCCCCAGCTAGACAGTGAGGGGAGCCAGGGGCAGGGGCAGCCACTCCTCCGCAGGGGCGATCTGCACTCAGGTCCTGCTTCTGCCGGTCTAGTCACCTTCTCAGCAGCTACCAAACCTCACTGGGCCCCAGGGGATTTAAAAAAAAAATAGGAATTGCCAAAACAGGTTTGGCTCAGTGGATAGAGTGTCGGCCTTCGGACTGAAGGGTCCCAGGTTCGATTCCGGTCAAGGGCATGTATCTTGGTTGCGGGCATATATCCCAGTAGGGGGTGTGCAGGAGGCAGCTGGTCGATGTCTCTCTCATCGATGTTTCTGACTGTCTATCCCTCTCCCTTTCTCTCTGTAAAAAATCAATAAAATATATTTAGAAAAAAAAAATAGGAATTATCTTAGTCCATTCTGGCGGCTATAACAGAATATCATAGACTGGGGGGAGGGGGAAGGGAAAGAAGGGGGGCTAACAAACCACAGACCCTCATTTCACACGGTTCTGGAGGCTGGGAACTCCAACATCAAGGTGCCCGCCGACTTGGTGTCTGTTGAGAGCCTGCTTCCTGTGCATGGATGGCTGTTTCCTCACGTGGCAGAGGGAGCGAAAGTGCTCACTGGGGTTTCTTTTATGAGCACTAAGCCCACGTGTAAGAGCCCTGCCATTGTGACCTCATCTCCCCACCTCCAACCCATCACCCTGGGATTAGGCTTCACCAGATGAGTCTCATGGGGACACAGTCAGCCTATCATAAGGCTAAAGTGACCTTATAGACAGCACAGCTCTGAATGGCTGCCAGCCTGTACCCTGCACAACTCCCACTCCAGGGCCTCCGTCTTCTCAATATAAAGATACTAGAGGTCCAGGTGCACGAAACTTGTGCCCAGGGGGGATGGGGGGGAAGAGGGTGTCCTACAGCCCAGACTGCTCCCTCTCCAATCTGAGACCCCTTGAGGGATGTCTGACTGCCTATTTAGGCTCAGACATCCTGAATTGGGCCTAAACGGGCAGTCAGACATTCCTCTCACTGCTGGCTCCCAACTGCTCACTTGCTTGCCTTCCTAATTGCCCCTAACTACTTCTGTCTGCCAGCCTGATCACCCCCTAACCACTCCCCTGCCAGCCTGATTGATGCCTAACTGCTCCCCTGTCAGCCTGTTTTTCCTTAACTATCCTCCCCTGTAGGCCTGGTCACCCCTAACTGCTCTCCCCTGCAGGCCTGGGTCCCCCCAACTACCTTCTTCTGCTGGCCTGGTCAGCCCTAACTGCCCTCCCCTGTAGAGTTGATCATCCCCAACTGCCTTCCCTTGCAGGCCTGGTCCCTTCCAACTGCCCTCCCCTGCTGGCCTTCTTATGGTGGCCATCTTGTGTCCACATGGGAGCAGGATCTTTTGAACACATGGGACAGTCATCCTGTGTGTTGGAGTGATGGTCAACCTGCATATTATTCTTGTATTAGATAGGCTAGAGGCCTGGTGCACAGGTTGGGGCCAGCTGGTTTGCCCTGAAGGGTGTCCTGGATCAGGGTGGGTATTCTCTTGGGGCATGGGGTGGCCTGGGCAAGGGGCCTGTGGTGGTTTGCAGGCTGGCCATGCCCCCCAGCAACCCAAGCAGAGGCCCTGGTATCTGGTATTTATTTATCTTCTACAATTGAAACTTTGTAGCCTGGAGCAGAGCCAAATCTCCTGCTACACAGTCATTGAAACTTTGTTGCCTTAAGTGGAGGCCTGGGCCTGCCAGGGTGTGCGGAAAACTTGGCTTCTTCCATTGCCAGGGGCAACTCAAGCCTCCCTCCTGCTCTCTCTGTAGCTGTAGCCATCTTGGTTGGATTAATTTGCATACTTTCTCTGATGGCTGATGGGTTTGGCTGGCGGGCATGGCTTGTAGGTGTAGCAGAGGTACAGTCAGTTTGCATATTACTCTTTTATTAGATAGGATAAGTCAGTGATTTTCAACCGGTGTGTTGCAAGAATATTTAAAACATGCAACACCTAATTATGTAGTCAGGGGCGGTGACCTCTTTTTCCTTCGGTTGTCAAATAAAAAAATGATAACAGCCAACACAATAATAGCTGCTCGTTGTGAATGAATCAAAATTATACCTATTTTCTGGGTCAGATCAGCAAAATCTTTTTTTTTTTTTTAGTATGTCCAGAATTTTAGTGATTAGTTTATGTGTGCCACAAGAAAAAAAAGGTTGAAAATCGCTGATATAATGCAATGACCACTGT
This sequence comes from Lasiurus cinereus, assembly GCA_011751065.1. Taxonomy (NCBI): domain Eukaryota; kingdom Metazoa; phylum Chordata; class Mammalia; order Chiroptera; family Vespertilionidae; genus Lasiurus; species Lasiurus cinereus. Next base: position 6,733,884 of record JAAGEH010002528.1, read on the forward strand.
TGATGTAACTCTCACTGTTGACTTCAATGTATTGTTGATGTAGAGCTTGGAAAGTGAAATCACCAGTCACAGTTGGTCTGGTTACAGTTCTTATAAAGTGCCTATTTGCCAATGTTACTGGGAGAGTCAGTGTCAGAAACCAAATATTGTTCTCACTAAATGGATGTAAACAGGAGGCCAGAAGGCTGGTCAACCTTAACTGCTCTGAAAGGTCAGAGCTAATTACTCACTGTTTAGTTGAAACATTATTAGCTGAAGCAGCCTCTACCTGTTTGTTTCATGTTAATTTCTGTTTTGTTATTTCCTGCCTAAAGGCTAGGGGTGTGTCCCAAAGCCTTAATAAAAGGGAGAAAAAAGCCAGAGCAAGTGGCAGTCCTTTCCACTAGAGGAAGGCTCCCACCTGGCCCCGCAATATCGCCAAATTAATGTTTTCTAGTCTCTTATTTCGTTTGCGTGTGGCCTCCTTCAGAACCCGAACCCTGAACTGGGAATCCTGACCCACGCGGGACGTGGAAAGAGGTTCCCACAGGTCAGCTGAGAGAATTGTTGAAGGATGCAGATGCTAGCCCTTCCTCACCCCCAACCCTGTACACAGATGCAAATAGCTCACCTAGGAAGAGGTCAGCACCAAAAGGCACTTACTAGTAACATTCGTTGGGCAGAGTGCTGGGCTGGGCAGCTTAATAACCAAGGGCCTGACTAGCTTTACTTTTCCTGTTGCTTTTCTCCACATCCTCTCGCGCTGCCCCTGACTGCTGAGATACCCTCGATAAAACCGAACACGAGAGATTAAAAGGCCCCCTGTGGGCAACTCTGTTGTGTATACCAGAGACCAAATTTCTAGCCCAGTTCCAGCTTTAAACAGAAGCATTTGTCACTTAAAATTCTCCAAAACAACAACCCAGACCCAGCAGAGTTTTCACTTTCTCTCTCCCGGGCTCTGGAGATCACCATGCACACACTCATTAGTGAGTATCTACGTTGCCCAGCTAATGAGCACCCAATTTGGGCCAAACCACGTGCCAGCAGTTGCCTTCACCTGATGCTTTCGGTGGTTTTTCCCGGCACTGGAATAAAGGCCTCTGCCCTCTGGAGGCTAATGAGCTGCTCCCGGCCCTCCTCCAACCCCATGGCTAACGCTCCCCTGTTCTGTTCTCCAGCCGCCCTGTGCTTCAAACACACCAGGCTCCTCCTGCCTGCCTCTGGGCCTTGGCACTTCCTCTGCCCTTGCACTAGCCCGCCCACATGTCTGTCCAGAGCCTATCCTTTTGTCTCCTTCAGGTCTCAGGTTAAATGCCACCTCCTCAGCGAAGTCTTCTTTGGACACCATCACCGAAGCTCTTTACCCTCAAGTTACTCTTCTGCGCACCACCCTGCCCTGCTGTTCTTCATCGTACTCACAGACATGGCCGCTTTCACCCGTGTGTGTGCTCCCCACTGTCAGCTGCCCACAGCAGGAGCCTTGCCTGCCTGTCATCTGCACTGAAATAGCTCGGCACTCAGAGCAGTGTCTGGCTCCCCCGGGGGCCTCAAGTGCTCCTTACATTAGGGACCTTTCATTTGATGCTTCCCACAACTCCAGGAGGCAGACACTGTCCTCCCTTCTCAGACACTGAGAACCCCCCGGGGGACTGACACAGGGCTCTGAAGCCAGGTCTCCTCACCCAGGACCAGCTCAGCTCAGGAGCAGCCCTCACCCAAGGTTTCAGTCTTAACACTCAGAGCAAACACACACACAGAACTACCCACCAGGCCCTGTCCTGCATGCTTACACATGTTAACCCATGTAAGTCCAACAAGCACCCTACGAAGTGCTGCTACTATCGTCAATTTCAGGTGAGAAACTGAGACACACAGAGTAACTTGCCCACATCGGACCTTACCAATGTCTGGGCCAGGCATGGAACCCTGGCCGTGTAGGGTTCTAGAGTTTCTGCTCTGCTACCTCCCTCTACAACAACAACAATACTGCTCAGCGCCCCACCCTGGAGTGGGTTCTGTGCTTTGTATAACGTCTGCTATTTCATCCTCACAAAAGGCTCACTGGTTCCAAGCTGGGCCTCTACCACCCCAAGCTCCGCCCACAGGTTCTCCTCACCTCTTCCCAGGGTTATTTGACCACCTCCCAGCACGGTTCCTTCAGAGCTGCACATGATTAGATAGATACTCCTTCCTAATATAAACAGTGCCCCCGTTCCACATCCCTTAACTCCGTTCTGCCAGGCTGCACACTACACAGTCTGTGTTTTACTTAGCGCTTAGTTAGCACCTTCTGACACAGTGCGTTGTGCAGCAGTGTCCCTTCTCTGAGGGGGATACGTCCCAAAACCACTGGGGGATGCCTGAAACTTCGGATAGTACCAAACTCTACATGTACCATGGTTTTTCCTATACACACAGTCCTTTCCACTTAAAGGAAGCAGTGTGCAGCTTCTCTTGGACATATCCAAATTGCTAGCATCATACTCTTGTCATTGAGGCCATTAGTAAGTCAACTACAGGTGACTTATGCACAAGCACTGTGACCTCAGGATCTGATAGCCAAGATGGCAACTAAGGGCCTAATGGGCAGGGAGTGTATGTGATGCAGAGATGCTGGACAAAGGGGGTGATTCATGTTCCGGCGGGATGCAGTGGGATGGCTGGAGATTTCACCCCGATACTCAGAACTGCCCTCAATTAAAAATGCATTAATTGTTTATTTCTGGAATTATCCATGTGATGTTTTTGGACCAGAGCTGACCACAAGTAACTGAAACTGTGGAAAGCAGAACTGCAGATAAGGAGGGACTACTATATTTCATCAAACGTAAGTCTCTACCAACTTTGAGGCTCACCATTAGGCACCTCTAAAAAAAATACAAAGTGTCAATCATGATGACATGATACCACTGACTAGATCAGAGGTGTTCACATGTGAAAACCGTGCATCTCAGAATCTGGGAAATAGGGTTGTGGGGAAGCATGGGACTGGGTTGGAAAGTCAGTAAGGAGGATCCTCTGAAAGGTCAGGGACCTCTAGGGGACCCTCGCTGAAGATGGCAGGTCATGTCTTGACTTTCCCAAACAAGTCTGAGCCCCTGGGTGTTTTACTGGAATCTTTATATTTAGACTTCAAAACGTCTTTGCTTAAAGGACACTACAGATGCATGTGTCTTCTCAAGGATGCTTACCCTGTTATCAGTATCTAATAGCTAATTTTAGTTCAAGCTGTTACTACAATAAAAGTCTAAGGAGGCAGTGAACGGGGCTGTCTGGTTCCTTTAGCCAGTCTGTCCCTTAGCCCTCTCTTTCGCAGAAACGTGTGTCAGAGTAATCATTCAGGGTCTGCTGATCAGTCCTGGTATATGATATCAAAATTTATTTGCTTATTGTCCATCAGTCCCCATTAGAATGGGAGCCCCATGAAAGCAGGGACTCACTCACTACTGTCCTATCCCCAGAGCATGTAGTCAGGTTCCCAATAAATATGTGTTGAAATGAACTGAATCACCTGCCATAAGGCAAGTACTACTATTATCTCCACTATTTCTGATGAAAACAACTAAAGCACAGAGAAGTCAAGCAAGTGACACAAGATCACACAGCTAGGAAAGCCCTGAATGACCTTCAGACAATTCAGTACACACTGTTCCCAGAGCCACACTCTTTAGCGTCCCACCATATAGTGTGAAAGCTGCTTCAGTTTCTCTTTACTTGAGTAGACTTTGGTTGCTATAAGATCAGTCTTGGGCAGAGATCTCTTTCCGTTCTCTACTAAGAAGTATAATTACAATATATGGTGTATGGGATTAAAGTCCAAAACTGGGCTGTGTTGGTCACATGGGCCATGCAGGCTACAAGCTCAAAGAAGCCAGGGAAGGCTCACAGATGGTCTCTGAGACCAAATGCAACCAACTCATTTGCCAATAAAACATTAGGGGATGCTGAACCAGCCCGGCTGCTCACTGGCCCAGCTGAGCACTACCTGTAGTTCACAGTCAAGATCCCAGTTCGAGTGAGATACGATGGGACTGGAGTGAGCGAAGGGCCCTTATCCCTCATTTCAGTTCTCTGTCATTAATTTCTGTAATGCCCCCAGGTGAGGGCTTTCCATTAGAGCATCCTCTTCATTGGGGTCTCCGCAGGACGGGACATCTCTGAGCATCAAGAGAAACTATTTACACAGAGCTCCCTGGCCCTTCGTCCTGGACCATGCCAAACACCCACAGCCGAGCTCTTTTTCAGCCTTTTTTTAGTGACGTCTACTTTAATTAGTCACCTGCATGCTCATGGTCTATCTTGACTGGCTCGTGGCTTTGACTTAATTGGTTTGCCCGCTGGATCTATCCAAAAGTCCCACGTCAGTAGAGGTATGGTCACAGAAGGGCTCCATTGTTTTATGGTGCCAACTCCAGATAAAACAGAGGCACTGAAAGACGTCAGCGTGTGCAACATAAAGCTCCTTATTAAGGGCAAAATCCGGGGTTTATGGAATGTCACAAACAGCCCCATTTAAGCTGGCAGCGGGGGCCCTGGAAGGGTGATTGCATGCCCCTGTCAGAAGTGCTGCCCTCTGAACCTTCTTGCTTTGGAAAACCTTGCACTGCTGTATTGTTCTTCTGTGCTAACGAGCCAGACTCTGCAACATGAAGAAAAACGAGAGCCAATGGACAAGAAGACCAGCTGCTGGCTGTCTCCACGGGAACATGAGCTGGAGTATCTAGTAGGTGCTTATCCCACTAGGGGCACACAAAATGCAAGGAAGCTTCCAGAACTCTGCCCCAAAGCAGTAAAGCTGGTGCTGGCAAAGTCGGGAGTGGTGCTGAGGAGGGCTGAGTTCTGAGGGGTCATCTGCTGGGTTTCCTGTCCCCATCTCTGTCTCTGTGGGAAGGCACACACCCAGTCCACTGGAAAGAGCTGATCCACGGGAAGGAGGACCTGGAAAGATTTCTGGGGGAAATCAAGAGGATTCTAAGCTGATCTGGGCCTGTGTCGTGCTAAACACACCAGCAACATTTACCCTTGTGGAGTGCTTCCTGGGTGCCAGGCACTATGCTACACACTTACAAACTGAATATTGCATGCAAACACACACACACACACACACACACACACACACACACACTCATTAGTCCTCATTTTCTGGCTTTCTCTTTTCCCCCAGCACTAACCACTTCTAATGATCTCACTTGTCTATTTTATTTTCTTACTGTCTGTCTTCCCAATTAGAACATAAGGTCTGTGAGAATGAGTACCTGGTCTTTGTTGTTCCATATGTTTCCTTAAATCTTAGAACATGAATCAACACATAACAAGTCCCCAATTATGTGTTGATGAGTGAATGATGAAACCTGAGAACAATTCCCTCAGAGGAAACTGAGGCCTTGAGAGAACACTAACTTGCCAAAGGCCACAGAGGCTGTACCTGACAGAGCCAGAACATAAACCTGTCTCTAAACATTTCCAAAGATGGACCTATTAGACTACAGAGTGAGTCCTCAAGGTCATCAATAGGTTCCTGGACACTGACTTTAACTGAAACAATGTATAGCGAAACTAATTTTATCATAGACTAATTAATATAAACAAGAGTCAAGTTCTTACAGCCTATTTCTGGTCACAGAAACATCACCAAATTTATAAATAAAGACACAAAGTATTGAAATAAACATGAACTATACCTACATTTAAGTAAGATTAATAGAAACAAGTAAAGGTAATTCTTTTCCAACCCACTGATTCCAGTTCAGGGTCACAGGTGGCTGGAGCCTATCCTAGCTGCTCAGCGTGTAAGATAGTACCCACCTGGATAGGATGCTGTTCCAACTTAGGGAGCATCACCCCCCATACCCACTGGGACAGTGTAGACTCTCATGTGCACATCATTAGCACATGAGAAGAAAGGGAGTGCCCAGAGAAAACCCATGTAGACATGGTGAGAACACGAAACTCCATATGGACAATGTTCAGGAATCAATTTTTTTTCTCATTAATTTTATAATAAAACTAGAGGCCTGGTTCACAAAATTTGTGCAAGAGGGTGGAGGGGTGTTTCTGAGCGCAGTCTGTATCCTCTCCAATATGGAACCCCTCAAAGGATGTCCAACTGCCCATTTAGGCTCTCTCACAATCCAGGAGTGCTGGCTCCCAATTGCTCGCCTGCCTGCCTTCCTGAGTGCCCCTAACCACTTCTGCCTGCCAGCCTGATCACCCCCTAACCACTCCCCTACCAGCCTGATTGATGCCTAACTGCTCCCCTGCCAGCCTGTTTTCCCCTAACTGCCCTCCCCTACAGGCCTGGTTACCCTTAACCACTCTTTCCTGTAGGCCTGGGTCACCCCCAACTGCCCTTCCCTGCAGGCCTGGTCACCCCCAACTTTCCTCCTCTGGTGGCCTCATCACCCCTAACTGCCTTCCCCTGCAGGCTTGATCATCCCCAACTGCCCTCCCTTGCAGGCCTGGTCCTTCCCAACTGCTCTCCCCTGCTGGCCTGATCACCCACAACTGCCCTCCCTTGCAGGCCATCTTGTGTTCACATGGGGGCAGGATCTTTAACCACATGGGGACAGCCATCTTGTGTGTTGGAGTGATGGTCAATCTGCATATTACCATTTTATTAGATATGATATAGGCCTGGTGTATGGATGGAGGACAGCTGGTTTGCCCTGAAGGGTGTCCCAGATCAGGGTGGGGGTTCCCTTAGGGTGTGGGGCAGCCTGGGCGAGGGACCTTTGGTGGTTTGCAGGCCAGCCATGCCCCCCAGCAACCCAAGTGGAGGCCTTGGTGTCTGGGATTTATTTATCTTCTACAATTGAAACTTTCTAGAATTGAGTAGAACCAAGCCTCCTGCTCACTCTGTCTCTGCAGCCATTTCTGTTGGGATTTATTTGCCTTCTATAATGGAAACTTTGTAGCATTGAGTGAAGGCCTGGGCCAGCCAAGGTGTGCAGAAAGTTTGGTTTCCTCCATTGCCAGGGAAACCCAAGCCTCCCTCCTGCTCTATGACCACAGCCATGCTGGTTGGGGTTAATTTGCATACTTGCTCCTGACTGGATAGTGGGTGTGGCTTGTAGTGTAGCAGAGGTATGATCAATTTGCATATTGCTCTTTTATTACATAGGATGAAGTTGAATGAAACATTATTCAAAGATGTACTGTCCTACACCACGCCACATGGCAGAACCAGGGCAGGCTGGAACTGGCTCTTTCAGGAGTGGCCAATCTTGCCAACTCCAAGATCAGTGACTTCACTTGGGGAGCCTGACATTTGTCATGGCATCAGTAGTTACATCGTGGAAATCAGCAAAGGGAAACCAGCCATGCTTCCTGTTTTAGAGACCCAGCTGGCCCACCGGCTCACCTTCAGATATTTGTAATTCAGATGTGCTCTGCTAGCTTTCTTGATTGACTCTTACTAATCCTTATATTCTCAGAATCTTCCTTCTTCCTCCAGATCCCCTTCCCCCATCCCGAGCTTTTCCCATTGCCCAGATGAGGAAGCTGCAGACCCCAGGGCAGGAAGGGGAGCAGCCATTCCTCAGTGGGTTGCTTTCAGACCTGGGGCCCCACATGGGCTGCTGGTCTTTCCACATCATTAATTGGTCCTTATTCCTTATAGACTGACACACTGCGTTTCCCAGGGTGATTGGCAGGAGGGGGTTGGGGGGAGAGAAGATACGGGGAGTGTCCTCCTAGCCCCACAGGCCTCCTCTTTCGTCATTAACCTTCCAGAACTAGAATTATCGAGGCAGGGGAGGGTATCTAGTAGATTTCCTGCTTCACACCTGTCATCTGGTTTGGATTGGGGGGTGTATGTCCATCTAGGAGCCCCGGGGAATTCTGGGGCATTGTTCAGAGGGATGGCAGGGGGTGTTTGGTCACAGGACCCCCATTGTCCCAGAACCCTGCCCCCGACCCCACAGGAGTACTAAGCTGTTTGTAAGCCAGGGTGGCAACAAATCTTTCAAGAGGCTGTTTGAAAATGCTTTATGGCACCTGGGGTTACCGGCTCTAGCTGAACAAATGGGAAAATTAGTCTACCTTAAAATATCCAAGGCAAGTCATTTCCTATTGCCTTGTTTCTTAAATGTACTTAACACCCAGAAGCCGGGCCTCCCAAATATGGATGAGGGTCATCAGTTAAAATGGCAACTCGGAGATAAAAATCTCCCACTCTAATGGCCGCTCATAAAAGGATTCCGTCAGCCCTCTGTTTGGCAAGCGGGGAGTTGGGACCGAGAGCAGCAGTCATTAAGTCTTCTAGAATTTAGCAGGCTTCGGCTCTTCAGCTGGCCAATGACCAGGACCTTACTCATGTCCCCCACAAACCCTCTGCTCTCCACGGGCCTTCCCCAGATCTCACACCTTGGGTTTGCCGTGTCTTATTTTGTTTTTCTCTGATAAAACAAATGATTTGCTTTTCTAGCTCCTTGCTCCACATTTCTAAACTGTTCCTTGCCTCAAGAAGGGAGTTACTATTGACAGCCAGCGTGACAGTGAGTCCACTTATTTTCTTGTATTTTTTTTCCTTTTCTGAAGCCTTTTGCTCTTCTTTTCATTCCCTTTATTCGTTCATTTCATTTATTCACTCATTCATTTATTCCATTCCTTCATAAGGATTTATCAAATAATGTCTACTGGTTAGGAACCACGAATGCTAATTCCTAGGGATACAGTAGTATATCAGTCAGGAATCTGGCCTTCAAAGCGCTTAGTTACTCATGGGAATGGGGGAACCACACAAGTGTAAGCAGAGAGGAGAGAGCAGGGCATTGTGGGCAAGCCCAGGACCTACCCCTGAGAGGTAGAGAAGGCTGCATTTGACCTATGACCTGACAGTTGGGCATGAGTTTGTAAGGGAAGTAAAGGGGAAGAGTGTACCAGACCAGCAAACCACAGGTGGGAAGAGCCTGAGGCACAAGGCAGTGCAGTTTAGCAGAGGCGCTGTGTCAGTGCTGAAGGGTGGAGGGATGAGGAGATTAGCGGTTAGAGATGTGGCTGGAGGAATCTGCAAGGGCTACATAATGGAAGGTCGAGCACAGGATGGCAAGAAAGTGGAAGTGGATCCAGAGAGCATGAGAAGGCTGGAGCAGAGAGAGACAGAATGAATACAATGACAATAATGAAGGATTAACTGATTCTCTTATCACACGGCCACAGCTAATTTTGAACAGGGGCCTCTGAGTTCCTCAAGATGCCTGGTGTCCTTATCACATGAGTAAATCTGGCCTTAAAGTCGGTGACTGGGGGTGGGAGGAGGGGGAGGACGGCCATGACTCACAGGAGCCTGACAAGAAACCCGCCCTGGGACTGCAGATGCCGGGGAGAATAAATGAAATCCCTGGGCCTCCCCGCAACGGGTCCTTTCAGAGGGGGGAGGCTGGACACTAAGATGCAGGGTCTGTTGAACATTATAGCATCCTCCCCGCACATTTTGGCAGGCGAATTAGTTCACAGGCCATGAATTTGAGTCCCTAAATTCTGAACCTTGGCTGGGGAGACAAAGTTTGATAAATGTGTCCAGCTCCTGGAATAAAGACCCAGAGCTCAAGCAAACCATGAAGTTCAGCCTGTGTCACAGCAAGAGAAGCCCCAGACCACACACACACACACACACACAAACCCCTCACATACACTGACACACACTCATACACATACACACACACAA
>JAAGEH010002528.1:6743542-6770313 GCA_011751065.1 Lasiurus cinereus
TACACTGACACACACTCATACACATACACACACACAAACCCCTCACATACACTGACACACACTCATATACATACACACAAACACTCACTTGCACATTCATACACACATACACACATACATTCACACATACACTCTCTCTCACACACACACACTCTCCCTTTCTTTCCTTCAAGTATCAGTTGCTAACATCAATTTCTAACATATCTCCTGCCCTAAAAGGTGATACAAGCGACCAAAACATGACCAGAATATGGTACACACTTAGGAAAGTTGGAGATGGGGTAGCTCAAAAAAAAAAATCAGTCAGTCAAGAAGAACCATGAACCCCAACATCACATTATAAAATGTTTCAGTCTTTTGTGGGCTTATAGTATCTCCAAAACCCCTGTCCTACTTTTGCGGGTACAGAAACCACTGCACACGCGTGAGGAAGTGACAGAGAAGGGCTGGCCTTGCATTACTGGCCGAACACCTCGGGTACAGAGCTCAAATCCTTTCTAAGGATGCAGAAAGCCGCACCGGAGGCCTGGTTAGCGTGTTCCTGGCTCATTAGAACCTTTCTTTGGCGTTCTTTCCCACCCCCTAGTTCAAGACCGGAATTAGGAGAGCCTAATTTTCAAACACAGGCTCAATAAATCTAAGAGGTCTGAAAAGTGTTAGAGGCAGAGGAAGTGGAGAAAAGGCTATATAAAGAAGACTTCCCACAGGTGGAGACTCCAGGCAGCAACACCCTGAAATCCTGTCTGATCTTTGGTTGTGGGAAGAGTTCTTGGGGCAGCAGACATTTACATGCATTAAAAAAACAAACAAAAAACTGGACAACATTCAAAATGGTGCCTTGCCATAACCAACAACTCCCAGGAACCAGGCCCATCATCACAATCTGACAAGAAAGCAGCTCCTCGTGTCTCCCCCGCTCGCCCCGTCCCCCTCCCCCCTCCCCCCCCCCCCCACACACACACACTGTGTCATTTCGGTGAGTGACATTCCAATGGTCATCTCTGTTGAGAGAGCTGCCTCCGGCAGGGAGTTAAAAATAAATCTATCTCGGCAAAATGGGGAATTGTTCGTGGGGACGGAATTACACTTCAGCACTTCTTCCTTTTCTCAATTGTACTTTTGTTCCTAGCTTCAGCTGGGAGAGAGTGCACACATTTAGTGGGGAGTTTATGAGTTCATATTTTATAATTAACGTTGCCAACAGGGGAGTTTGATTAATACCGAGCGGTGGATTTTGAGCAATGTTCCATACAAATTGCCAAATTTAGCAATAAAATAAATTGGTTATGTGCACATAATTAGTAGGATGACTACTTAAAATTCAAACCCGAATGTGAATAATTCCAAATCATCTGAGCCACAAATCCATTATTTGTATAGAAGGGGGGAAAGTAGAGCATTTGGGGTTTTGTTTTGCCCTCAACCACAATGTTATTCATCATCAGGCTGGATATAATGAAACTTCGACAATGAGTTGGACAATATTTTAGAGCAACCCCAAAACACGCGCAGACGAGTGCACAGGCGCACACAAAGGGAACGCCATCGAGATGAGAAGGACTCCGCTGTGAATTTTCACCGAGAATGTAAAAACCTCTGACAAAATTTCTCAGCAAATGCCGCATCACACGTTCCTGGCGCACAATTACTCAGCAGAGCCTTTCCCTTTAAATATCTTTAAATAGCCACGGTACCTTATTGTCACCCTGGACTTCTCCGAGCCTTTGCTGCAGTTCTTTGAGTTCTTCTCCCAGGTGTTTATTCCGGTCCTGCGAGTCTCTCAATAGTTGCACCAGGTTAGCCTGGAAATATCAGCACATCAGGAGACACGATCAGAAACGGAGGAGTGGGCAAACGTGAGGCTTTATCAGCTCCAGGAGGCTGGTGTGCAAGCCCAGCTGCGCTACACAGAGCCCCTCAGGGTACAGGCGTGTGTGAACGCAGGCATGTGTGTGCGCCTCAGGCCCCCATGCTGCCTGGAGGCAGTGAAGTTGGCCCTGAACCTCCATTTGGGAATGTTCTTTGTTTCCAGAATAGCTCACAGGTAGATAATACAAAAGTTGGTTGTATGCGACTTTAAAAAAAAAAATGTAAGAGCTCTTCACGAAATATCTTACAAGTGGACATCCAGTTCAATTTCTAAAATCTGGGTCAACAATATAGGAAGAGTTCCATTTCCTTGTTTAGATTGTTCCCTCTGCCTCCCTTTCGAATAGATCTTGTTTCATAAACTTTTTTTTATTAAATTTTTAAAAATATATATTTTATTGATTTTTTTTTTTACAGAGAGGAAGGGAGAGGGATAGAGTTAGAAACATCGATAAGAGAGAAACATCAATCAGCTGCCTCCTGCACGCCCCCTACTGGGGATGTGCCTGCAACCAGGATACATGCCCTTGACTGGAATTGAACCTGGGACCTTTCAGTCCACAGGGTGATACTCTATCCACTGAACCAAACCAGTTTCGGCTCATGAACTTTTCTTTGCTACCTCAATGCCCAGAATTTTGATCACATCATGTGCCACAGTTTCAAAAGTCAGAGTCAAGAGATAATTCACGTCTCCTGGGCTGGTTTTCCCACCTCCTGATTCCCAAAAAAGGACAATCCCCTGCCAGTCTCGTCTTCATGACATCATCCCTTCCTTAAGATTGGCACCCCGCGTAGACCCAGATCCCTCAGCCCGTGTGGGAGGTTGGTCAACAGCCGGCCTCCCCTCTCAATCCCACTTCATCTCACACCCTGACTGCCCTTTGCCCTGACATGTGGGCACCGTTCACCACATCCCCACACCTCTCCAGGTCCCCCACATTCGGAATTGTTTGCTCTCCCAGCTATGGACATGCTTTCATCCACGCAGGCCTGTGGCTTACCATTCCACTGAGCCTCACGGGCTTTCTGTTTGGTGGAACTATTTTGCATTTTGCTAGCTGTCATTTGTTCCAATTCTCACCTTCGAATTCTAACCTAACATTAGCAAGAAGACTGCAAGCTACGGAGAGGCAGCGATTCCGTTCTCTGCTTCCTCAGCTATAGGCAGCCGGTATTCCACCGAATGTTTTAAAAACTCATGATGGCCCAGCCGGTGTGACTCAGTGGTTGAGCATCGACTTATGAACCAAGAGGTCGCGGTTCGATTCTGATCAGGGCACATGCCTGGACTGCAGGCTCAATCCTCAGTGTTCGATGTGCAGGAGGAAGCTAAGAAATGATTCTCTCTTATCATTTATGTCTCTCTTTCTTTCTTCCTCCCTGAAACCAATATATATATAAAGAGTCACAAAGAATAAAAGAGGGAAGGAAGGAAGGAAGCAAGCAACCAGAATATGACTTCTGGAAAGGAATCCATCGGAAATCATCACACAGGCGTTTTGAAGATTACCTCGTACAGTCCCTTCATTGATAGCTGAAGAGGCTGAGGCCCAGAGCCATAAGGACCCTACTGTAGCTGCAGTGGCTACATCTCCCAAGACTTCAATGCTCCCACATTGGGAGTACTCAGGGATGTTAGGTACTCGAAAGAGAATAAAGGGGAAAGAGTGTAAAACTAAACCTGGGCTCATCCCTGACGCCTCACTTGATCTCCTCTCCTATTTCCCATCTTTTGTCTCCACACTCCAGATATCCCCCACCCAGGTCAGTTTCCCTCCAGGATCCTTGCTGTTCCCCATACGTACCAGGCATGATGCCAGCTCAGCACTGTTCACTGTTCTCTCTCACTGGTAGGCTCTCCCTCCAGAGTACCTCATGCCCTCACCTTTTCCAGGTCCATGTTCAAAGCTCATGGTATCAAGGGGCCCACCTACAGCGCTTCAGCTAATACTGCAACCTGCCCACCTGCCCCCTGAACTCCCAGCCCATTCCCTGGCACTGCTTTTTCCTTCCTTCCACAGCACTTGTCATCTTTTTTCTCTTCAACATGTTTTTATTGGTTTTAAAGAGAGATAGAAATATGAATGAGAGAGCAACATCTGTCAGCTGCTTCCTGCGCACCCCCTACTGAGGATTGAGCTCACAACCCTGGCATGTGCCCTGATCGGGAATCAACCAGTGCCCTCCTTGTTCATGGGTCAACTTTCAACCACTGAGCCACACCGGCCAGGCAGCACTTGAGCTTCCTTTCTGGTTTATTGCTTACTACTTATTTTCTGTCTCCTTCTCCCTACTAAAAATGGAAGGTACATGAAGGGCAAGGACCTTTGATTTAGCTACGGATCTGCCTCAGCACCTAGTAGATACTCCATAAGGTGCAGAGCCATAAATACTTTTCTTAATAAGAGACCATATGCTGAGCCTGGGGGTTGTGATCGCAGCCTGGGAGGGAGCTGGAATGGTGACAGCAATGACCAACAATGAATCCAGTACTGGCATGGGCACTTACATAAACAGCCCCCTCATCCCCATGGGCTGGGTTTACCCAATCCCTGGCTTCTACTCACTTATTTGTGGATGTTACTCAATAACGTGATCTCATGTTTTTACTGCGTATTTGCAACGCATTTATCTTGTAATCGTTGCATTCCAATCCTCCCAGATTCTGTCCTCGGCAGATAAAAGTTGGTGAAGGATGAGAAATGTTAACTCCCACTTTATAGGGAAGAACACAGAGAATCAAGGGACATTGTAATCAACAAGCTATTTTTGGAAATTTCTCAATGGAATCAGATTAAGTTGGATCCTAGTCCTACCACTTACTGGGCTGAGTGAGTGTCTTAACCTCTTGAGGGTCCCCATCTGTAAAACTGAGTCACAATATATACTTCATGTGGGGCCTTGGTGTTAAAATTGAGCAATAAAGACAGGACACCTACCACAAAGCTTGGCATAAATAGGTGCTGGTTAATGGCTGGTTGCCTCTCCTTGATTATGTCCTTCCACTCGCCCCAACTCAACCAGAGAGGGGGAGATCTGGCTGAATGCCTCCTCGAGCATAGTTGGCTGGTTTGTGATCCTGGCTCTTCACTGTTCCTTACTTATTTATTTATTTAAATAACAAATACGTACTGAGCACCTACCATGTGCCAGGCACTGTTTTAGAGTCGCAAGTTTCCGCAGTGAGCAATACACCTAACCCCTTGCCCTTGTAAGCATGCATTTTAACAGATTATGTTATACTAGAGGCCCTGTGCATGGGTGGGATCCCTCAGCCTGGCCAGTGATCAGAGCCAATCGGGGCCATCTTTCCCAGTCCCGATCGGGGCTAATTGGGGCTGGCCGGCCGGGGGGAGGGACCACAGAAGGTTGGCCAGCCACCGAGGTTGGCTGTGGGAGCACACTGACTACCAGGGAGCGCTCCTGAGTTGAGCATCTGCTCCCTGGTGGTCAGTGCATGTCATAGCGAGCAGTTTTCCTGTCGTTTGGTCATTCAATCATTTGGTCACTTAAGCTTTTATAGATATAGATATAGATATAGATATATTATATTATATTATATTATATTATATTATATTATATTATATTATATTATATTATATTATATTATATTATATTATATTATAATAAAATAAGTAATGACCAGTAGTTGGATGGTTAGCGCTATGGAGAAAAATTGAGCAGGCAAAGGGAACTGAGTGTGCAGGAAAGAGCCACAGAGGCCTCACTGGGAAAGGCACATTTCAACCAAGACTTGGAAAAGGGGAGAGAGTGAGCAAGACCCGTGTGGTAATCCCAGGGGAAGTCCCAGCTACTAGCTTCCGTCTCTCCCTCTCCCCATCACATCGAAAACTGCCACTTTGGAGATCAGTTCACCCCAGAGACTACATGAGGCGGACAGAGGATTCAGTTTTTGAATTTTTTTTCCAGGTCTTTTCCTGGTTCCAACCTTCCCTCCCATAGGTCTTCTTCCTCAGCGCAAACTGTCACAGGTGGGCAGCCTCTGCTTTTCCTCCACGCAGCTCCAAATCATTTCCCAGATGTTTGCTCAGCAAGCATAGTTCCTTCCCACCAGAGGGGGGAGGGGCATGCCCCAGGCCCAGTGACTGGCCCGGAGGAGGGGGAAGAGCCCAAGGCTGAAGGCAGCCTCCCAGGGCCCACTGCTGCCTGCACATGGTCAGGCATCTCAGCACCCCGTCTGCAGGACACACAGCAAAACCCACCTTCAAGCACCTGCCTGTTCTTCAGCGGCAGAGGAGATGCCCAGAGAGACATGCTTGTAACGAGAGGAGGGAAAACTTCATAAAAGACAAATAATACCCCAAAACTGCAATGCCCTAATCTCCCCTGTTTGAATCAATAACGGCTTGCGCCTCTCATGTGGGTGGATGTTCACCCACCAGCATCACCGCAGTCAGGACAACTCCACGTGTCTGTCCGTGGTGAAAGACGGTGGACCTCTACTCCGTCTCTACCTCTACTCCGTCACAAACCAGTACTGTTGCAAAATACAATAGAAATCAACTGCTAGGGCAATGAATTTAAGACATCAAGACTCCAAGTGTTTGTTAGACTCAAAAATCCTGCTGTTGGCCCGGCCAGCATGGCTCAGTGGTTGAGCATCGACCTATGAACCAGGAGACCACTGTTCGATTCCCAGGAAGGGTACATGCTGGGGATGCAGGCTCAAGCCCCAGTGTGGGATGGGCAGGAGGCAGGCCACCAATGATTCTCTCTCATCATTGATGTTTCTATTCCTCTTTCCCTCTCCCTTCCTCTCTGAAATAAAGAAAAATACTTATTTTAAAAAATATATATTTTATTGATTTTTTTTACAGAGAAGAAAGGAGAGGGATAGAGAGTTAGAAACATCAATGAGAGAGAGACATCAATCAGCTGCCTCCTGCAGGCCCCTACTGGGGATGTGCCTGCAACCAAGGTACATGCCCTTGACCGGAATCGAACCCGTGACCCTTCAGTCCGCAGGCCTACGCTCTAGCCACTGAGCCAAACCGGTTAGGGCAAGAAAAATACATTTTAAAAAAATACATTTATAAAAAACCCGCTGTCAGATTGCTGTCAAAGTTTCTGAACACTTCCTGTTCCCTTCTGCTCTGAGCTTGTGCAGCCGCAGCAGCCTGCGCTGGGCACTGGTCCTGGGGCATCACTTTGAACAGCGCCGAGCTCAGTGACGCTCCCCAGGATTTAGACCTCAGGACGGGGCAGGTACCCCGGATAGACCTCCAAGGCTACATAAAGCAAAGAATAGGGAACAGCGATTCAGAGACCCGGTGATGTGCCTGTCAAACATGATTTACTCCACAGCCTGGCTGCAAAGAAATCTGCCAAAATAAAATCCGTCGCGTCTATGGTAGCAGCAAAACAAGAGTCAATCAAGTGAGTTTCCGGGAAATCTACACCAGCTTTAAAACTGACCCCTGGGGTAGGCCTGGGTGGGGAGGTATCCTGCGTGAGGGCAGGTGAGTTGTGATTTTCTTTCACCGGCTGGAGTACTTGTCAGCACACAATTCCTTCCTATTCATCAGGCCTTCCACCTCCGCTCCAAAACAGTAACTCTGAAAACCAGAAAATGACTATTCTGATACGGCGCCTAACACCTTAAAGAACAAGAAGACAGACAGACAAGAGGAGCGGTACATGTCAAAGCACTCAAAACAGAGGAGAAAAGTTCACACCAGTCTTCTGACCAAAAATAAGGCCCGTGATTCACACACACTCACTGTCACGACCCCTCCAGCGAACACGGGGCGCCTGCTGGTCATTTATCAGCCATGCAGCGCGTGTTGTCTCCATGTTGCCAGGAAGGACTCTGTGACCATCGGTTTAGAGGGGCAGCTCTGGGTGCAGGAAAAGTCGGGGGAAGGTGGCAGACGCTGGGAAGGATTTCACAGGGAAAGAAAACAAAGCCCAGAGATTATTTTCTCTAAACCCCTGGGGCGGAGGGGGGGATGAAGGGGGGGGAGAGCATCAATAGCAGAACATGAAAAGGCTTAAACAGAAGCCTGTTTTCAATATTCAGATCTAGCCACGGCCGACAGGAAAGGCTGATGTTTGAGCTCTGATCATAGCGGAATGCTGAATACAGTGGAATAGACTGCAGAATCCATATACAGTGGTACCTCGAGATACAAGTGCCCTCGAGATACGAGCCGTCTAGCGAGCGATTTTTGCTTTGAAATACGAGCAACAGTTGAGATAGGAGTAATCGTGCGGATCGGCCAGCTGCACATGACCCACCAGTTTACCGCGACTCGAGCATCTCATAGTTTCCCACGCCTCAAGGTTATGGAACGAATTAAACTCGTATCTTGAGGTACCACTGTATATAGTGAGGTCCCTCTTTTTTGCTAGAAGTTGATCTATTAAAATAGGGATTCGGAAGAGAGGGGAGAAAGAGTGGATGAAAAGACAGCCGAAGGCCTGAGGCTGAGAGGGTACCAAGGCTCCTCCTTTAGATACACCTTCCTCAGAGGAAAGCTCCACCCCCAGCTCCCCTGATGTCTGCAGAAGCTTTGCCAGGGCCAGCCCCCGCTGTGGGGACGGTGGGGCTCACAGAAATTCTCTCTGCACAGAGGTGAAGACAGCACCCCTGACGGTTGTTGGGAAGGCAGAGCGCAGGGACCAGAGGGGCCAGTGAGCATCTCACCCCAGCGCTCCCTCTGCTCTGCTGCAGAAGTTCCTGGCAGTGGGGGGCAGGCAGATGCATCCTGTGAGCAGTGAGAGTCTCTCCAACTCTCCCCAAGTCCTACTGCATCCTGTGAACTCCAGCCACGTGAAATATTCATAAAACCATATGCTTTTTCTTCTGTTCATCGCTCTCCCGTTAGTTAAATCTGCAGGCCCCCGTTCCCGGCATCGAGGAGGGCAGAAGATAAAAACAACATTCCTGCCTCTACTGCTGTCTCAATTCCCTTAGAAATGTCAGCTCTGTTTACCCTCTAGATCAGTGGTTCTCAACCTTCCTAAGGCAGAGAGCCTTGCATACAGTTCCTCATGTGGTGGTGACCCCCAACCTTGAAATTTTGCTACTGTTATGCATCGTGATGTAAATATCTGCATTTTCCGATGGTCTTAGGTGACCCCTGTGAAAGGGTCGTTCGACCCCCAAAGGGGTTGCGACCCACAGGTTGAGAACTGCTCACGTTCTTTAAACTAGATGCAACACGTTCTTTAAACTTACCAAAAGCGGCGGGAGATTTGTAAAAAACGGTGCTTTGGGCTTGGCAAAGACGCTCAGTGTTAGGGCCTCCTGTTTCCAATGATGGAGTCAGCATCACCGGTCCTGAGGAGGGCATTTCAGGACGCGAGTTGTCAGAAACAGCCCTGACTCTCTGAGATGGGAGGAAAGGATCCATAGACACCATTTTTCTCCCCGGTGGCAGAATGAAAAGATGGTTACGAGCGGGTCAGAATATTTCCCTCCACAACACGCCACTGGGTCGTACAGATTATTTTGAGCTGAAGAAACGGAGAATCCACAGATACGGAGAGCTCTCCTTCCTCCTGCTTCCTGCCTGAAAGCAGGGCATGTATTTTCTTTTGTGCGCGTGTCCAGTCGGTGCCAGGACCAGGAGGAGAGTGATTCTTATCGCCAGAGCCTTAGAGTGGGCTCATAAACAACCCTAACTACAATAACCCTCGTCTGCAGTCAGTTTTCACATATATCTCCTGGTCACTTTCCCTCGGTTCATCATCCCTTGCAGCCCAAACCCCATCCCTTTGTTAGAATGGTTTATAAGCCCCCACCCAAACCTAACCATTTTGTCGAGTTTCCCTTCTCTCTAAATTCCCTTCCAGGTAAAATATTTATAAAATTACGCTTTTTTCCTCCTGTGAATCACTCTCCTGTTAGTCACATTTGCAGGCCCCCATTCACGAAACCCAAGAGGATAGAGGATGTAAAACAACATGACAAGAAAGTGATGACAACATTAAGATAACCTTTCAACCTGGCGCTAGCCCAGACCCTGGGAGGGCCAGGTGTCTTCACCCTGAAATAATTCAGACCAGCAGCCAGGAAGGGGAGGGCAGCATTCCAGGATCGATCCCTCAGTCATCTTGAACCTTGCTAATTTTTTCCATGGACAGCATCGCAGGTAACCTAGCCACGGAAAAGCCCCTCTACACTGGAGAGTAAAAGATGCTGCATTACCATAGAGCCCTGCATCCTCCTTCTCAATTCGCTGATACAGAAAACTGGACATCAGAAATGTGAGGGGAAAGTCAGAGAGAGACCAGTGAAACCTGGACCCAGGCACTTCCTCAAGAAGAGTAAGGTGCCGAGACCGGTTTGGCTCAGTGGATAGAGCGTCGGCCTGCGGACTGAAAGGTCCCAGGTTCGATTCCGGTTGGGGGCATGTACCTTGCTTGCGGGCACATCTCCACTGTGGGGCGTGCAGGAGGCAGCTGATCGATGTCTCTCTCTCTCATCGATGTTTCTGACTTTCTATCTCTCTCCCTTCCTCTCTGTAAAAAATCAATAAAATATATTAAAAAAAAGAAGAAGAAGAAGAGTAAGGAGCCCAGCCAGTGTGGCTCAGTGGTAGAGCATTGACCTGTGAACCAGGAAGTCATGGTTGGATTCTCGGTCAGGTCACATGCCCAGGGTTGTGGGCTCCATCCTCAGTCGGGGGCTTACTGGAGGCAGCCAATCAATGATTCTTTCTCATCATTGATGTTTCTATCTCTCTCTCGCCTTCTCCCTTCCTCTCTGAAATGAATAAAAATATATTTTAAAAAAAGAGTAAGGAAAAAAGAGCATGAGAAAGAGAGACCAGATTTAGAAAATGCTGCTTAACTACATGGTGTTAAAAAGCTTGATACTCTGGACCCCTTACCCCACACCTTCCAAGGGGAACATCCTACATAAAACAAGAATATGTAAAAAAAAAAAAAAAGAAAAGAAAAGAAAAGAAAAAACTTTGATGAAACATCAAACTTCCTTGAGAGGTGTGATTGATAGCAAATTTAATTGCAATTTCTACTCGGCTGCCTTGGTGTGCGGCGCCTCCTGTGTTAATAGTAATAGAGCGAAACTTGTTCTGCTGAGCAAGGGCCCCCTGTTCACAGCAACTGCCAAGGTGATGACCTCGGCTCCAGCGACAGCTTTCTGATTTACAGAAAACCACCACCCGGGAGATTATTCCATACGTCGTTGTTGGCTGGGCAAGGAGCCCGCAGCAGCCTCCTCCTACCTCCTAGAAAGATCTCGGACCTAATCTCCACACACACACTTGCCAACGAACGCATTTCCAGCCCACGGGCAAACACTCTTCCGTAGGTGTGGGAGGTGGCCACGTCAATAAATATTTGCCTAGTCTTGCTCATTATGATTCTGCACCTGCCCCTTGAGTGGCTCCCTTAACCGCTCCCAAGTTCCTTAGACGCCCTGAGCCCACATTTCCTCCCCTACCAATTGGGGGTGCTTGCACTTTCCTTCCAATATTGCTGTCAGGATTCACAGGGCTTAGAGCCAGAGGCATTAGGGTTGGGAAGGAAGTTGCCGTAATATGTTGGGAGACACCCCACAGGCTGAACCCTGGATGTTTCCCCAGGTTCCCCGGTGCGACAGGAAAGCCGTACTTACTGTTCAAAGTGTTATGAAAGGAACATCTCAAAGCACCCGAGACCTTTGAAGGGAGTTTTCGGTTCCGAGCATCAAACCGGGACTCAGACGCAAAGCTGCTTTGCCTCGCAGTCACCGGGGACTGAAACAAGATTGACTAAGAAGACGGCTACTGAGCTGAAAGGCCCCCCCACCCCCACCCCACAGAGGGCCCTCTCTGCTCTGATTTCTCCAGGGCTGTCATCCAGCGCCTGTCACCGTCTAAATAAGCCATCACTTTTTCAGGGAAGAAAGCGAAGGCTCCCTCCTAGACCCAGAGGAAGCCCTTTGTGGCATTTCTGCACACAATCAAAACCGGCAAAGACAGCAATGCATCTGGTTACTCACTCCAGGAGGAGTTTGCATGGGGAGAGTGGGCTGCCCGTGACCGCCCCCAACCCCCCTGTATCAGAAGATCAACCCGAGATTATTTACATTCCCCTTTGTCTCCTTTGGAGAGGCTGCGTGTTTAGCAAAAGACAAATATTTAGAATCATCTGAGATCTTCTGGTGATCTCTCACTGCAGTGCGAAGGGCTGCCCCATGCACGGTTCTGCCTGGAGGGCCAGGAAGAAATTTCCATTCCAGTATGGCGCGGGAAGCTATTAGTGCATCGCTGCTGTCACGTCTTCCTCACAGCTTCTTTAACGGATGGTTTGCCATTGGAAATTGAGTTGTTTTCAAAAGTATTCTAAGTTCTCAAGGAAAGCTCTGATATCTATGTTTCTAGCACCACAATCACGAAAGTTCTAGTCTGTCCTCTGAGGAGGAGACAAAAAAAAAAAAAAGCAAGAAAAGAGTCCCTAGCCAGTTTGGCTCAGAGAATAGAGTGTTAACCTGCAGGCTAAAGGATCCTAGGTTCTATTCCCGTCAAGGGTACCTGCCTGGGTTGTGGGTTCGATCCTCAGTAAGGGGGTACAGGAGGCAGCTGATCAATGATTCTCTCTCATCATTGATGTTTTTCTCTCTCTCCCCCTCTCCTTTCCTCTCTGAAATTAATAAAAGTATATATATTTTTAAATAGCAAGGGGAAAAGTATGGCCAGATATTGTTGGCCGCAGGAAAGAATAGTGGGTCAGGCAGCAACTCTTAGGTTAATTTCTGGTTCTCCACCACTTTGAAGCACAGGGCTTCCAGTAAAGCATTTAATCTGTGGACTTTCAGAATGGGTTGAATTAAATATTGATTATGCTTCCTCTCCACTCATATATTCTACGAATCAAATGTAGAACAGAAACACCTGAACTCAAACCCTGAACCACAAGTTAGGAGATCTGGATTCTAGTGCTGCTCTTTTAACCTGTTGTGTGACCTTGGACAAGTTACATGAAAAATTAAAGTTAGCCAATCCACTTTTCTCTCACCATCGAGCATTCACCAAGTACAAGGAAGTCAGCATTCTCATACCAGTTCTTCATAAGAACTTTATGAATATGTGTCATTATATGTTCATTTTGAAGAGCAGGAAGTTGAGCCTCAGAAAGGTTACACAAGATCACTCAGTCAGCAATTAGTTGGCTTAAATTTGAATCCGTGATGCCCATAATGTGCCCTTGAGACTTCATGAAAGGCATCCTTGCCCGTGTGACCTCAGAAGATAGGAGATTCCATCCATCCATCCATCCATCCATCCATCCATCCATTTATCCATCCATCCATTCATCCAGTCATGCATACATAGTCTCTGAAAAGCCATTACCAAGCACAAACCGTTTCTACTTATAACTGAGAAGAACCCTCAATACATTTAGAGCAGTAGCTCTTAAATGCAGTGCAAGAAACCCCAAGGATCCATGGACAGGAAGCAGACAGTCAATGAATCTAGGAAATTGAATGCAAATATATTTGTGGGCATCTATGTGCTGCATTTCTGGAGCAAAGGTCCAAGGCTTTCATCATATTCCCAAAGATATCTCTGATTCTCAAGAATGGAAGAACCACCGATCCAGAGAAATGGAACCAAAACCACTACTTGAAATATCTCATTTGTTCCTCATAGCCACACTATGCGGCGGGCACTACTTTCTCCTATTTTATGGATGAGAAAGCTGAGACACACACACCATGAGTAACCTCCTCAAATCCACACAATTTATCTGATGGGTATCACTGCTGGCTCCCTCATAACACTTCCATTCCAGGTGCTAAATCTAAGGCATATAATGTATAGCACTCTCCTGGTGAATATTAATAGACCAGGAATAGGAGGATGTCCAACACTCACCCAACGAGACTTGTATTCTGTGGCTGGGTTTTCTACCTCTTCTGCTTTGGGGAACCAACCTTAGAAGAAAACCTATGCTAAGAGAATGCTAGCATTAAAATAGGCACAGTGATAGAGTGGTCAGATAAAATACTGGATACCCAGTTGAATTTAAATTTCAGATAAACAATGATTAACGTTTTAGCATAAGTATTCCATAATAATGCATGGCATATAACTTTATACTGAAATAGTATGAATTGTCTATCAGAATTCAAATTTATTTGGGTTTCCTATATTTTATGGGCTAAGTGTGGCACAATGGAGAGAACCAGTACCTGACTACTATCCAGCATCTGAAGCTTGCACTACCTCTTGACCTTGGGTTATGTAAGGTCATTGATTCCTGCATTGCATAAGCAGCCTAGACTTTCTATCACTTGCATCCCAATGCATCCTACCTCATGCAGCCAATCAGTGATTCCAACCCCAGCAGGAAGGATGCAGAATGCAAGCTCACAGCACCATATTAAATCCCAGAGGGACAGAAACTCCACACCATATTAAAAGTTACAAAGCCAGTGCTTAAGACATTGAACTTGTGTGGCTCTCTCTTTTTTTTTTTAAGCTATAAGAACGCAGCTTGACAGACTTACTGGAATTCATCTGTATTATATATGTGAATTCATTTACACTATAAAACTCCTTTATGTATACTCACAAACTCTAAAGTCATGCCAGTGATGACTGCTCATAGCGACCCCAAATCACAAAAACAAAAGCACGAGAAATTCCAGATGAAGGATCCCAAGTTTTAGACATTAATGCTAAATTTTCATGTAATTTTGTTTAGAGAGATAAATCAACTGGCTACATAGAAAAGTTTGACTTTAGGTAAAAGCTAAAACATTGTAAAGTAATCAAATAAAATAACAAAGAAGTTACGGGAGTGAGTAGAACAGATTGACTGAACAGGTAACCACAGGACTGAACTGCTGTTTAAGGGTAAATGGGCATGCTTGTGTACGTGTGTGTGTGTGTGTGTGTGTGTGTGTGTGTGTGTGAGAGAGAGAGAGAGAGAGAGAGAGAGAGAGAGAGAGAGAGATAGTGTGTGTGTGTGTGTGTGTGTGTGTGTGTGTGTGTGTGTTAGCCATACTATTCATGCAGCATCAAAAAAGATAAGGGAATGAACCCAAGATGTTTATATGCAATACCAGGTATATAATCAATGAACAAAAACAGGATGTTTAGTTAGCTATGACAGTTATGAAAAGACCAAACAAACCTGTCCTTATTTGCATCCACAAGTTTCAAAGCCCTGCTCTGGTACAGAGAATTCCTATAACATGGAGCACACAGCATTAACATCACATCTTCCCGGCTCCTCTCAAGCCCATAAAAGGTGATAATTCACGGTATGTCAGCATAAAACAACTGTGAAGTTAAGAAAAGTTCTTACAAAGATATGTTTGGAAAAAGCAATATATGTGTATATATGTATATAACTGTATTAAAAGAAATTTGATGTACAATATTCCTGGATATAATCCTATGAAAATGTTAACTGTCCCCAAATTAAATCTATAAATTTAACAAGCTCTGAATCAAAATACCAATAGGTATGGATTTGGGGGACGGGGATCATAGGAGCACCTGATAAAATATTTGTTATCTTCCTGAAAAAGAAGAGCAAAGGGAATGAGATGAGCCCAAATAGATGTTAAAAGTATTATAAAATAAAACCAGAATAATTGGTAGGACCACAGGACTATATAGAAGCTCAAACAGAAGAGAAAGTCCAGAAACAGATCCATGTATTTTACAAGGATTTGTTCATTGATAAAAGTGGGCATCTGAAAGCCACAGGGAAAAATTGAATTTGTCAGTAAACAATGTTGGCTACCATTTAAGAGACAAGAACATAAATGCTTTGTGAGTTTTGCCGGTAAGATGGCTTTTAAAAATCTGAAGTGCTAGGTATCCACTGGTAGATGAACGGATAAAGAATATGTGATGCATATGCACAATGGAATATCACTCGGGAATATGAAAACATTGAAATCTTACCATTTGCAACAACATTGATGGACATAGAAGCTATTATACTATGTGAAATAGAACGAGAAAGACAAATACCATATGATTTCACTTATATGTGCAATCTAAAATGAAACAAAATAAAACAAATGAACAAACAAAACAAAATAAAAACAAACACATAGAAACATAACAAACTGATGATTGTCAGAGGGGAGGAGATTGGGGAGATGGGTGAAAAGGTGAAGGGGAATAAGAGGTACAAACTTCTAGTTATAAAATAAACAAGTCACAGAAAGAAATCTACACTAATAAAAGAGAAAGATGCAAATTGACTGTGCTTTTGCATCACCCACCAGCCAATCAGGAATGGGTATGCAAATTAACCCAACAAAGCTGGTGGATTAATTTGCATACACAGGTACCTAGCAGCTGGGGGCAGGACACAAGCATTTCACTCTGCTCCGCGGCTCTGGGCCTCTAGGCAGCATGGGAAGGCAAAAAGGCAGCTCTGGGCTGGAGCAAAGGCAGAAAGGAGCTCCAGCTGGAGCGAAGGCAGTGCCAGCAGCCAGGGGAAGGAAGGCTCATTCTTGCATGAATCTTCACTGGGCCTCTAGTCTACATAATAAAAACCCAGTGGTTGTAATGCCATAACGGCCAAAGACCAATCACCAGGAGGTGCATTGATGGGTCACGCGGCACCAGTGGGACTTCATGCTGGGTCCTTGGTCCTATGGTGCTGGCAGGACTTGATGCTGGATCCTGCAGCATGCTGGGTCTGGGTCTCACGTGATTTTGCACACTGGGCCTCTAGTGTAGTCAATAATACCACAATGCCTAGCCAGTTTGGTTCAAGGGACAGAGTGTCAGCCCATGGACTAAAGGGTCCTGGGTTTGATTCTGGTCAAGGACACATACCTCGGTTGCAGGCTCAATCCCTGGCCTTGGTTGGGGTGCTTGTGGGAAGCAACCAATCAATGTGTCTCCCTCACACTGATGTTTCTCTCTCTCTCTCTCTCTCTCTCTCCCCCCCCACCCTTTTACTCTCTCTAAAAGTCAATGGAAAAATATCCTTGGGTGAGGATTAACAACAATAATAATATCATAATAACTTTGTATGTTGACAGATGGGTCCTAGACTTACTGTGGTGATCACATTGTAACGTATATGATGTTGAATCACTATGTTGTACACTTGAAGCTAATATAATATGGTATGCTAACTATACTAAAGTATAAATAAAAGAAAATATAAAATTGAAAAAAAAGTCTGAAGTGGCAAAAAATAAACAGTAAAACATTACCACCCATGGAACAGTAAGCCCATGTGCTATAGCCATGAACCTTCAACTTACGGTTTCCCAACAAGAAAGGGAATGTGATCAATTCCTTGGAAGAAGGAATAGGGTGCACTCTGGCACCCTGTTGAACTTCACTCGGTTCCCTTCACCCTTCAGCCCACACCAATCCCTCTCTGCAGTAGAATTGACCTACCACCCACTCCCCTCCATAGGACAAAAGGATCCTGGAAAGTAAAAGATTTCTCTGCACATCGTCGGATTCTTTGATCGCCATAACAGTTAAAGGCGCCAATGCATACAATTTGAGAGTTACCCAAGATCAGGAGTAAGTCTCACCTGTTTCCTCTTTTCAGGGGGAAGTGACGGATCTCCATCCTACAAAGAAACAAATGCTACAGTTCAGTGTTTTTTAATGTGCTTAGATTTAAGGAACTGAATCAAACTATGAACTAGATTCAGAACCTCCTGAATCCCACCCATTGCAACCAGCAATGTGCTGAGCCAAGTTCAGACATGCTTTCAAAAAATTAACTACAAATTAAAAAAATAAGTCAACCAGACTTATTTTGGAAAAATCTCTGAGGATCAGTTCCATTTAAGACCAAACCTATATATTTTCCAAAACTGTGCAAACCAATCCCCCACCCCCCCCAAAAAAAAAACTGAATTTTTCAAAATGATTTTTGAGCAGAGCGAATCTTATGTAATATTTCATTTGGTTTGTGTTGAATTCCTCTTTACATCATTAGATCCAAAGGAATAGCAATGGACACACACATACACACTTGAGTTTTCTCTATGAACAGAATAATATGGGGAGGGGGTGGAAAAGATATGCCCAAAATAAAAGAAAATTAACTGAGAATTTCCAGTCCTATCAGACTTTTTGTCTTGAAAGAATTCAATTTCTCTCCCTTGTGGGTCATCCGGAACTACAAATATCTCAGGTGGATGAGTAAGTGCTCAATAATGAGTACACTTTTATCTAATGCTGCCTACACAGAGGTCAACAGTACTTTAACCCGAGGAATCTTTCTGCTCTATTTCTGTGCCAGGACAGTTCAATGAGCCCAGCACTAATAGTTAAATATTAGCAATAATGTCAATACCTTAAAAAGTGGCTGCATACATGAGTAAAAAAGAAGCAGGAATGCTCTTGGTATCCTCCATTTCCATATAATTTATACCCTTAAAAATCTTGCCATATAAAACTCTAAAGAAAACCTAAATTCTCACAATAAGAGAAAGGTTAAGAAAAATGAAAACATATCCTGACCAGTTTGTCTCAGTGGATAGAGCGTCGACCTGCGGACTGAAGGGTCCCGGGTTCAATTCCAATCAAGGGCATGTACCTTGGTTGCGGGCACATCCCCAGTATGGGGTGTGCAGGAGGCAGCTGATCGATGTTTCTCTCTCATCGATGTTTCTAACTCTCTATCCTTCTCCCTTCCTCTCTGTAAAAAATCAATAAAATATATTTTAAAAAATGAAATATTACTCTGCAACTATGTTTAAAAATGAGCTATATTTGTATGCATGGCCTAGAAAGATGTCCAAAATAAGGCATGAGTGAAAAGAGCAAGTTTTAGAATACCACTTATACCATACTGTCTGACAGAACTCTGCAGAGATGGAAACACCCTACATGGAACTGTCCAGTATAGGGGCCACCATGGAAGTGCCCCATAGCAATGCAATGCAATACAGTTGCCACTGGCCACCTATGCCAACTGAGTCCATGAAATGTGATGAGACTGAAGAACTGAGTTTTCAATTCTGTTGAATTCTAATTAATTTAAAATGGAATTTAAATAACCACATATGGTTTCTGTATTAGACAGGGCAGATTTATAATACAAATCCTCTTAACATACTCCATAGGAACAAATGAATAAGTAAACTGGCACACAAACATATATGTGTATATGTGTGCTTCATAGGTACCCGAGTAAGCCGTCTGGAGGGACTGGGTTGTGGAGGATTTAGAGATGATGACGTTCACCTCTTAATTTTCCCACTTTGGAACTGTTTGAATTCAACCCTTTTTTTGAGGAAACAGCAGGTTAAAATGCCCCCTTTCTATATTAACCAGGGAACAGGGACGCCACGTGATGTCATACGTACAATCAGCTCTCGGTATTTCTTCTTTAGGGACTGGTGGCGCTCTCGGAGCTGGTTCGCCATGAGTTTGTACTGGTCCCTTTCCTGCTGGCATGTGTCCAGCTCCTTGGAGAGAATCAGCAGGGCCTCCTTCTTGCTCTCCAGCTTCCTCTTGCACACCAGGTACTGCAAAAGAGGTCCAAGCCACTGGTCAGGACCTCAACACACCTCCATTCACCATGCCTGCAGGCTTGTTTTGTTTTTGGCTTTTGTTTTGTTTTATTCTCTTGCTTGTTTTGTTTTTAGAGAAGAGATAGCCAGACATTTGTCAGTAACTGACGTAGGCACCTAAAGGCTGGGACAGTACCTAACCTATCCCTCAGGACAGAACCCAAGCTTTAGATGCTCATGAACTTTGGCAAACTGGGTCAGATAAAATCATTCCATTACAAACAAGTAAAACAGAACACTTTTTAAAAAATTACACAGCTAAACAGATAGATAGCTGGGCCCCAATAATTTTGTTTAAAAGGATTTCTATATCCAGATAAGATTATGTGAAATTTTGTTAAAATTATATAAAATGATACACACAGAAAAACACTTAATAAGACATTTGTATATTACTAACAATTGTCTCCTGGTAGCAGAATTATTTGCATGATTTAAAATTTTTATTCTTTTTAAAAATATATATATTTTTCTTGATTTCAGAGAGAAAGGGAGAGGGAGAAATAGAAACATCAATTATGAGAGAGAATCATTGATGGGCTGCCTCTTGCACACCCCCTACTGGGGACTGAGCCCAAAACCCATGTATGTGTCCTGAGCAGGATTGAACCATGACCTCCTGGTTCATAGGTGGACGCTCAACCACTGAGCCATGCCAGTTGGGCTAAAATTTTTATTCTTTATGCTTTTCTACGCTTTCTAAAATTTCTAGATTAAACTCGTATGGTGTCTATAATTTAAAAAATATATTATTTAAAATAATTTAATTTAACCATAAATCATAGCAATAGATTACATCTGTCCACACAATACAGCAGACATTTTTTCTCACTGGAGAATTTTGGTTCACATATTTGACCAAGATATGCACAACCTCTCTGATTCCAGCCTCCTCCCACCAGAGACCAATTTTACAAACTAAGTACTTAAGCCACATTTGGATTTATCCCCAAATAGTCGAGTGTACCTGGTGGAAACTCTTTGTCCCTCCTTCTCCCCACTCCCCCCCACGGTGAACCACCCCCATGTGACAACCACCCAGCACACAGGCCAGCGGGAACCCCGACCAGGACTTCTTTACTTTCACCGGCTCTGCCGCACCATCTGGTGTTATTCACATAGTGAAATGTGGCACTAAATACCTTTTGAATTTGCCCCGTAAAAGACCAAATTCAGAGCATTCATGAAAACAATTTATAGTTTCATTATCCGCTCTGACATGAGCACTTTGTCATTGCGGACGCTCACACAAAGCGGAGGGAATCAGCGCTCCCGAAACATTTGAGTCAATGCTCTTTTATGGACAAAAAGCATTACTCAGAGAGAGAGCTTGCTCACAACTGACTTTGTTAAGTTCCATTTCAAATAAATGAAAGGGGAAAAAGAGAGAGTTTTGTGCATTAGCACGGTTTTTTTTTTCCCCCCTTAAAAAAAAAAGAAGAAGAAGAAGTAATTGCTTGGCTTCCAAAACAAAGGGGAGAGAAAAGCCATTCTGAGACGGATTTGAGTTCTAAGAGAGGACACTTCCACCTTGGATGAATCTTATTCCTGGCAGTAATGAGGTTGGAATCCTGCCTCAAAACGTCCTGGATTTGAAGACTTTGACATCCTCTTCATGAAGGCAAAATGGTTCTGTTGCCACAGTGATTTCTCAAGAGTAAAATCCCCAACGAGTAAATATCAAAGGCGGGTGGCTCAGAAACCTAAGCTGCAGCGTCCTGAGGGAGGTATTGAGATTTCACAGGAAGAAAATGCCGTTTACACACAATTGAACAGACCTGCCCTTGTGCCTGTGGGTCTTTGCCCGCCATCACCAGCGGGCGGTTGTCAGTGCTATTAGTATTTGGTGGCATCTAATCTGATTGATCAGATCCCCAAATCTGAGGCTCCAAAGATACCCAGTGTCTTCCAACTTCGGGGGGGAAAAAATCCCAGTGGCGTGGAGACATGGTAAGGAGCGGTAGGCAAGATGAGTTGTAATATGCAGTCTACGCAGAGGAAGCATCCTCACAACCACTGTTGGCAAAATGGAAACTCAAGTTCCCTGACTTGAACCACAATCCGTTAGGGTCCAAGAAAGAAACTGTTCCTCTCTCAGAGCCTGGTTGAACTAGGGTCTTGGAAGCTGAGATGCCCACCCTCTCCTGGGGTCTACGGGACCTGGCAGCAAACAGGCAGAGGCCTCTGCTCAGACCCAGTGGCCGGGAGCTGAGGAGCAGGACCATTGCGGTTCAGTTCCCCTCCAGGCCCAGAAAACAGGACAATTATGACCCCACTGAAGGGTAAAAAAGCAAATGCATTCTATGTAGATGATGAAGTCACACCAGCGAAAGGGTGGTCTTTACAAACCCAGGGCCGGACTGCTCTTTCCTCCGCTTACCATGGTCTACAGCAGTGAAGTGCAAAAACTGTAACCCCCGTCAATCATTTTTGCCAGTAGAAGCTTAGGCTGAAACCTCATTTCTAAAGCAGCTCAGAGTGGTGCTTCCCTGGCGAAGGTGGGACGCTTCCTCTGATGAGGCCTCATCAACAAGGATCCCTGGCAAAGACCTCCCTGCACCACCTCGAGATGCTCGTGAACATGCAGATTCCCGGGCCCCGCCCAGTCCCCCTGAATCCGAGTCAGGTGACTGGCTCGGGAAGCCACACTGTTAGCACATGGCCCGGATGAGTCTCACTCCCATCTACGCTTGGAAAACCCAGGCTCAGGAGGTTCCGGCTTTATGGTGTCTCAAAAGTTAGAACCAGAGACAATAGTCTGGAAGGACCGAGTGGCCAGCTGCTGTCCACCAGCTCAGGACCAAGGAATGGTCTCAGCATTGTTCTGGGGTGTCTATGCCACCTTCCATAGCACAGAGGGGTTCTAAACAAGTACAAGCGTTTCCCTAATCACCAGTGATGTTGATGTACCCCTGTGTTCATTGCAGCATTATTTGAAATAGCCAAGACATGGAAACGACCCAAGTGTCATCAAGAGATGAAAGGATAAAGAAAATGTGGTCCATGTACACAGTGGAATGCTACTCAGGCATAAAAAAGACGATACGTTGCCATTTACGACAACATGGATAGGTCTTGAGGGTACCATGCTAACTGAAATAAATGAGATGAAAAAGGACAAAGTCATATGGTGTCACTCTGAGACTATAAAATAAAAAAGGAACAATGAACTGACAAAACACACAAAAACAAATCAAAGATATTGACAACAGAATGGTGCTTATCAGATGGACAGGTGTGCCGGGGAGGAAGAAATGGGCACGGAGTCACCTATATGGAAACTAGACTTTAGGTGGTGAACCCACAAGTATATACAGATCTCGAACTATAATGTTGTACACCTGAAATTTATATTATGTTATTAACCAATGTTACCTCAATAAATTTAATTTTTTTAAATGCCCAAGTATAAGCACAGACTATATTGCACTGCATCTGTCCAAAGACCCTACGTATGCAGAGTCTCAGTGAAATAACAACAGGAGCCTCTGGGAGGAATGTGTTGGTGGGATAATTTTGCTACTTCATAACAGTAGCAAAATTACAGTTATGAAGTAGAAATGAAAATAATTTTATGGTTGGGGTTACCACAACGTGAGGAACTATATTAAAGGGTCGCGGCATTAGAAAGGTTGAGAACCACTGCTCTAATTGGACACAAACAACCAAAAAATCTGGAAGGAAAGAAAAACACCCTAAAGATCCTCTTGTTGGAGCTCTAACCAATCAGCAAACTTGTGGATTTACTCATTGGCCTTAAATGGGACCAATCATAGCACAGAAAGTGAGACCAGCCAGTGCTTGGGATGTTTTGGCTCCTAGGAGAGGATGAATACAGTAAGCGTAGATGATGGAGAAGGTGGGTGGCAAGCAGTAACCACCAGGCAGAGCCAGAGGCTTCCATCCAGATGTAGGTCTAAAGATGAGCTAATCCCAAAACCACTGGGACCCCACGAAAGCCACAGAACACAGGTACAAAAGCAACACACGCTGTCTGGGCCTCATTTTCCACATTTGGAATATGAAGGGGTATGACTTCCACTTTGAGAAACCCACAATTTCAACACCACATCCAATATGATTGGGGGTGAACAGTGTCAGGGATAACACTGGGGGTGAGGGTCTCCAGTCCAGGAGGTATGACTCACTCCAAGCACCCAGAGACCGCCTGGTCTAGGACAGAGCCCACACAGTGAGTTCGAAAGATCATCCACAACAGTGGCAATGCCAGAATCTCAACATGGCAGGGCCTTCAGCAACCTTGTTGGAAGGGGTGCTAGACCTGTGTTTGCAAGAGCAGTACATGATAGGGTGAGAAAAGACTAAATGTCTATGTGGTCAACATTAGTGCCTCTCTCCAATATTTCCATTTCTCCTCTACTTCCAGACATGTAGAGGGCCTGTCCTTCCCCATGGGTTTGCAGTAAGTACTTTCTCCTCTCCTGTTGCAACATCTGTAGAAGTATGTGTTGTTATGGAGATGCCAGAAGAACAAATCAGCTGGGAGCCTGGAGCCAACACTCAGGCAACTGCCCTGGAGAGTCATTTGGGTCCCCAGAGAAATCTGTGTGATCAGGAAGTAAACATTTGTAGTGCTAAGTTTCAGAAATCGGGGGTGTTTGTTAAGGAGCATAACTTAGCCCATCCTGACTGGTACAGTTCATATCAAATAGTGGGAGGGTAGGAGATTGGTGGAGGTTATATTTGCTCTTGCTCTGTGCTTCTGCTGAGTCATCACAATGGTGCTCAGGATGAACATTTTCACTATCATTATTAAAAAACAAAAACAAAAACACACACACACCAAAGTTTTGTGACAAATGTTTTCTATGTATGATTGATCACCTTTCATCCTCACTACATAATGAGACCACTATGTTATTATTATTTTTGTTTTCTAAAAGAGAATGTGGATCTTAATTTGTACAGTTTAAGTAATGTGCCCAGAATGCAAACCCAAGTCTTGAACCATAGAGCCAAGCCTGTGAAACCCCAATTCCAACACCAGTCAGAAAGGATTTATGCACCCCTATGTTCATAGTGGCACAATTTACCACAGCTAAAATTTGGAAACAGCCTAAATGGCCATGAGCACATGAGTAGATCAAAAAAACTGTGGTATATCTACACAATGGAATATTCTGCTGCTGTAAAAAAAAGAAGGAATTCTTACCATTTGCAACAGTATGAATGAAACTGGGGAGCATTATGCTAAATGAAATAAGCCAGTCAGAGAAAGATAAATATCACATGATCTCACTCATTTGTGGAATATAATGAGCAACATAAACTGATGAACAAAAACCGATCAAAAGACAGAGAATCATCGATCAGACCGCTCTCCCTTACCTCCACCCTCAGAGGGAAGGTAGGGGAGGGTGGGGGTAAGGGAGAGAGATCAACCAAAGGACTTGTATGCATCCATATAAGCCTAACCAATGGTCACAGACACCAGGGGGCTGAGGGCATGAGTGGGGAGGGGGCAATGGGGCGGTATGGACACATATATAACACCTTAATCAATAAAGAAAAAACCGGGGGGTGGGGAGAAAGAAACCCTAATTCCTGACAAACTAAGCATTCTATGCCCACCCTCCCAAAGAAACTCAGCATATTCCTGGAGTTGGTTACTACACGGAGTTGGTCGTCCCAGCACAAAGAAGCTAAGGAAGGACACTTTTGAATGTGGCTGGCTATGTTTTAGACCTAGAACCAATGGGTAAAACGGTTATAGTTTCATCCACCTCCCCTCTCTAAAACTAGTGGTCCTGCTTCTCCTTTCCTCAGATTTAAGGCCTGAAAGAAGAAGGGGAAAAAAACCCACAAAAGGACCCGCAAGCATCTGCACCCTCTGCTCCTTGTGAGGCAGCCAAGCAGAAGCAACGGGTTTCCATCCACGTGTAAGAAATGGGGTGGACGAGAGGGCCTCACAGAGGAACCAGAGAGCTTCCCTCAAAAGCAGCTTGGTGGCTATGGGGCTTTTCTGGAAGCGATAGTGGGTCTCCATTATTCATTCAACAAAGATTTGCTGGGTGCCTGCTATGTGTTAGGCACTGAGCCAAGATTTGGTCTCCCAAAGGGGTAAAGGCTCCTGTTGATTTTGAAAAGGAAACACATGGAACTCAGAGAACATTTTACTTCCATAATCCCTTATGAGTTTTTCTTTTCTGTTTTTTTTTTTTTAGAAACCCCCAAATTTCTAAAAATTGCAACCATGTTCACACCCGGTTAATGACTTCAGCTGGTGTGAGGGTGTTTATAGTCCTTATGCCACTGAGTAAGAATATGCATACATTTGCTGAAGGCAAATCAATGTGTTTGAGTACAGGCCACTGTCCATGCCTCTACTGGGGATGATACAAGATACACAGTACGCTATCGCATTTCCTTTCCGCCACCCAACATGTGGGGCCCAAGCATTCTGGACAGGGACCCCAACTTTTATTTGAAAGTCACCCTTGCAAATCCTACACAGTTTCAATGACATATGTGTGACTAAAATGAAATCTTTCTCAGACAGTAATTGCCCAAAACCTAAGCATGTATTAGACGTGTACTTCCAGGAAAAACTGAAAGTACATCCATGGCAGTAAATGTTAGGATGTCGTCATGCTGAACTGCTATCCTTCAGCCTTCTAATTTCTTTATCCTTTAGCTGAGCATGAATGCAGGAGCTGAGCAAACCTCACAGATATCCCAAGTGACTCACAAAGAACAAGGCTCCTGGCTGCTAAGAGTCCATGACAGTGTTTTCCAAATTGTGGGTCATGATACATTAATCTGGATGGTAAAATGAATTCAGTTGCAATCCTCATTTTCTACTTTTTTTTAACATTAAATTTTAGTACAAAAAAATATTTAGAAAGAGGAAGGAAGAGAAAGGGAGAGAGAAACATCAGCCCTGGCTAGTTGGCTAAATGGGTAGAGTATCAGCCCATGGTCTGAAAGGTCCTAGGGTTTGATTCCGGTCAAGGGCATGTACCTCAGTTGCAGGTTCTGGGTCCTGGTCAGAGTGCATGCAGAAGGCAACCAATTGATGTGTCTCTCTCACATCATTGTTTCCCTTTGTCACTCCCTCTCTCTTCCACTCTCTCTAAAAATCAATGGGAAAATATCCTTGAGTGAGGATTAACAGAGAGAGAGAGAGAGAGAGAGAGAGAGAGAGAGAGAGAGAGAGAGAAACATCAATTTGTTGTTCCACTTATTCATACATTCATTGGTTGATTCTTGTATTCACGCTGACCAAGGATTGAACCTACAACCTTGGTGTATCAGACACTCTAACAACTGAGCTGATCCCAGGGTGTCACTCTCACTTTCTTAAAGAAGAAGAAGAAGAGGAAGAGGAAGAGGAGGAAGAAGAAGAAGAAGAAGAAGAAGAAGAAGAAGAAGAAGAAGAAGA
>JAAGEH010002528.1:6770323-6962953 GCA_011751065.1 Lasiurus cinereus
GAAGAAGAAGAAGAAGAAGAAGAAGAAGAAGAAGAAGAAGAAGAAGATACACAATAGACCAGAAAATATCAGCATGAATCCCATACAGTAAATGGAAGTACTGTCTCATGGAACCTTTTTTTGAATATGTGTATGAGAATAAACACACCTATATGTCTATTTTCACACATTTATTGCCGACTGCCTTTGAAAAAGTTTGAAACCTACTATTCTATAATAAGCCACTCTGCACATGTATTCATTCAGTCAACCGCTATTTAGTGAAAGGCACCAAGAGAGGAAAAAGTGAGGCTGGGGGATGGGGGTGGGGAGGGAGGAAAAGCTACAGGGAGGAAAGGATGCTTAGGAATGGCTTTTGAGTGATGGGTAGGTATAAAAGGCACAAAATAAAGGCCGCTAGGCACAATAATTAGCTGGTTCTTTGGGACTGAGGCACTCTGATTAATTAATACCTGCTCTGCCCATCTCCCCGAGTGACTGTGAGCTTGAAATGAAAGGTGATATGCTGAAATTTGGCTTTGTAAACTTTTCCAAAATTACAAGTCTTATTTTTCTAGCATTTAAAGCTTATAACGCACTGTCGCTGACATTCTCTCACTTGACAGTCAACACTATATGACAAGCGGGACAAAAACATTTTCCCATTTTACAGACACAACAGTGGAGCCTGTCTTCCTCAGAGGCACGTAACTAACAACTGTCCGCTCAGACTAGGGCTCCTAACTACCCACCTCAGGCTCTTCTCACTATTCCAGATTGATACCAAATACATGATTAGCAGTTCCACGTAGGACCTCTCTGGAGTCCAATCATATTTTCAACAAGACACTCTTAGAGATAATTGTGTAACTACTGAAAGCAATGCATTTTAGTTCATGGCATTTCCAGGCCCTGTTTGGAAAACTGGCAGCCCCTGGGGGCCTTTACAGCCCCATTCCATCGGCCGGGGCAGATGTGCCAGAGGTCCCCCAGGGATCCGCTCATCCATCAGCCACCTCTTCATCCCTGAGAGTCTGGCTAGTTGAGTGTTAGATGACAGGCTCATCACACTGGGGTCTTTGCCAGCTGATTCCCAGGTGTGAGACACTTTATTTTGCAAAGGTAACCCGTATGCAGAAGTTGTGACTCACGGCCTACGTCTCATCTCTAGGCTAACTCTAATCCCAGCTCCACCTCGCTTCCATCGAGGGTATCTTGTTCGGTCCAACGGCCCTCATGGCCATCTCTTTGCTGATTCCTCCCTGATCGATTCCATCAGACCAGCCCTCTCACCTGCATGTTTTTCTCTGCCATCCAACTGTGTGCTTTCATCTGAACAGCTTGGAGGCATCTGACACCCAACCCTTGCTCTCCCCTCCACCCTGCTCCTCCCCAAACCTTCCCTCTTGGGAAGTGGTACAAACCATGTTTGGTTTTCTGTAAAAACCTTGGACTCATCCTTCTCTCTTCTCTTTCTCTCCCAGCCCTCATCTAATTTGTCAGCAAAGCCTGTGGGCATTACCTTCACAAGATACATTGGATTAGAATACTTCTCACCCACCGCCAGCACGATCACCCTCATTCAAGCCACCATCATCTCTTGATTGGGCCTCCTGCTTCTGTCTCCTACCTCTACCCACCTACGGTCTATTTTCCATGTAGGAACAAGAAAGATGTTTTTTAAATGAAAACAGATGGCAACCTGTGGTAGCTCAAAATGCCCCGATGCCACCCATCACATTTAAAACAAAATCCAGTCCTTCCACTTGCCCTTGCTCACCACTCTTCACCCTCAATGACCTCCTGGCCAGTCTTTGACCCATCAAGCCCACTCGGGGCCTATGCACTGCTGTTCCGAACCTCTGCTTGGGTTTTGTGGCTTGTTCCGTGCCTTTGTTCAAATCTCTGTTGTAATGTCTTCTTCTCAGGAAGCTCGTCCCTCAGACTCTCAATCCCCTTAGGTTTTCCTTCATAGCACTTATCACTTCACCTTGAGTGACAGAATTAATTATTGGTTTATTCTCAGTGTCTCCCTCCCTATGGCAGCAAGGACTTTGCTTTTTCCTTCCACATCCCCAGCACTGAGAACAATGCATGATACATAGCTGGTAATCTATTTTAAATGAATGAGAAATCTTCAGACATCATCTTATTATAGCCTCAACACATCCAAGACACATGGTATTGTCCCCATTTTACAGATTCTCAAACTCACTGCTATTGAAGACTATAGGAGTCATCTAAGCCAGGACCCTTCTTCTACAGGTGAGAACATCGGGACTCTGAATGGTAGACTGACGTATCCAAGGCTGGCTGGTAGAATCCAGAGCTAAAACCTAAACTGAGGATTCTTTTCATTCCAAGTTCAGTACTCTTTCTATCCTCCCTAAGTAAGGTGCAAATT
Organism: Lasiurus cinereus; assembly: GCA_011751065.1. Lineage (NCBI taxonomy): Eukaryota > Metazoa > Chordata > Mammalia > Chiroptera > Vespertilionidae > Lasiurus > Lasiurus cinereus. Next base: position 6,772,707 of record JAAGEH010002528.1, read on the forward strand.
CCTGCTAGAGAGACATCCATGCCTCGAGACTTACAATGGTGCCTGGCTAATATAAATTATTTTTATACTACTAATAATTTTAATGTAATAAAATAGATAATAAGTAGCCTGTCATCATTTACTAATAGTATGCTATACCACAAGGAGATACAAAGCTCCAAGAATGGAGAAAAGCAGTTGGGAGTAATGGTTGAGAACATGGCAGAGGCACTGAAATGCCTGAGTTCAACCTTGGCTTTGTCCCTCACTACTATGTGGTCAATTACAGTGGTACCTCAAGATACGAGTGCCCTAACATACGAGATTTTTGAGATACGAGCCATCGAGCGAGCGATTTTTGCTTTGAAATACGAGCAACAGTTGAGATACGAGTAATCGTGCGGATCAGCCGGCTGCACACGACCCACCAGTTTACCGCCACTCGAGCGTCTCATAGTTTCCCACGTCTCAAGGTTACAGAACGAATTAAACTCGTATCTTGAGGTACCACTGTACTTAGCTTCTCTGAGACACGGTTTCCTCAGTTGTTAAGTGGTATAATTAGAGTACCTTCCCAGGGCTGGTTGAGAATGAAAAGAAGTCATTCACATATGTAAGACATTGAAAACAGTGTGCATATTGTTATCACCACCCTTTTTACCACCAGGAGAGTGATCGCAGCCTGGCAAAGATGTTATGTAAAGAGCTGGACAAAGATGTGCACCCTTGAAAGGAATCCCGAAAAACAAGGAGAGGGATTCTTTCTGTTTGGAGGTGAGGGAAGTTGTCACAGGTGGTGGTAAAAAGAAAACAATACTCCTGGCAGGGAACAGCCACAGCAAAGCACAAAGGTGAGACCCCAGAAGACACACTGTCACACAGGGATCACTGGGCTGGGCTGGCCTCGGCGGTGGCGGGAGTGAATAAAAGCTGAGTGTGATAGAGCTGGGAAGAGACAGAAGGCGGCCAGGTCAGAAAGGGCCCGGAAGGAGTTCAGGCTTTATTCTTCCAGCAAGTAGGAGTCTCAAGGGTCTTAGACATGGGGAGTGACATTAAGAGCCTTTTTAGGAAGACAATGTCATCCTGACAGCATTGTGAAGGGGAGACTGTTCCAGGATGTGACCGCTGCCTGCCCCCACATTGGACCTGGGCCAGAATGGAGGTTGTTTTCTGGAAACCCCTCTTAGTGATCGTCTGATCGTAACTGATGCTCATTCTGACATAAGTCAGCACCATCCCCTATCTTTTGCCCCGGGCTGGTTCCTCAAACTGGTTGTTGTCCTGACCTCAAGCATATGAAGTAACTTCCCACACCTGAGACCATCCCCCTCCACCCCTTTTACCCATATCATTCTTGGTGACTGCCAAGCATGCATAGTGGTCCACTTTTATCTTGCAGTCGCCCCAAGACATGCTTGGTGTGTGAGCTTCCCTTAAAGAAGTCCATTGATTACCAGACTGGAGTGGCCAGCCTCTTTCTTCAGTGTTCCCCACCTCCGCTTACAGGAGTAGATTTTCAGTCTCAGGGCTCCTACCTAGATCTATGTGTACTGACAGTCATGTGGTGTAAACCTGGACTATATACAGCTTGGGTAGAATTTGTTGCCAAGCTCACATGGAGAGGGAAAGGTGGTTGGGGTTCAGCTCTCCCCCGCCCCCTGCCTTTGTAGACATACCTCTGGGTCCTGCAGTTGGAACTGATCTGCCAGGCCTATGAGGCATCATGGGATGTGCTGTTTTTAAGGGGGGAGGGGTACTGTTATCTCCTTGTCTAACACGAGATTGTTGTTACCAGATGCATGCAGGGGCTTAGCCTCAGCCAAGGCAGCTGGTATCAGAACCACATTAGTGGGTAAGTGCGTCATGTGGCCACCCAACCACACCCCAAAGGGCTGAGCTGAGCAAAGCAAATCACAGAAAAGAGTCTCACTTTCTGGTCATTCAGGTGGGGCCAAGGGATGCACACTCGGTTCTCCTTAAGCCTTCGTTTTCACTCTTTAGGCAAGGTGCAAAGATGCTTGTCAAATTCATACGCAGCAGGTGCCAGAGATATTTGCTCACCTCTCTAACTCCAGACAAGGGGGGTTGTGGTTTGTTTTTCAGACAGAGGAAGGAGACAACAGGTCAGTATTTTCTGAATGTCTACTATGAGCCAGGCACTGTTAGGAATTATAGTAATGAGACCTTTATTTGATTATAACAGGAAATGCAGCAGCCACTACTTAGTGAACATAGTAAATGCATGTGGAACAGGTTGTATGATTAGCCCTGTTTTAGAGATGAGGACACTGAAGCTCAAAGAAGTCAATTTGTCCTTCATCCCAAAGGTTATATGCAGCAGAGCCAGGCCATTCTCTGCATACGCCAATTAGGACCCTTGGGTTATAAGCAACAGTAATTGGCACAGCAATCTATTGGGAGGATATTGGCACTCATAGAATAGGCAGGAGGATAGAGAGGTCAACTTAGAAACAGGTAGGCAGCAAGGTGCCTCTGGAGTCTGGAGCCAGACCAGGGGCCACCGTCTCAGGGAAGAAAGTTCAGGTCAGAGGCCACCGCATGGGGCAGAACTGACCTCCACTATGTCTCAGACTTCTGGTCTCTCTGCTCAAGGGTGTCTCCAACTGGCCCAAAGCAGATCATTGCCATCCTTTGGGAGGAGAGGACACCCAGATCATATCCCTCTGGTCTGTCCCTTCAGAGTGTATCCGGGGGTAACACCCAATTGGGGTGCAGTTGAGAAAGAGAAATCAATTCTGGGAAGAGAACAACAAATGTTCACCACAGTAACCTATGCAGGCCCATTCTATTGAGCTTTCTCAACCTTGCTGAGGTTCCCCTTCTAGTGGTTCATGAATAAAGGTGGAAAAAGAAACAGCGGCCATTTAATAACAATTCCTTTTATTTTAATCGACCTCAGCATCTCTATTAATCACACAGAGAAACACAGAGACAGCGAAGTTTACATGGCTGCACCCACCGACTAGAGAAAGGCAAAGACCGGACACCAACTAGACTAAGTAATCAGTGGAGTTTAAATGGAATAATCTTGATAAAATATGTCCAGCTTTTGGCATATATACTAGATATCGTGAAATATTTTTATTATCCTCTCAGAAACAGTTTTCTTTTGAATTGCATTCCAATTATATTTTTAAAGCAGAGCTCATAACTCATTTGTCGATGTTAATTCCCGCCCGCCCGCAAACACCATGAAGGTAGCCTTGTGCTTATCATCTTAAGAACCCCAAATCACCATTTTCACTACCGAGTGGCTTTTATCTACCCGTTTACTGTTATCTGCAATAAAGCAAGTCATAATTGCTACAAAGAAGATCATAATAATTAAATGACTATCTGACATCCTACATTACTATCTGGATGGCTTTACAACCAGATAACTGCAGAGAGAGATAAAGGTAGCGGGATGTCAGGGAGGGGACCTCTCCGCCCAGTGACCCTCTCCATCAGACAATGACTCCAGGTCCTTGGGGACTGGTGCTGATGGGATCAGGCTGACTCTCATTAACCGCTGTAAGAACGTGGGCTGCCACCTCAGAAAGGTTTTTCCCTGTGACGATGAACACAGGTGGCTGAAGGGTTCATGTTCAGGAGTAATTTACAAACTTAACAACTGCAGACTCACACTTGGAGGTATTTCTTCCCTTGGCCTCCCTCTACTTTCTACTTTGTTACTCCCTCTTCCTACCCCACTCTTTCTCCATCCAGGAATATCTGCTCCCCCAGCCAATAAGCATCTCCAGGGAAACAGGATTCAACCAGCGTAACTTCTCCAACCTCACCTATGTCACTCCCTTCATTCCTAGCACCCCTGCTTTGCCTTACCCAGTGATCTCTGGCCGGGGCCATCATGACAGCCTCCTCTTGCCTCCCTGCCTGCCGAGTCCAGGTACCAGAATCTCTGAAAACCATCACTCTTCTTTAAAAATGCCTCCATTAGGGAGACTGGCAAATAAAAGCCCATTAGTATGTGCCCTCTGTCCACCTCTCAGACTTCTGCTGCCCACCGTGTCACCATTTGTCCCATCTACAGCCATCCCCTCCTCCCTCTCTTGTCATGTCTCTGTCTGAGAAGCCCTCTGCCCCCATTGTGGCAGAGTAAGAGCTAGCTCCCAGTGGCCCCGAGGCATTCTGGGTACAGCTTGATTAGAGTACCATACACTGCATCACCACCACCTGCCCACCTCTCTGCCTCCGCATTGCCCGAGGCCTCTCTGCAGCCAAGGTCATCCACCTTTGCGTGTCCAGAGCCCAGCAGAGCGCCTGGACCAGAGTGAGTGCTCAACAAATATTTGAGGAATAAATTCCAGTTTTCACTAAACATCGTGTTTAGAAGATGAAAAGTCCAGATACATAAACCCCATGTCTATGGAGAGGTCATGCGGTAACTCCCATAGGATCATCCAATGGCATTTGCCTTTAACATCATTTTTATCCCTTACAGTGAGCACTTCCCCACATGACATGGCCATATTCTCAATCTGCCACCTTCCTTTTTTGAAGTCCTGCAGATTCACCACTCTAGATGGCATGGGGGACTGTCACTTGGAGATGCAGTTATGCTTAATCTGGCCAGATTGAGCCAAGGCATCCGTAGCATAAAATTCCATGTGAAGCTAACCACCCACTGGCATGCATTGCACTGAAGTCCTCTGGCCCCCAGCAGCCCCCGCCCCACAACACAACCGGCCAGTGCCTTTGGGATGCATCTTTCCTGCCTGAGTCCACACCTCAGTCTCCATTTGCACAGCTTCCCAGGCATTTCCATAGCCCTTGTCTAGATCTGCGTCCGCCTCTGTAATTTTTAGATAACACTGCAGCAATTTCAAGTGGGGAACTTAGTGATTCTAATGCCATTCTCTAAGATATATTATTTTTTAATAATCTATCTTTCTCCGAGTCATCTTGGTGGGTTCCACTCTGCAGTATTGCTTTCGACAGGCAAACTTTGATTATTTGAATGCCCCAGGGGATGTGCTGAAATTTAAGTTAAGTGAGATTTCAGGTAATTGGAAGAGTTTATAATGTGAACTACAGTAGCTGGGGGGTATGTGGGATTCACTGACAGTCTTGGTTAACTGGAGCTTCGAATAGGGAAGGTTGCCTGAATATCTATCTCAATCCTTCATTCCTGCTATTTCTCCCTGCCTCCCTCTCCCCATCGTCTCAGTCTCCTCTGCGCTCTACAAAGAGCGGCACCTGCTCTTTTCAGGCCTGTCAAGAGGAGGAGGAAACGCAAGGGGGAAAGGTTGCCTTTCCTTCTAGTTGGCCATAACCCGGCTAGGAAGCCCCATCTCATTTGCTGAAGAGAGCATGTATTTTTAAAAACCATTGCCACCCAGAGTGAGCTTGCTGTCTTTTCACTGTAAGGCTGATCCGACCTTGCCTCGGGCTGAGATACTGATGATGGGGCGAGCAATTCTAGTTTGTTTCAGAGATCAGGTGTTCACGATGGAGCACTAAAATTACCCAGGCACCTGGGGCTCTCAGGTTGCCAGGGGTCTGGGATATACTGGAGGCAGGCTACACCCCACGTCACCAGTTCTCACGTCTGCAATGACATTACGTAACAGTCACGTGTGGCATGTACTGGCACATTCGATGGTCATTTCATTACATTGTAATCCTATTCAGTTGCAGAGGGCTTTTCTTGAGGGATGGGTAGCAGTAAAAAGCCAGCAAGGCATCGACACCTTTTGGTCAAACTGTCTTGAAAAGCTGTCAAAATGCTGTAGCTCATTTTGCCCTTGTCTCAAAGAGAAATCATAAAAAGACCCCAAAACCTCACTCTCAGTGAGCTACAGCACCCTCTTGCACACCTACCAGCTCTTAGCCTCTCCAGTCTGCCTCAAACACCGCGAGGCAGAGAAGACTGGGACAGTGCCTGCACTCTATAGATGGGGGCCTGGGAGACTTACGGGGTGGCATCTGCAGAACTAGAAATGACTCCTGCACTGTCCTTCAACCAAAGGTGTTCGGAAGATACAGAGACAAAGGCGCCACTAACAGAAGCAACTGGGTTTAGAGTGAAATGTGGGTTTCACTGCCATCACTTTCCACTGGGTGGGAAGCCACTCACCCCCTCTGCAATGTTCCCCTGTTATAAGTGATCACATGATAACCATCATCATTTGGGGGCCATTCAGTGCTCAAAGATGACCTGAGCATTTCACATCCATAAATCATTAATCCTCATCACAACCCCAAATGGGTAAACTTACTATTTCCTTTCACAGATCAGGAAACCAAGGCTCAAAGAGGTGAAAAAATAAAACATGCAGCTTGTGAGGACAGAGGTGGGATTTGAACCCAGGTCTGTCCCATGTCCTTTCTGCCAGTGCCTTGCCTCTCTCACGGAAGAGTCTACGGATTCTGAAAGATGTTGCATGTTAAAGAACACACACAAATAATAAACCCTAAAGGCACCAATCTCATTATCACAGTAATGAAAAGAACTGTGTCAGTCCTTTCCAAAGAAAGAAAATCTCCATTCCTAAGTCTGACCAGCAGACCCTGCTTTCCTGACCAATATCTTCCCTCTGCTGGGATGAATAGTTCCATGAAAAGGGCCAGACTACTTAAGGGAAGATTCAATTCAAGAAGCAACAACTGTGGGAATACTTGTGGGCTCCCACCTCCCAGATACTCGAGTCAGGTGCAGATACTCTAAGCAAGGAGATGTTCATCCCAGTCCCCACCTCCCCCAAAAAGGCAGTCATCTGCAGACTAGAGATCTTAAAATCAGCCATGCAAATCCATCACCATGTTAATTATCCAAGTAAATAGAGCTCTTATCACCATAGGCCAAGATTCTCATCAGTCTCAATCATTACATCTTCCCCAATGGTTCTCTTCGGATGAGAACAGAGGAGTCCCCGTTAAAGGGCCAGAAGGGCCCAAATTTCTGCCTGCGGGATGACGGTCTCCCCCTGAAGCTAGCAGCTAGGAGCTGTTTTTTCCCTCTCTCTCCACTTTGCTCATATTTTTCTGAGCACCGTTAATTTGCTTCTGCACTTCATCTTTGTCATTCTTACTTTCTCCACCAACTCCCGGCAATACTGATTAGTGAGAAATTTTTCCTCAACAAGAACTGTCAGTTCAGAACTCAGCCCCACAGCAAAAAGTCAGCTGGAGATTCATTCCAGAACACGGGTGGGTGTGCAATCCTGGTGATTCAAATCCCCCAAGACTTCTGAGCACAGACTGAACTGTAAACACTTCTTAAGGCGGGGACCCTGTCCAGGTCTGTTTCTCTGACTGATAACTGTGCACCTGAGTTGATTATGCTAGTGAGAGGATTCCCTGAGGGGCCTGAGTTAATTATGGCTTTCAGGGAAGATGGAAAAATCCTCATTGGCTACACATCGCCATTGGACCTCAAGGCAATACGTACTGGGTATGATTTCACTTGCTTTCCTTGACAGTCCATTTGTCTACAACCACCACTACTTCCGTCATCACCATTCACCAGGAGAGCATTTAAATGCCAATAAGATAGGTTGCTCCATTTTACTCTTCTCCAACTACAGAATTAAGAACTGACACTTTCAAAATTCCTTGGGGGAGGGCACACAGACATCACTGCTGCAGCTAATGTCAATGTTTGGGCATTGCTCTTTCGGTAAAGAGAGCTCAGTAATAATCAGGATCCCTACAGATAGCAGCATCAAGAGAAAGTGTTAAGTATATGAGCAGGCTGACCCTCCAAAAGGAGATGAAATTTCAGAAGCAGAGAGACCTAAAAGGATAGGGAGGGCAATGGAGGTTCCAAGTAAGACCCTGAATTCGGAAGTCTAACGTTCCTGGAGTCCAATCCCTGCCCTGCCACATCTTGCTCAAATTTGACCTTGAGCAAATTAATCCATCTCCTGCTGATCCCAAGACCCCTGATCTGGAAAATGAGGGCCATGGTTGTATCTATACGATAGGGTGTGTGAGAAGATTAAGGAAATAATAAAACAAGGTATCTAGCCCAAGTAACTGGCATGTAGCTGGCATTTCCTAAGAGGTATCTTCATCATTGTCATCACCAACCATAACCATCATCTTCATAGATTCATCAGGACGGGGTGCTGTCCACTTTTTGTGGGAGAGGATGAACACTAATTACAAATCCTACTTAGGAAAGTCCACCAAGCCTCATGGGCCCAGATTCCAGATGTGACCATGGACGCATCAGCCAAAAAACAGATGGCAGACTCTTCCACCTTTGACTGTGTACAGTCACTGCTACAGGGACTTTACACACTTTACATCCTCACAATGAGACCCTGTGACATAGGTCCTACTACGACCCCTACATACATATAAAGTGCTGGAAACAGAGGGGTCCCCAGGGACTTCTAGGACGTTTCCTTAAGGAGAGGGCACATACTTTTTCATGTCTTCCTCCTTCCTGCAGTATATTGGTCCACAAAATGGAGAGCCTCACTCTTGGAATGGAATGGCCCGACCAGAGACACCGAAGGTACCTGGAATCCTGACAAATTGTGAGCCTCCACATGGGCCCTGCACTGCCTACCTCAAAGTTAGAGTTCTTGAGAGAGACACAGATAACTCTTATCACATTTCACCTACTGTTGTTTTTAAGATCACATTAAAATTAGTAGTAATAATATATTATCCTAAATAATATATCAATATCTCCAAACAACTGATATGGAGTAAATTTGGCATCTTATAATGCAAGATATGTACTTGAGTTCAGATAAGAACCCTATGTCACCACCGACAAGTGACATCAAATAATATGACACGAAAGTGTAGAAGTACTATATTGAAGTATTAACTAGAGTTTAAATGAGAGAATATGTTCATTCTGGCTCCATAATTCAAAATAATACTTCCTAAAAATGAGCATTTCAGGTTGGTTGGTCCATCCATCCATCTATCCATCCACCCATCGAGGCTGTGTTAGAGTAGAAAAATACAGGCTTTGGAATCAGGAAAGCCTGAGGTTCAAATCCCAGCTCTTGCATTGCTCACATATTCCCTTTCATTTCCTTGCCATCTCTCAGCTGGACTGACCACAGTTATAAAATGGTGTAACTCTCACTTCCTCCCAAGGCTATTGTGAGGAATAAATGAAATTACACATATAAAGCATCCAGCACAGGACACAGCACATTAAAAAACGGCTCAATAAAATGTTTTCTTTTTCCTTAAAATATGCGCCTGAACTGAACATTATATGAAAAATGCTTCATGTTGTGCCTGGCATACAAGTGCTTAAGAAATGGAAAGAGTGTAAGACAAACTTTACTGCTATTAATAGTAATAATAATACTAAGAGTAGTAGCAGCAATCAGAGTAATATAGTAATAGTGGTAGTGAAATAATCAAAATCTAAACCAAGAGGGTGGAATCCGGGAAGGTTCCCAAATGTGCATGGCTAACGCCTACAGAATCACGACTTCACTGCTCAGTATCGGGTAGGAGAGTATTTCTGGGAGACGCACGGAATTTCTCTCCTGTCAGTGCCTTCACGGATGATTCCAGTAACCAAGACAGCTATTTGCTTAGCTCTCCAATGTTACCTAAAAGAACCTTTCTCTAAACCAGGTGTTTAAATTGTCCAGTAAATTTCCCTCCTTTTTTAAAAATGAATTTTTAAATTAACTGATTTCAGAGAGAGATAAAGGAAGAGAGAAAAAACATCAATTTGTTATTCCACTTATTCATGAATTCATTGGTTGATTCCTGTATGTGCCCAATGGAGATCGAATCTTGGCATATCAGGATGATGCTCTAACCAACTGGGCTACCTGGCTAGGGCACAAAAAATAATTTAAAAAATAGATTTCTTTATTGATTTCATAGGAAGGGAGAGGGGAGAGAGAGATAAAAACATCAATTATGAGAAGGAATCTTTGATCTACTGCCTCCTGCATGCCCCATACTGCTGATGAAGCCTGCAACTAGGGCATATGACCTGACAAGGAATTGAACTGTGACCTCCTGGTTCATAGGTTTATACTCAACCACTGAGCCATGCCAGGAGGCTAAAAGTGAATTTTTAGAAAAAAGTTAAGGGAGGACCCAAATTAACAAAATCAGAAACAAAAGAGATAAAATAACAACAGACCCCACAAAAATACCAAGGATTGTAAAAAAAAAAAAAATACTATCAACAAATCTACTCCAACAAACTAGACAATCTAGAGGAAATGGACACATTCCTAGAAAAATATGACTTTCAAAACTCAATCAGAAAGAATCTAAAGATCTCAATAGGCCAATAACTATGGAAAAAAATTGAAGCAGTCATCAAAAAGCTTCCAGCAAACAAAAGTCCAGGGCCAGACGGCTTCACGGGCGAGTTTTACCAAACATTCAATGAAAAACTAAAACCTAGCTTCCTCAGATTATTCCAAAAAATTCAAGAGGAAGGAACATTTCTAAGCTCATTCTATGAACCCAGTATTACCCTAATTCCAAAACCAGATAAAAACAACACAAAGAAAGAATTACAGGCCAAATATCCCTCATAAACATAGATGCCAAAATCCTCTACAAAATTCTAGCAAATCAGATCCAGCAGTACATCAGAAAGATCATACACCATGACCAAATAGCATTTATTCCAGGATGCAAGGATGGTAAAATAGCTGCAAATCAATAAATGTGATACATCACATAAACAAACAGAGAGAAAAATCACATAGTCATATCAATTAATGCAAAAAAGCAATCAACAAAATCCAACACCCTTTCTTGATAAAAACCCTCAGCAAAGTGGGAATAGAGGAATCATACTTCAACATAATAAAAGCCATATATGACAAACCTACAGCCAACATCATACTCAATGGGCAAAAACTAAAACCATTTCACCTAAGAACAGGAACAAAACAGGGATGCCCACTTCTGCTCTTGTTCAACATAGTACTGGAAGTGCTACCCATAGCAATTAGACAAGAAGAGAAAATAAATGGCATCCAAATTGGAAAAGAAGAGGCAAAACCAGAGGAGAAACCAAGATGGTGGCATAGGTAAACATCTAAACTGCTGCCTTCCACAATAATTTCAAAACTACAACTAAAAGACAAAACGGACATCATCCAGAACCACAGGAAAGCTGACTGAGTGGCACTTCTACCATTAGAAGAAAAGAAAAAAGCACACGGAGACTCAGAGGAGCTGCAAAAGGCTGAGGTACTGAGAAGCACACATGTGGAGAGAACTGGTGGCTGAGTGTGTGGCTGGCTTTCTCAAGCAGGAGGGAGATGGAAGCTCCCGACTGCACTGAACTCCAGTTCTGGGCGAGACTCTGGGAACCCAGACTCATTCTGGGAAAAACTGGACTGTTTGATAGCAGGTGGAACTCTAGGGAAGCTTTCTCTCATAGGTGCCTGCAATAATTACCGAGAGACACTGAGACCCAGAGGCCTCATAAGGCAGGGCTGACAGAAAGCCAAGGCTGTCTACTCCGCCCTGAGACTCCACGCCATCCAAGCTGAGCAGAGGCTTTTGTAATTTTGCAAGTATTGTCTCATAAGGGTGTCTCTAACACAGACATTTTCCCACTGTAGACACCAGCTGATTCTCACAGCCAATTCCTCCTAGTGATACCAACAACAATTAAGACTTAACTACAACAAGGCTGTGCACACAACCCACAAAGGGGTATACCAAGAGTGTCCACCTCAGGTAACTGGGAAGGCTGAGCCACTGGGTTTTATAGGACACCTAGCACACAAAGCTACTCTACCAACTCTGGGAAGCAGTGAAAATGCGGAGACAAAGAAACAAATGAAAGAAATGGAAGAAAGCAAATGACTGGATATAAAGTTCAAAACCACGGTTATAAGATTTTTCAAGAATTTCCTAGTAAAGGCTGATAAATTTAGTGAAAACCTCAAGATTATGAAAAAGACCAACTAGAAATTAAGCACACACTGACTGAAATAAAAAATATTATACAGAGACCTAACAGCAGACTAGAGGAACGCAAGAATCAAGTCAAATATTTGAAATACAAAGAAGCTAAAAACACTCAACTGGAAAAGAAAAAAGAAAAAAGAATCCAAAAATTTGAAGATAGTATAAGGAGCCTCTGGAACAACCTCAAACATACCAACATCCAAATTATGGGGCTGCCAGAAGAAGAGAGAGAGCAAGAGACTGAAAACCTATTTGAAGAAATAATGACTGAAAACTTCCCTCACCTGGTGAAAGAAATAGACTTACAAGTCCAGGAAGTACACAGAACCTACAACCAAGATTACTCTACCCAGCAAAGCTATTATTCAGAATTGAAGGTCATATAAAGAGCTTCACAGATAAGAATAAGCTAAAGGAGTTCATCAATACCAAACCAGCATTATATGAAATGCTGAAAGGTATTATTTAAGAAGAGAAAGAAGAAGAAAAAGATAAAGATAAAAATTCTGAACAGCAAATACATATCTATCAACAAGTGAATCTAAAAATCAAGTGAATAAAAATATCTGATGAACAGAATAAATTGGTGAATATAATTTAATCAGGGGCATAGAAAGGGAGTAGACTGACAATTCTCAGGGGTAAAGGGTTGTGAGGAATGTGGGAAGAGACTGGACAAAAATCATATACTTATGGATGAGGACAGTGGGGGGAGGTATGGGCAGAGGTGGGGTGGGAACCAGGTGGAGGGGATCTGGAGGGGGGGAAGAGGAACAATTGTAATAATCTGAACAATAAAAAATTATTTTCTTTTAAAAAGAGGTAAAACTGTCATTATTCACAGATGACATGATATGGTACATAGAAAACCCTAAAGACTCCATCAAAAAATTATTGGACTTAGTAAATAAATTCAGCAATGTTAACAGGATACAAAATTAATGCCCAGAAATTGATGGCATTTTTATACAACTTACAGAAAGAGAGATTTAAAAAAAAAAAACAATCCCTTTTACCATTGCAACAAAAAATTAAGATACCTAGGGATAAACTTAACTAAAGAGATAAAAGACCTGCACTCGCAAAACTACAGGATGTTGAAAAAGACATAGAGGAAGACATAAACAAATGGAAGAATATACCATGTTCATGGATTGGTAGAACCAACATCATTAAAATGTCCAGAGCAATCTATAGATTCAATGTATTCCCCATTTAAATACCAATGGCACATTTCACAGACCTAGAACAAACTCTCCAAAAATTCACATGGATTAAAAAAGATCCCAAATAGCCACAGCAATCCTGAGAAAGAAGAACAAAGTAAGAGGGATCTCAATACCAGATATAAAGCTATATTATAAAGCCACTGTCCTCAAAACTGCCTCGTACTGGCATGAGAACAGACATATAGACAAATGGAATAGAATAGAAAAACCAGAAATTGACCCAAACCACTATGCTCAATTAATATTTGACAAAGGAGGTAAGAGTATAGAATGGAGTCAAGACAGTCCCTTCAATAAATGGTGTTGGGAAAATTGGACAGATACATGCAAAAAAAAAAATGAAACTAGACCACCAACTTACACCATACACAAAAATAAATTCAAAATGGATAAATGACTTAAACATAAGATGGGACACCATAAAACTCTTAGAGGAATCCACAGGCAGCAAAATCTCAGACATATGTTAAAGCAATATCTTTACCAATACAGCTCCTAGGGCAATGGAAACTAAAGAGAAATAAACAAATGGGACTACATCAAAATGAAAAGCTTCTGCACAGCAAAAGAAACCATCAACAAAACAATAAGAAAGCCCACTGCATGGGAGAACATATTTGCCAATGCTATTTCTGATAAGGATTTAATCTCCAATATTTACAGGAAATGCATGCAACTTAACAAAAGGAAGATAATCCAATCAAAGTATGGGCAATAGACCTAAATAGATACTTTTCAAAAAAGGACTTACAGAAGGCTAAGAGACATATGAAAACATGCTCAAAGTCACTAATCATCCAAGAGATGCAAATCAAAATTACAATAAGGTACCATCTCACACCTATCAGAATGGCTATCATCAACAAATGACATGTGCTGGTGAGGATGTGGAGAAAAAGGAACCCTGGTGCACTGCTGGTGGAAATGCAGACTAGTGCAGCCACTATGGAGGACAGTATGGAGTTTCCTCAGAAAACTAAAAATGGCCGAAACCAGTTTGGCTCAGTGGATAGAGCGTCAGCCTTCGAACTGAAGGGTCCTGAGTTCGATTCCAGTCGGGGGCATGTAACCTGGTTGCAGGCACATCCCCAGTAGGGGGCGTGCAGAAAGCGGCTGATCGATGTCGCTCTCTCATCGATGTTTCTAACTCTCTATCCCTCTCCTTCCCTTTCTGTAAAAAAAATCAATAAAATATATATTTTTTTTAAAAAGAAGAAAACTAAAAATGGAACTCCCATTTGACCCAGTGATCCCACTTTTAGGACTATATCCCGAGAAACTAGAAACACCAATCAGAAAGGATATATGCACCCCTATGTTCATAGCAGCACAATTTACCATAGCTAAGATTTGGAAACAGTCTGAATCCCCATCAACAGATGAATGGATTAGAAAACTGTGGTACATCTACACAGTGCTAATGTAAAAAGGAAGGAACTCCTACCATTCGCAACAGCATGGATGGAACTGAGGAACATTATGCTAAGTGAAATAAGTCAGTTACAGAAAGATAAATATCACATGATCTCACTCATTTGTGGAAAATAATGAAAAACTGTAAACTGATGAACAAAAACAGATCCAGAGACAGAGAAGCATGGATCAGACTGTTAAACCTCTGAGGGAAGGCCGGGGTGGGTGGGGGTAAGGGAGAGATCATCCAAAGACTTGTATGCATGCATATAAGCCTAACCAATGGACACAGACACTAGAAGGGTGGGGGCACGAGCTGGGGAGTGCGAGGGCAGTGAGGGAACAAGGACACATATGAAATACCTTAATCAATAAAGAATAAAAAAATAATAATGCAAAGAAGCAGCTAAGGAATGGGAAGCTGTCACACCCTGAACTTGCTGTCTTGTAACAACCTCTGTACCATGTGTGAGGCTGCAGGACGCCCTGTCCAGCACAGGGAGCTGTCAGCGGATGTTAAGCATGAAACACGTGCACTCAAAGAAGCGAGCGAGCCAGGGAGGGCACAAGCAAACCTTGCAAAACAACACACCAAACAAACATACACACAAACAAACAAACAAACAGGAAACTCTCTGGTCACTGGGCCTGCGGCCTGTTGTACAGCGAAACAGAACTCTGATCAGACGTCTGGGCCTCCTGATGGTGGAGAACAATACAATCAGTGTTTCTAAGACATGCTCAAAGCCCAGCAAATGGCTAGCTTGTCAATACTCGGACTCTGTGCTGCCATTGTGACTGATGATTGTGCGGATAATGACAATGAGCCTGCGACATGGAGGCCGTTCACTCCTTATTGCTGAGTAGGGAAAGAATAAAAACAGCATATACGGACAGAGTCAGAATAGGGTTACCTGGGGGAGGGGTGACTGGGAAAGGACATGCAGAACCTCAGAACCTCTGGGGAGCCAGGACTGCTCTGGATCTGGATCTAGGCGGTGGTTACTCGGATGCACACACGTGTGAGATAGCATTGAGCTTTCACCGTGGTCAGTCACAGTATGTGTGTGAGCCTCCGTACGAATAAAACCATAAAACAGCTGATGCTATACACTCAGTTTTAGAAATGAAGCCATGAGAAAATGTCTGAAAGATTATGCACAAAAATATTAACAGCAGTCGGCTCTGAGCACTGAAATAATTGTTCCCTTTTAAATGTATCTATGGGTTCTAAATGCGTGGAGTGCAGTGAATTCATAGCACTTGGATGTTTCAAGTTAAATCCACTATGACCCAAGGCTTTACCATCTCCAGGTATTACCTTTGGCTACTCACTTTTCTTCCCCAACCTGTCCCCATTCACAGACTCAGTCCGTCACAGGCAGGGCCCCCACAGCTACCTAAGGAACCCCTGTCCTCTGGCTGAAGCAGGAGGGAGGGGGGCAGTGGGTGAATCCTTGGCACTATTAGACTCTCTCACAACGGGGCTGTGTCACCCCGGTCTGCCTACACAGGCAGAGATGGTGTCCTGATTGTCCTTCAAGATATGGTCTCATCCACAGGTCTCCCGATACCACGTTTGCTCAACTTTCAGCCCATATAGATGTCCGGGCAGGAATCTGAAACTGGGCCCCAAAATTCTCTTTCAGCTCAAAAATCTTGTGTTTAGAGCTGGGCCAGCTGATGTGAGTGGCAGAGGGTCTGTACCCAAGGCTCCCGGCGGAAAATACACATATCTGACTTGACGTTAAAAGGCTGAGCTCCATACACTCACTTCTTGCCCAGTGACCATAAAGGAGGGCTCTGACTTTCCATTTGTTTGCCTATTAAATGAGGACCCTAAACCTGCTCATCCTAACGAGCAAGGAAGTCATGGGATTAGATTAGGAATGCAGGGGAAGGTGGCAATATCCTGCTGGACTTTGCACTCCAGCTTTTAGCAAAGTGCCTGCACACCGTCTTCAATATCAGGGGAAGTGGTCTTTATTATTTCTCACGAGGAGACAATGAGCATAGGAATCTAAGAAATCACACAATTTCTTTGCACAAGAGTCAACGCTGGGTGGTAGATGACCTTGGAGCAAGGGAGTTCAGAGCACAGTTCAGGGCTGGCATGTGGCAGACCCACATCATACAGATCAGAGCCCATCATAAAAAGCTGCTCTTTAAAACCAAACGACTTCCCACCCGAAGCTTCCACCTGACTCTCTCCAAGCAATATATCTGATGCCATAAAAATCCAGTTGGGAAGAAAAGAAGGAAAAGAAGGGAGGGAGGGGAGCAAGGAGAGAGGAATGGCCTTCTAGTAAATTCAGAAATCCCTTAGAACATATTAAAAGGAGATCTGACTTTCTACCTTGAAAAGATCTCAATCTTTTGAAACTCAGAAGCTCTGTGAGATCAAATGGATATAAGAAGACTTCGGAGAAAGAAACAGAGCAGAATGGTGTTCTGACCAAAATAAATAGATATCATTGTTTTCAACTCAAGTGTTAACCGAGAACTCAATAGGTTTGTCATCCCTTTCAAATTCGTTCACTACACACAGGACTGTGCACCGGGCACGGTGGGCGATTCACAGATGAATCAGCCCTTTCCTGCTTGGAGTACCTCTCAGCTGGAGGCGAGGCAGAACATAACTGATTTCAGCATAAGGTGGCCAGGGAGATGCAGGTCACGGAGGCGTGCTTAGATGCTATCAGCTGGGGGGCAAGGTGGGTGTGACGAAGCAAGCATTCAGACAGAGGGCACAGCCTGAGCCAAGGCCAAGTATGTGGAGACCCAAAGTGGTCCCGTTTGCCAGGAGCATGGAACATGTGAACAGGAGAAATACAAAGCAAGGTTGGAACACTTGGTTTAGATGCAAGTAAGAAAGGCCTTCGAGGACAACAGAGTCTGAACCAATGTGAGAGCCAGTAGGAATGATGGAGGTCTTTGAACAAGGAAGGGTCAGGCCCGGAGTTTTATGGGCGGGCTGGGAAGGGAGAAGGAGATGCAGGAGGCAGGAAGCAGATAGAGGCACCTGCAAGAACGCTGTGGGGGAGGGATAGCTGTTAGCTGTGTCTTTTCCTGAGCACTGCCATCAGCTTAAGAGCAGGCTTGTTCAAGACTCCAACAAACAAGGAAAGTGGAGTAGTCAGCAGATGGCTAACAACCAGAGAGGGGTGCAAATGGGAAGGGCAGATCCATCTGGGCAGCAAGGGGGGTGTGATAGAAGATGAGTAAGGAGAGAGCAGAAGAGACCGGAGGTGGCGGGGGGTGGGGATTGATTGAGTAGCTACAACCGAGCTGAAAGGTCTGGCAACAGCGGAGACTGTCGGGAGAGAAGAGAAGGTGAGAGAGTGACCCTGACAGAACTCACCAGGCTGGAGCAAATTAAAAAGCAAATTGGACCTGGCTAGGAGAAGGGAGTCCCATGCCTGCCACCTCCAATATTGCCTTGGTCATGGGTCTGCAGATGGCAGAGCCAGCAGATCCGTCAATCTGTGCCCCATCAATATGAATTTTCAATGGCATCATCTTGACAGCTGGCAGCTGACACATCACCTCTCTCTGCAGAAGCATCTTTGAAGACCTGGAAGGGTTTTCCTAAAGCCCAGGCAAGGATAGGACCACTACCTCGGCTGTAGTGGGGTGACTTTAAACCCCATTTTCACATCACCCCATTGTATCCTCATCTTAAAGGAGACACACAGGCAGATACTGTTATCCTCACTGTATAAAGTCCAGAGAAACTGAAGCTTGGAGAAGTCAGGAGATTTGCCCACGACCATGTAGCTGCCTAGAGGTACAGCTTGATGACATGTGACCCACTGAAGCCTGAGCCAGGATCCTTCCCCTCTCTCTAAAGTCAGAGAGAGGGGGTGGGAGGGAGAGAGAGAAAACATCACACCGGGATCAAACCTGAAACACAGGTATGTGCCCTGACCGGAATCCAAATAACAACCCTTCAGTGCATGGAATGATGCTCTAACAACTAAGCCACACAGGGTAGGGCTGAAGCTCATCATTCTAGAATTCCTCTTTCCTACCCAACACAGGTGGTCACAGTCCGGTCTCTGAGGAGCTCAGTAAATTGTGTTGGAGTTAAGATGCATACAGAGGGAAGGTGCTTTCCTTTCTTGGGGAGCATGTAAGTGCTGTGTGAGCAGTTTGGAGCCTTGCCTGTAGAGGGGAACAGGATGAAGAGCTCACTTCAACCTTGGGAGGCTTTATGAGGGGTGTGGGCTTCTAGTCCACCTCAGGGAAGAAATGGGAGATCCACCTGTATGAGGCCAGGGCGTGAAAATAAGATGGAAGCCAGAAAGCATGACAGATCAGTTTGGCTGAAGGCCAGAAATGGGGAGTCATGGAAGGCTTCTGAATAAGAGAGCCTGGTGAAGGCGTTTTGTTTTCTTAAGGTGACCCTATAGGTTAGCTGTGTAGAGGGCAGCCTGGCTTGAAGAAGATCTGGTAGCCTGAACATAATTAGAATGTGCGCTGATTCAAAACCTGATTTTTATGAAAGTCAGTCCCATTGGACACTTAACCATTGCTCACAGCTATTTGCCAATTCTTCATCAGATCAAACACTGCTGCTTCTAGCCATTATATACTAACACAGTAGCTTTTTAAACGTTTAAAAGCTAGTTAATATTCTATCAAGCATCACCGTTTCAACAAGTACTCTTTCTCAGTGACTCATAATAGCTGAGTATTGTAATTATTTTCCTCAGATGTTTTGTTTTCTCTTAATTTTGTATTTTTAAAATTATAATGATTACACTTTGTTCTGAACATATGAAAATAAATATTTTGAAATAATTTCTTTAAAAAAATATGTGTGTTACAACAAAGTAGCATAACATAATGAAAACAGCGTAGGAGAGGTGAAAAGAAAATGAGAAGACTTCAAAATAAAAAATTAACCAAAGGTTTGTGTTCCTTAGGGACTAAGTGTCCCCTACCACTGGTGCCACATTACTCGATGGGCAAAAGATGCAGATTGTCCACTAAGCAAAGTCCTCCGCTGTGAGGTACCCAAGACCCCAGTGTGGTCTTATTGGTGGAAAAGCAGGCAGTGCGAAAGAAATGTCATTTGCTCTAGTCATTTTCATTCAAGGGCTAGCCAAAGTCTTCTTCTAATCTTCAGCCCATTATTTTACTCAATGGGAGTCAGTAAATTAATTTTTAACGTAATAAGAGTATAAGTTGTCAATTTTAGAAGCACATGTACGAATTCCCCTGCACAGGAGAGAACATGAATCCCATCAGATAAAAATAGTGGTTGTGCTCACTTTCCCCTACATGCTAATTTCAATAAACTTACTCTGAAATCATCTGCCTCTGTGAGGAAAGCTGTTCATCAAAATTTCGCCCAGTAAGCACTAAGCTTGCTCATCGGAGTTCTAGCATATTCCCAGGAGACTGAACAATACAGAGTTCTAAACGAAACTCCTCCTCCTCTCAGCAGACTCCGTCTTCTGTTGGACCCAGCATCCCCACTCTCTGGACACCGATCAGGGGTCATCTTCTACTCTCTACTTTGTATTCCAAATCAGTTGGCTATGAAATCATGAAGGGGTCATCCTTTAAACTCTTCCTTATTACCATCCCTTTTTTTTCTATTGCCACTGATGCTGTATCCACGTCATTCATTCAAGCATCCAAACATTCATATAGTCTACATGTATTGAGCACCTACAAAGGGCAAGGTACACTACTAAGTGTTAAGGTCACAAATGAATAACATGTAGTCACTACTTTCAAGGAGTTCTAGATCTTTTGGATCCAGCAGCAAGAGAGACAAGTCAAGGGTTAGTTCAAAAACCATGTAAGTGGGATGATATAGACGCAATAGGAATATTGGGGAATGTTGATGTGGACAGAAAAACTAGATTATTGATCTCATCTTATCCTTCCCTGATTCCTCGCTAAGTAACCAAATTAGTCTTTATTTGTCAAATGAAGGCTTGCTGATGATAAAGTCTTGGTGATTATTGAGTTCAGTGGAAACAAATCTTTCCCCAAGTATTCTCATCAACTTCTATTCCAGTTAGAACAGCATCCAGTGCCTCTCTGCTACTAGCTACCCTTCTGTCTTGCTTTGGAAGTCTTTCACCATCTGGTCCATCCTGGCTAGCCAACCTTAATGGCTGCTATAGCTCAACCCACTAGTTTCTGTCTTTATCTGGAGCATTTCCTCAGAGGTCAACCGCCAGCCCAATGTCACACCTGTTTCCTGTCCTGACTGCCCATAGCCTCTTCAAACCAAAGGGAAGGACACGGTTCAAGTTCCACTTCTTCAAAGAAGCTTTCTCCCATTTCATAAAGCCTCACCAAATGCCTACATATGTGTCTAAGATGTATTGTTCACTGTTGCACACGGTTTTTTTCAATAACATGATTAATATAAGCAATACTTTGAAATATTAACTGATACCCTATTATCGATCCATCTTGCCTCTATTTCCTGTAACCCCATGCTATTTCTCCCCACATACTCCTGTCCCTTTTTAGAAGGGAGAGGCATGATTCCCTTTTAAGAAGCCAGAGATTCTGTCTTTGTGTTCCAAAGAGGGGAGTGCCAGCAGAACACAGGTAACTGAGTGACTGGCTTTTCAGTTTTGAGAGCCTGGTCCTGAAGACCTCAGGGCATAGAAGAGTCTCCCCACTAGCTCCCTTCCCCATGATCCCTCCACACACACAAAAGACTAGAAAAGATTTCTAAGTTGGAAAAGGGGGAAAATCAGAGGGCTAGAAAGGATAAACACTGAGCTTTGCCCAGTCAGTGTGGGGTGGGGAGAAGGGAGGATGACCTGGGGGACTGAGGTGGGGGCATGGCCAGTTATGATGGAAACCTGATGTGTTGAGGAATTGGACAGGTAAAGAGTAAAGTCTCTGTAGTGAGAGCTGTCTTGAATATCCTTTTCTCCCTTTAAAAGAAAATAGATTTTTCTATGTAAATTAGGGGCATGATTTACATAGAGAAAAATTCACCTTTTTTAGGTGTACCGCTCTATAAATTTTCATAAACTTGTACAGTCTTGTAGCCATTCCCACAATCAAGGCAGAGAATATGGCCATCATTCCCTAAAGTTCCTGCGTGTTCCTCTGTAGTTGACCCACTCACCCCTCTCCCAGGCTCCAGCAAAGATCAATTTGGTTTTTGCCTTTTTTGTTCTACCTTTGAAAGGATTTCATATAAATGGAATTTTACAGTAGGAACATTTGAATCTCTGGCTTTTTTTTTTAATTAACTCTTTATTGTTCAGATTATTACATTTGTTTCTTTTTTTCCCCTTCATAACTCCCTCCACTCCTCCCTCTACCCTTACCTCCCCCAGCATTGACCTCATCCATAGGTGTATGATTTTTGTCCAGTCTCTCCCTGCACCCCCCTCATCCCTTTCCCCCTGAGAATTCTCAGTCCACTCCCTCTCTGTGCTCCTGATTCTATTATATTCACCAGTTTATTCTGTTCATCAAATTTTTAATTCACTTAATTTTTAGATTCACTTGTTGATAGATATGTATTTGTTTTTCATAATTTTTTATCTTTTACCTTTTTCTTCTTCCTCTTCTTAAAGAATACCTTTCAGCATTTCATATAATACTGGTTTGGTGTTGATGAACTCCTTTAGCTTTTTCTTATCTGTGAAGCTCTTTATTTGCCCTTCAATTCTGAATGATAGCTTTGCTGGATAGAATATTCTTGGTTGTAGGTTCTTGCTATTCATCACTTTGAATATTTCTTGCCACTCTCATCTGGCCTGCATAGTTTCTGTTGAGAAATCAGCTGACAATTGTATGGGTGCGCCCTTGTAGGTAATGAATTGCTTTTCTCTTGCTGCTTTCAATATTCTCTCTCTGTCTTTTGCTCTTGGTATTTTAATTATGATGTGTCTTGGTGTGGTCCTCTTTGGATTCCTTTTATTTGGAGTTCTGTGTGCTTCCTGGACTTGTAAGTCTATTTCTTTCACCAGATATGGGAAGTTTTCAGTCATTATTTCTTCAAATAGGTTTTCAGTATCTTGCTCTCTCTCTTCTTCTGGCACCCCCACAATTCTGATGTTGATACTCTTGAAGTTGTCCCAGAGGCTCCTTACATTATCTTCACATTTTTAGATTCTTTTTTCATCTTGCTTTTCTATTTGAGTGTTTTCTGATTCTTTATATTTCAAATTTTTGACTTGATTCTTGCCTTCCTCTAGTCTGCTGTTAGGTCTCTGTATAATATTTTTTATTTCAGTCAGTGTATGTTTCATTTCTAGTTAGTCCTTTTTCATCTCTAGTTGGTCCTTTTTCATCTGCTCTTGGGTTTCGCTAAATTTATCCATCTTTTCTAGGATATTCTTGTAAAACCTTATAACTGTGGTTTTGAACTCTATATCCAGTCGTTTGTTTTCCTCCATTTCTTTTGTTTGTGATCTCTTCCTTTGTCTCTGCATTTTCACTATGCTGGGAGAACTTCTGTGTTGGATTCAGCCTTATGATACAAAACTTGCAAAACTGCAAAAGCCTCTCTGTTGAGCTTGAGAAGGGTGGAGTCTCAGGGCTTAACGGACTGCCTAGCCTTCCAGTCAGCCCCACCCTATGCAGCTCCTGGGTCTCACGTGACTGTGGGTAATCACTAGAACGGTTCCTGTGTGCATGCACAGTGCCTCTAGACCACTGCCTTTCTGGCTCCCTTGCCCTCCGTGACTGAATGAGCTGGGTCCCCAGTGTCTCACCCGAAATTGGGGTTTAGTGGAGTTAGAAGTGGCACAGTTGGAAGGCTCTGTCTTCTGCCCACTAGTGAAAGCCAGTGGCACAATCAGCAGTCCATCTTTTGCGCGCAGTGCTGTGTGTGCACCAGACTTCTGCCCTTTTGTGACTTCCCTAAATTTCCGTGCACATCTCCCTTTTCACAGTCCAAACTCGCCCATATGAGTTTTGGCCAGACCTGGAGTTTAGTGCCATAGGATAAGGGGTTCAGTACAGTTGGGAGTCTCCCATCCCTCCTGCCAGAGGAAGCCAGCCAGGCAATCCGGCACCCACTCTCTCCACGCATGCGTCTCTGTACCTCAGCTTTTTGCAGCTCCCCTGGGTCTCCATGAGCCCCTCTTTTTCCTTCTAGTTGTAGAATTTCCACTCAGCCAGCTTTCCTATGATTTTGGATGATGTCCCTTCTGTCTTTTAGTTGTAGTTTTGAAACTGTTGTGCGAGGCAGCAGTTTAGGTGCTCACCTATGCCGCCATCTTGGATTCTCCCCCCAAATCTCTGGCTTCTTACAGTTACCAAATGTTTTTAAGAATCATCAACTTTTTGCATGGATCAGTAGTCTGTTCCACCTTAACATTGAGCAGGATTCTGTTAAAGGATGGAGCACAGTTCATCTGCTCACCCGTTAATTGGGATTATTTCCAGTTTTCAGCAATTATATATAAGACCTCTCTACGCATTCACATACAAGTTTTTGTCTGAACATGTGTCTTCATTTGTCCTGGGTCAATACCTAGGAGTAGGATTGCTGGGTTGTTTGGTTAAGTGTATGCATGACTTGATGAGAAACTGCAAAACTGTTTTCAAAAGTGGGTAGACCAGTGGGTAAACTGTTCTCAAAACTGTGGCTTGAGAGCTGAGGTTTGCCGCTCTGTTGACTAATGAGTTTGCCGACCACTGGGGTATACCCTTTTCTATTCCTCCAGCCACGTCTGGGACTTCCCATGCACCTCATGCTTGTCAGCACTTGGTTTGTCCATTTTTCGTGTTTGTTTTTCCATTCTAATAGGTATGTCTTGGCATCTTGTGGTTTTTCATTTCTATTTCCCTAATGGCTGATGATGCTGAATATCGTTCATCTGCTTATTTTCCAGGCAAATATCTTGCTGAGTGCACCTTCTATTAACTCTTCTGCCCATTTTTAAAATTAGGTTGTTTGTTTTTTTATTATTGAATTGTGAGAGTTCTTTATATATTCTGGATATATGCTATGTGTTCTCCACACATTTTCTTCCAGTCTCTGGCTTGTCTTTACAGGGTCTTTTTAAAAATAGAAGTTTTTAATTTTGGTAAAGTCCAATTTATCCTTTTTTTTTCCTCTTATCCTTGGGGATTTCTGTGTCGTGTGTGTGTGTGTGTGTGTGTGTGTGTGTGTGTGTGTGTATCCTTCTTACTTTTTAACCTTCCAAATTTTAAAAGATGACCTCAGATAATGATAAGAGTAACTGTCCCTAATTTAAGTTAGGCATGTCCAACTAAAGACTGTCATTCCTAGGCTCCCTTGCAGCTAGCAATGGCCACATGGCTATGCTCAGACCAATGAGATGTGAGCAGAAGTGATTTGTACAGCTCTGAAGACATCCTTAATTAAAGAAAAGTCCTTTGCTCTGAACTCCCCCACTCTCTTCCTCTCTCTCCCTGCCCTCCCCACCTTCCCATGGGCTGGGACAGAACCACAGCAACAAGCCAGCTTTAACCATACAGTTGAGGACCAACCCCTAAGACACAGTGAAGTAACAAGATTTGAGAAAACCCTGAGTTCTCAAATGACCCATGAAGGAGGACCGCTCTCCCAGCCTGGGCCACCACATTGTGACGTGAAAGGCATCCACATATCTACCTGATTTAAAATAATATGTTGGGGAGTGGGTTGGGGGAGGGGATAGGGATCTTTGGTATAGTGGCCTAGACTTCACCCTAATAAACACACTCTTCTTTCTTAGGAACTACAAAATAACCCCGTTATCTCAGAACTCAGACTGATGCTGTGTGGTGCATCTATGTGGACAAGGGCACAATAATTTTCCAAAGTTTTCCTCAGCTCAGGAGTGATTTGGGGGCAACAGTATGACCTTGCCCCCACCTTGGGCAAGAGCTCAAAGTTCCCCATGCCCAGAACAGTGAAGGCACTACACCAACTTGTTCTTCGTTCACCCAAAGCCATATGGATGTGGTACAGACAAAGGGCCAGAGAGGCCCAAGAAGGAACAAGGGAGGACACCACAGTGACATCCAGTGACCAATAATCAGATACTAGACTGAAGTGAGGAGAGTGCGGCTCAACAAAAATAGCCCTCCCCTGGTCGGTTGGTTGAGCATTGCCCCATCACCCCATGCATCGAGAGGTTCAATTCTGGGTCGGGCATGCCTGGGTTTTGGACTCCCCCATGAGAGATGTGCAGGAGGCAGCCAATCAATGTCTCTCTCTCTCTCTTTTCCTCTCTCTCTCCCTTTCTCTCTCCCCCTCCCTGCATCTCTCTCTAAAATAAATACAAACATTTTTTAAAAATAGCCCTCCAGCCGAGACCAGTTTGGCTCAGTGGATAGAGCATCGGCCTGCGGACTGAAGGGTCCCAGGTTCGATTCTGGTCAGGGGCATGTATCTTGGTTGTGGGCACGTCCGCAGTGGGGGGTGTGCAGGAGGCGGCTGATCGATGCCTCTCTCTCATCGATGTTTCTGACTCTCTATCTCTTTCCCTTCCTCTCTGTAAAAAAATCAATAAAATCTATTTTAAAAATAAATAAATAAAAATAAAAATAGCCCTCCATCCCATTACTACTGCCAATGGCTGAGCACCACTTGAGCCCCCTAGAACTTAAATACAAGTTCAAGGAAAGGGAGAGGCATGATCCAATCCAGATGACATTTCCACCACCCTCACGGTGTGAATTTGTAATCAAACTTAAGGTGTTACAGCAAAATAAAGAAGTTTTCATTTTGTGAACACCTGAATTTGTGTCCTGAGGTTCATGCTTATTGTACCAGTGGTCACTAAACACTTTCTACCAGGCGGAAGGCTAAGTACTAACAGGGTGATTTAATTTGAGCCTCACAATTATAGCACCTATGAGGTAGTACTTTATTATCCTATTTAAAGATGAGAGAACGAGGCTCAGAGAAGTTGCACAGCCTGGTGATTCTCTCAACATCCAGTCCCCTTCTTTTGGCCAACAGCCTCAAATGTCCTAACCCTCTCTCCGTCCATGTGGCCTGAGCAGGGCCCCAGGCACAACTCCAGGCCTAAGACAATCACATCACTACACTCCTGAGTGATTTCTCCCAGGGAAGGCCAATTATCTAAGTGAGTTCAACTGAAGTGATTCCGGGGACTTTATAGGATCAACCACATAAGAGTTTCTGGCTTCTCCTCTGGACTTGAACTTGAGAGGCTGGGAGGCTGAGACCGAAGGCGGTAAGCAAGCGGACCCAAAGATGGAGAGGAAGCATCTGCTTGAGCGCTGAATCCAGCTGTGCCCAAAGTCACGCCTATTTTAGTCACATCAGCTGTGCGAGTTGGCTGAGGCCAAAAGCTGGGGTCTTGAAACAACAGAAGCTAATTCTCTGATATTCTTGGGAGTTGCAAGTCCAAAATCAAAGTGTCAGCAGGGCCATGCTCCTTCATAAAGCTCTCGGGGAGAATTCTTCCTTGCCTCTTCCTGGTTCTGGTAGTGGCCAGCGATCGTGGCGTTCTTTGGCTTTGAGTTGCATCACTCCCGCCTCTACCTGTCATCACACAGCCTTCTTTTCTCTGTGACGTCACCTTGTCTTCCCTTTGTGCAATTTTGTGTCACATTTCCCTTATTATAAGAATGTTGGTCGTTGGATTAAGCGCCCATTCTAATGACCTCACCTTAACTTGATTACATCTTCAAACACTCTATTTCCAAATAAAGTGACATTCATAGATACTTATCTTCTTGGGGACACAATTTGACCCGCAACATCAGCCAAGAAAATTCCCCCTAATATGAACCACTTTGGGTTGGGTTTTTGATCATTTGCATCAAGAAACAGCTAGAGTCCTGGCCAGGTGGCTCAGCTGGTTGGAAAATCATCCCATATACCAGGGGTCGGCAAACTGCGGCTCTCGAGCCACATGTGGCTCTTTGGCCCCTTGAGTGTGACCCTTCCACAAAATATCACGGCCTGGGCAAGTCTATTTTGAAGAAGTGGCGTTAGAAAAAGTTTAAGTTTAAAAAATTTAGCTCTCAAAAGACATTTCAATCTTTGTACTGTTCATATTTAGCTCTGCTGACTAATGAATTTGCCGACCACTGCCATATACCATAAGGTTGCGGGTTCAATTCCGGGTCAGGGCACATACCTAAGCTGTGAGTTCCATCACGGGTTTGGGCTCATACTGGGGGCAACTAATGAATGTTGTGCTCTCATATTGATGTTCCTCTTCCTCTCTCTCTCTCCCTTCCTCTCTCAAATCAATAAACATATCCTCAGGTGAGAAGAAAAAGAAAAGAAAAAGAAAGAGGTAGAGCCAAAACTCACCACCCCAAATCTCAGTCAACAACTGAGACAGACAGCTATGCCCTTAATCACACAACCGGATTCTACGCCTCTTCAAAGCTCCTCTCTCCCAAAGTCAGTGGCTATACTTAGGGCGGAGGCCCAGGGTTAACTGTCTTCCATCTGCCTAACAGCCACTGCATACAACACAGTCAGGGAACACAAGAGTGATTGCTATCTAATTAATTAACCAAAATTTATTAACCATGTTTTATCATAGGGCAGTAGGCTGAAAGATGGCCAGGATTTTTATCTAGGAAATAAAAAGTTATCGATTGCCCGCATGGCTGCCTTTCAAGATCTTCCCTTGATTTTGAGAGATCACCTCAGGGGTGATAAGGAGAACATGTCCCCCTCCCCAGACATTTAATTTTCCAAACAGACTATCATCCAGGCCCCTTTCACACGCATGGCCACGTTTACGCAGGGCCTGTGAGAAGACTGTCATTTCAGCTTGTTATACTGAAAAGATGAAAGTAAAACTGATGTCTGTAGAGTCATTTTAAATGAAAACTGCTTCCTGGAGGCAAGCTAAGGAAGCAAACTGATTGAAAGAGAGCACGGGCTCTGGGCAGGCAGACCCCGTGTGAGAGGTAGACACTGAGAAATAGGCGTGTGTCAAAAAGCCGTCTTCATCTGAGCGCCCTCTGGGTGTGTCTCAGTCTCCCCACAGCTTTTCCCCTTGTAGCTCTGTGGCTCAACTCTCTCTTCTCTTATAAGAAGGACAACACTCAGATTAAAGCCCACTGTAAATCTAGAATGATATCATCCTGAGATCCTAAACTTGATTATATCTGCAAAGACCCTATTTCCAAATAAGTTCACCTTCATGGGGGGATGGAAGGGGAGGGACAGCAGTTAGATGTATCCATTGGAGGGCAGGGAGGGAGATTTCAATCCACTACAGTAGATTTGGGGTAAGATTCAAAATATTGCCTTTTCCCCAAAATATGAAATGACTCTTTGCACTCTTTGCTCCTAAAATGACTGTGATGCAGGTGACCTACAGATCATACTCTGCGAAACATTTAATCCAGTCGTGAGGATTCAAAAATGAACAGGACATGATCCCCTCCTTTGGAGACCCTTCTGTCTAGTGCAGCGGTCGCCTTTCAGACCTCACGGCCACCAGTGGTCCACGGGCCACCGGTTGGTGACCGCTAGTCTAGTGGAAGATACAGACAGATGCACAGATGTTTAAAATACACCGTGTGGCCTCGTGATGCCAAGCTCCGGAGTCAGAAAAACCAGGGATCCAACTCTGCACCTCAGGAGTCTGTGGCTCAGACCGGCTCCAAGCAAGTTCTAAGCCAGTCTGAGCCACTGTCTCCTGACCCATAAAATCAGGAATAATTTCTCTCTCCCACCACTATGAGAACGGGCCATGTAAAATGCTTGAGATCAAAGATGGACCCAAACCATCATTAAGCTATTGTGAAGGCGGGAGGCATCTTGCATTCATTTTCACACCCCACAGCCCCTCCACATCCTAAGCCTTTAATAAAGGCTTGTGTGAAAGGGAAGAAAGCATGAGTCTGCGATAGGCCAGACATGTCCTGGATCTCAACTTATTCTGCACCCATTTTCTGAGCACCCTCTGAGTATGGTGCTCTATGGAGGCCACTGGAAGAAAGCCAGAAAAAACACACAGCCTAGCAGAGGGCTGGGGAGGGCCGGGGTGGGGGGGAGCGGGCAGTAGATTACAATACAGTACACCTCCTTCCTTTGGTTTTCCAACCTTCATATTCCATTCTTCTGTATCTTCTTAGAATCAGCAGGGTTTGGGAAGGCCCCTCGCAAACTATACCATATGCTCCAGGCGTCCTTTGGTGGCAAGAAGGGTCCTCTCTTTGCCACTGAATCCCAAGGACCTGGCAATGAACCTGACTCCTACGAGGCATCCGGTGAGCATCTGTGGGGATGGTGAATATTCTGATTTTCAGAGTCCAACACTGCCCTTCTATGAAGAACCACCTCCAGTCTGCTGGAGCGCTGGGTCTGAATCTTGATGGGCCCAAGAGAACAGATGCCCAGAGGTTCTATTCCTTGACATAAAGCCTGATAAGTTGGGGGAGATGGGGACAGACTGCAATATAATGCATCATAATTCTGTACTGGTTAGGAGTTCCCAGTTACTAGGCCAAGAGTAAACAAATTAAACGACGGAAGAAACCTTGACATTTGCCCTCCTCTGCAGATCTGCAATGCTGTGCACGCAGGAGGCAGTAAGGACTGTTCCCGGTTGACCTTTTAGAAGAGAAAGTGGTTGCACCGCCTGTGCGCACTGGACGAAGGAGAAGCAGCCCCCTGCGCCTCGGGGCGGAGGCTGCTTCTCAGGAGGCAGAGAAGAGCACGTTTGTGGCGGGTGGTCAGCCTGCCTCGGTGGCATGGGTGACCGCATCACCGGACCAGCAACCGGTGAGAAGCAGACAGCAGCCAGCCCCCTCGGCTGCAGAGGCCAGGTAGCCCCTCTCGAGTCTAAAGCTCTGAGGGCGGACTGAGGAGGAAACTGGCTAAGAATCCAAAAACAGCTGAAACCGGTTTGGCTCAGCGGATGGAGCCTCGGCCTGTGGACTGAAAGGTCCCGGGTTCGATTCCGGTCGAGGGCATGTACCTTGGTTGCGGGCACATCCCCAGGAGGAGGTGTGCAGGAGGCGGCTGATGGATGTTTCTCTCTCATCGATGTTTCCATCTCTTTCCCTTCCTCTCTGTAAAAAAAATCAATAAAATTTATTTAAAAAATAAAGAAAAAAGAATCCAAAAACACTGACCAGCGGCGATCATGACAAAAATAGCGGGGCGTGCTCTCTGCTTCCACAAACGCAGTTGACTCCGCACCTGTTTCCTTTAGCGGACCCCACCGTCACCCCATGTGCACCTACTGGAGGGGGAGAGTGAATGGAGAGGCTAAGGGGGACCCGGAACGCCCCCACCCGACGCTCCCTGGCAGGGAATGCCCCCCTGGCCCAGGGTGGCCCGGACCGGGGTGTCCCTGGCACCCCTTTCCCACTGCAGCCCCGGCGTCCAATCGCGGGGCTCGGACACGGCGGCTCCCAGGCAGGCGGGTGGGGCTTGGCGCCCTCGCCTCCCTCCCGGATCCGGGCTCCGCGCGCCAATCCGGGGCCCGGCCCCGCGGAGGGCGGCCCCTCCCCACGGGCTGTCACCGGGGGCGCGGGGTGGGGGGAAGTGGCCCCGGGCTGGGCCGGGAGGGGCCGAGGAGCGCGCACCTGGCGGGGCGCGCAGGGCCGGGCGCGGGGGCCTGCGGCGCGCGTCCCCCCGCTCCGTGCGCGCGTCCCCAACCCGCCCGGCTGGGCATCCGGGGGGGTGGGGGGCACGGCCCGGGGGACTGGGGGCCGCTCGCCCGGCCCTCCCCGCCCGGCCGGCCGGCGCCGCGGCCTCACCTCGCTCACCAGCCCCTGCCAGTCGCTCTCGCTGCGGTCGCCGTTCATGGCCTCCTGCTGCCGGCGCGGGCGGGCTGCACGGGCGCCGTCCGCCGCCGCCTCCTCCTCCGGCGCCTCCACCTCCGCCTCCGCCTCCACCTCCCGCACCGCCGCCACCGCCGCCGCCGCCGCCGCCCGGCCCCGCGAGGGCCTGGAGCCTCGAGCCGCTGCGCCGCCGCCTCCCGCGGCCGCCCGCGCTGTCGCCTCCACGTCAGCCTCGGCGGGAGGAAGGGGAGGAGGAGCCGGGCCCGGGCGGCCGCCGCCGCAGCCCCGCCGGCCCGTCCGGCGCAGCTCGGACCCCGCCGGCCGCCGCGGGCCGGTCCCCGGGCTCTAGGGAAGGGGCGGCCGCCGGGGCTCAGCCCCGAGGTAATAACCCCTGACCCCGGCACTACCGCTGTGCAGGGCAGGGGGGGGTGGGGGGCTGGCAGGCAGGCAGGCACCTGTGTGTCTCCCAGGAGAAGCGCATCCCCAAATCCTGCCCTTGCCCCCCGACCCCCCACCCCCCACCCACCAGGCCCCTGCACCCACCAGGGCTGGGCTCTGCTCTCTGATGTAAAAGCACTTTCTGCAGAGAGTTGCCGAACATCTGAATGAATGCACCGCGTGTTCCATGTGGAACATTGTTTTCCAAGCGACTAAGCTTTATTTGTATTTATTTCTTAAGTGACCAGCTGGCCTAAGTAGAAAGAACACGTAACCGTGAACAGTGGGTTCGAAATAGGTCCAGCAGCTGAGCGTGGTGCTTAGCACTTGGCGGGAGAGGGGTTAAGACACATCCCCCCGCAAACAGGCTTCCTCTAAGAGGAAGGACTGAACGCCCGATGGCAGGGCAGGTGAGTCTCACAGGAGTCTGTCGTTGGAGGTGCTTTTCCTGCGCCACCTAAACCCCTCTCCGGGAGCCTTCCATACCCGCACAGCCCTGCTGCCTGTGGCACTGAGCAGGGAGGTTGAGAGAAGCTGTGGACCCATCTTACAGGTGGAAAGCATCACAGGCAATATTTATTTACTAGAGGCCTGGTGCATGAAATTTGTGCACAGGTGTGTGTGGGGGGGAGGGTCCCTCAGCCCCACCTGCACCCGCTCCAATCTGGGAGCCCTCAGGGGATGTCCTGTTGATGGCTTAGGCCCACCCCCCCGTGGTTCTGTGCTCTCTGCGGGCCCTGCTGGGTGTTTCTCTGTGGGCCTTGCTTGCCTGCTACCAAGTCGCCTTGGGATAGCCAAGTAGGCCCTGCTGTCTGCTGTCTGCTGTCAATCTGCACCCCTCTGGGGGCAGGTCCAGCTACGCCACCAAGCTACGCCGCAGCGGCCACTGCAGGTCTGGCCCTGCCTCCCTCTCCAGCACCTGAAGCAGCCTTGGCAGCTCCTGACCAAGCCCTCCCCCAATGCAAAGGCCCCTGCTGCCCTGCCCCTGATGCTGTGTGTGCAACCTCCTCCTGTCTGGTCAACCCGTTACGGCGTCCTGGTTAATTAGCATATTTATATATATATATACACATATATATAATTAGCATATTTATATATATATATATATATATATATAGAGAGAGAGAGAGAGAGAGAGAGAGAGAGAGAGATTACTTTTAGCCCCTATGGATCTTGTATCAACCCTATGAGGTAGATGTTATCCCCATTTATCAGATGGGGAAGCAGAGATTCAGTTAGGACATCTGGCTCCAATAGGCCCCAT
Organism: Lasiurus cinereus; assembly: GCA_011751065.1. NCBI lineage: Eukaryota > Metazoa > Chordata > Mammalia > Chiroptera > Vespertilionidae > Lasiurus > Lasiurus cinereus. Next base: position 6,805,623 of record JAAGEH010002528.1, read on the forward strand.
TCAGCATCTTGTAAGTCGACAAACAAAGTATCACCCCTGGGAGTTGCAAAGATGGGGACTCTCATGTTGGCCTCGTTTTGCTGATGTGGTCGATGGTTTGCAAAATGGCGTGAATAATTTCCTGCCTGTGTCCCCGCCATTGTCTGTAACTTTGACCCTTGGCTCAGCCATGTGCCTTGCTTTGGCTGATGCAATGTTTGCAAATGTGCTCCACAGAGAGGCCTACAAACATCTGTGCGGTCACACTTCTCCTTGCTTATGTCCTTGGAACCTGTGACCCCCACCATAGAAACAAGCCCAGAAAAGCTTGCTGGACGATGAGGGACTCATGGCCAACTCAGCTGCCACATATGTGGGAGAGGCCATCGACTCCCAGCTGCCGTGGATGAGACCAGCAGAAGAACCGCCCAGCTGAGCTCTGCCCCATTTGTTGTCCCAGAGGTCACAGGTCACAGGCTACATAAACTGATGTGGTTTTAAGCCAGTGATGTCTGGGAGGGTTTGCTATCGATCAACACATAACTGATAAAAATGGTGACAGTAGCTGAGAGTCTGGATGGCCTGCCTTGCAGCACTTCAAAAGCAACAGCCCCTGGCACCCCACTTGTTGGGTCCTCATCTAAAGAAGATTCTACAACAGATTCTGGCAGGCCGAGGACTGAGAGACTGCCAGTCAGCACCTTTATTCTGTGTCTGCTGTATACAAATATACAAATCCCTGGGTTCAGTAGCATTGCAGACCATAGGCCCTGTCCTGGGGCCTGTGGGGTTTGCAATCCTTACCATCGAGGTTATGCTCTAAGGCAGTGGTCGGCAAACTCATTAGTCAACAGAGCAGCAATTGCAGCTCGGGCTGGCGACCACTGCTCGAAGGAATAAAAAGTTCAAAAAAGGGGCTAGAATGCAGCTAAGGCTTCTGACCACTTAATCTATTCTCTTTCTAATCCGAGGAAGTGGAAAGAAGGTCATCCCTGAGCTGAACATCTAGGGTTAACTCCGCGCCAAGCTCCTGTTCTTAACAGCCTGATGTCTCATGCTAAGAAGCAGGTACTGGCTGCCAATATATTGCCCTCTGGCAAACCATCTGGTTTCCTTCTGACCTGTCGATGAAATAGACTGCAGAAGAGTGGACATAACTTGGTCCATCTGCCTTCTGCTGCCTCCTGCTCTGTGCCTTGCTCTCAGCTGGCCTTCAGGTGGGAAAGCAGCCTGCCCCTTCCAGTTACCACGTTTAACTGAGCCTTTCAATACCGCTGCTCCTTGGCAACGGTCACTGATATTTCAGGCCGTCAGCTGCCCAGGACTCTTACATTAGAGGCCACATACCTCTGTGCGAAGTCATTTCTCCAATTCGCTTTCCTTCTCGCAAGTAAGTCAGCCAGTATTTAAGGTATTTTAAAAATAAAATTAGGACCCAGCCTGCATGGCTCAGTAGTTGAGCATTGACCTTTGAACCAGGAAGTCAGGGTTCAGTTCCCAGTCAGGGCATATGCCTGTGTTGTGGGCTCAATCCCCAGTGGGGGGCATGCAGGAGGCAGCTGATCCATGATTCTCTCTTATCATTGATGTTTCTATCTCTCTCTCTCTCCCTTCCTCTCTGAAATCAATAAAAATATATTTTTTAAATAAATATAAAATTGGGGAGGAAAACCAAAGAGCGGCAGGCCTCTTCCCTCCCCCAGCCTGTGGAGAACCGTCCAGCTCAATGAACAGCATCTCCAGGAGCTGGGTTCTCCTTAGAGGTTTCATGCCCCACCTGCCAGCTCGAACCTGCCTCGCTTCTGAGATGTGATGAAATCACAAACCAAGGCATTGTTGCTGCGAGCGATTCTTTTTTATCTCTTTTCATTTATGGAGCCTGACATTGAGTAATAATAATAATTAAATGCCATTTAAGCTTGTAGGCACCTATACCAGAAGGCCTCTAGACACCTCATCAAGAGCAGCCCAGGCTGACGAAAACAAAGCTATTATATTGTTGGTTAGCTTTTTTCTTAAAAAAATAAATAAATAAAATAAGGAAAACTGCTGACCAACTCTCCTTACCTCTGGTGAAAGCAGTATATTAAATGCTTCATACAACAGTCCATTTGCACAGAACCAGTTTAAAACTAGCTGCCCTTGACTGTAATTTCCCTCCTGGAATTAAGTATTAACAAGTGACTCTAGCCTCTATTTTCTTCCTTTCTTTGTTTTAACGTTAAATGTCATTGTATTTGCTATAGAAAGGAGCTTGTAAAATCCCCCATGATCTAGGTAAATTATTATAAATATTTTGGCTAATTTCTCACATTTTTTCCTCCATTTATTTGGGGGCAGGGTGTTGATTTTTATTTTGTTGTGTGTATTCTATATGTTCTACTCTTTTGTAAATGTAAAATAAAAGTGTTATGAATAACAATGACGTCTTTTGAGAGCCCACATCAGGAGAGTTTATTTCTTCTTTATTTTTCAAATACAGTTGACATTCAGTATTATTTTGTATTCGTTTTAGGTGTACAGCATAGTGGTTAGACAGATACTTTACAAAGTGATCCCCCTGATATTTCCAGTACCCACCAGGCCCCATCCATAGTCATTACAATATTATGGATTATCTTCCCTGTGCTAAACTTTATATCCCTGTGACTATTCTGTAACTACTGATTTGTATTTCTTAATCCTTTCATCTTTTTCGCCCCAACCCCCAACCCTCTCCCCTCTGGCAACCACCAGTCTGTTCTCTGTATCTATGAATCTGTTTCTCTTTTGCTTGTTCGTTTATTTTTTAGCCTCAATTTTCATGTTCCCTTAGCTCCCCGAGAAATCTCTAGGGACCCAATTTTTCCATATAGATTCGTAGCCCCGGGGCCAGTTTTATTTATTTATTTCTGTGCACCTATGGTGGCAGAAGAAAGTGCTTGGATGCTTTTGAATGACGCTCTTCACCTTCAGACGTCGGAGAGGGGTTTAGAGACAGAAACTCCAAAAATAGCTTGATCTCAGAAATTAAACCAGCAGATACTGAAGGCAACAAAAGAACACAAAAAAGAAGTCTCTGGAGAGACTGGGAAAGGGCGACGTGAACTTTTTGTTGCAAACCTGAGCCTCTGGTCGAGGGTTTTCTACTGACTTGCAGGTTGACTCTGGCCAAGTCTCAACAGCCCCAGACACACCGGGGAAAACCCTAAAGCTTTTGACACAACTTCTCCCGACAGTATTTTCAGTTCAAATTCTGGCTGCCCAAGCAAAAATGCCAGCGTTCTCATTAAAGGAAACGAAGCAAGTCTGCAGGAGAGGTTTCTGGCTCTGGTTTTCTCCGAGCCATGCACCTGGGCAGTATGCACGGCCCCTCCTTTCCCGGGTCACTTTTCTCCCGCCTGAATGAAGAAACCCAGGCCGATGGGCCTGGAAAGAAAATGATTCATAAACGACTATGGTTTATAGTGGTGGATACAGATTTTTTTAAAATTAGCTCCATGAGAGTCAAGGTCCCCAATTCTTGCTCTTGTCAAGGGAGGGCCATTTTGACAGGGCCTTCCAGGAGTCGTCCCCCCCACCCCCACCCCGGGCTGGTTGCTAAATGCCTTCCTTTGTTCGTGATCTCATCTGGGGGCAGGGCACGGCAGGTGGCACGGTGCATTGCTTCCCGGTCACGCTTCCTGCAGAGCCCTGAGACCTGAGGTCCCCTGGGCCACTGGCCTCAATTCTATAAAAGATAAACCTCCTCTCTTCCCTCTACCTGGGGACACTGTGCAAAGGGCCTCATGCATTTTTCTGGCGGGGTTGGCAGTCAGACAACAGGCAGGCAGGGGATCCTGGCCAGATTCCTGACTCAGAGCATCCTCCGTCTCTTCGCCCCCTGAGCTCCTGGGCCCTCACTCTGCCCGCACTAAGCCCTCCCTGCCCAGCCACAAACAATCAGCTGCTGGCAGCTCCCCCGCTGCCCCGCTGGCTGCCAATCAGCCCCACCACAGGGGGTGGCAGTAAGTTCCACTCCCCGCTGAACCACCAGGAGGTGCTCAAAATGACTGAGTGGGACTGATGACGGCCTGGCCGGCTGGGGACCCGCAATTGTCACCCTGAGGGGGGCCCAGGCTTGGGCGTGATTGGCTGGGGTGATGTGGGGCAAGGGGTGGGGACGAGGGGGAGCAGAGGGGCAGATCCTTCTACTGATGGAGGAGTTCCAGGAGGGGGAACCTTCAGGAAAGGGCCATCTGCCCGCGGAGGCCAGATAGGAAAGGAAAGGCAAAGGGAGATGGTTTTCCTAAGGAGAAGCCAGAAAATCAAGAACCAGGGGGATAAATGGGAAGCCGGGGGTGGGTGGGAGAAAGACAGCTTGGGCTCCTGGGGGAGTGGAGCGAGCGGTGGCCCGAGGAAGGAGTTAAATGGAAGAGAGGCAGGGAAAGTCACTCGCCTCTCCGATTATTTAAATGTACTGTACTTATTGATAATGAATTTCATTTCTTCTGCATGGGGGGGACATGATTCAGCACAAATCGGATGTAAATTTATGGAAATGCAGATGCAGAGAGGCTGTAGGCGGGAGCTGCCGGCGGGCATGGTGTGTGGCCCTCCCAGAGGCGAGGTTACTGCTCTCTGGACTTGGGGAGCCAGAATTAGAAGCAACTGCCTTGGAGGCCACTGGCCTCAACTTCAGGCCAAGAGAGGGGCTGACCCTGTCGCTCTGGAAGGGCTAAAAAAAGAAGTCTGATGGCCGTCTACCGTAGAATCACCTACATTGTCCTCCTGTTTGATTTTCATCTTGGGGTGGGGGTTGGAGGGGAGCAATTTTTATCCAGTGGAGAGGGTCAGGGGAGAAAGAAGAAGAACATTATCATTAACCAGAACCTGCTGTGTATACAGAAGTGGCTAGAGAAGTGGCAGAAATGTTATTTTCCCTTCTGCACTATCCTATCTAATAAAGAGGGGATATGCTAATTGACCATCACTCCATCACAAAGATGGCTGCCCCCACAGCTGAGGCCAAGTTCCTCAGGCTGTCCTCCCCACTTCTACCCCCCCACTGCAATGACCTGGGAGGGCTTGATAGGGGACCTCAGGCCATGCCCACTGCCCTGATGTCAGGCCAGGGGACCTCAGGCTGTGCCCAACCCCCAGGTGGGGTTTGACAGGGGACTTTAGGCCATGTACCCCACCCAGCAGGGCATGACAGGAGACCTCAAGGTGTGCTTCCTGTCCTAGTGCTGGGTTAGGGGACCTCAGGCTGCTCCTTCTGCCCCAGCGCCAGGCCAGGGGACTCAGGACATGCCCCCACAAGGTGGGGCTTGACAAGGAACTTCAGACCATGCGCCCCATCCTGGCACCAAGCTGGGGGACCTCAGACCACAAACCCCACCTGGCAGGGCTTGACGGGACTTCAGGTCATGCCCCCAACCCACCAGGGCTTGTTGGGGGACCTTAAGGTACACCCCTAGTGCTGGGTTGAGGGAACTCAGCCATGGCCCCCACCTGCGGGGCTTGATGGAGGACCTCAAGGCATGCCCCCCGACCCAGGTATGAACTGGGGACCTCAGGCCACACCCCTCCCATCCTGGCACCAAGCCAGGGGACTGGAGGCTATTCCCCCTGCCCTGCAGGGCTTGACAAGGGTGGGACTCTCCTGGATCTAGCCCAATGTGGGTGGGGGGGAGGGGGCAGAGCAGGACTGGGTCTCATGCAATTTTGAGGTGCATGTGGGTGGGCAGGGACTTGACTCTGGGTCTCATGGTGAGCCCCAGACTCTGACAGGAGGGAGGTTTTCATATACATTTTACTAATTTTTTTTTATCTCTAACACTTCTATTATAGAGAAGGGCAAATAGCAATATTAAATTATTTCCTCTAATTAATCCCCTTTTAATGTGCATGAATTTCGTGCACCGATCACTAGTGAAAGAATAATGGGGCTTGGGGAGGGGGGAAAAAAAACTCTGAAAAATCAAAGAAAACAATTTGCTAGATAGGGTGAAAAGGTGGCATTGCATATAAATGGCCGGAGCTGGTAAAATATTTATAGTCCATTAGGCTGTCCTTCACAGCACTGAAGGCTGATTTTTATCCCCCCCACTCCAACCAGGTCATGGCATTTATCTAAAGATGCGCCTCTCCCAGCGGGTCACAGCCTCTCCAGCTTGGCCATGACCATGACAGTGACAGCAAAGAGGACTGTTCATAGTCTGGGGGTAGCCTCTCTGGACCAGGCCTCCCTCTGCAACTGTAATTGCAGTGACACAGGAGATTCAAGACAGCAGAGACCTGCCGGACCCAGGGTCTCACTGTCCCTTCAGCCCATTAGACAGACGTTGTCACTTTCTGCCACAGCTGCGCTTCCTTTCAATGTCCAAACAGTTGTGGGCTCTGAGCTGCTGCCTGCGGCTTGCCTGGTCTGGAGGAAGACAAAGAGGTGGTTCGCTGCAGCCCACAGCCTGGGTTTGAAGCAGGCATGTTTGAGCGAGTGTTTCAAAGGATGCCAGTGATCTGCTCATTTTTATTACATTTGTGGGGCAGAATTTGTCAGCCCTTGGTGACACCCATTATAATGCTTTGACCTCATTCAGTCACCAAAGGGCAGATTTCTCTTTGTTCTCTAACAGAAACACAACATGGCAAGTAAACGTGAGTTCTAAAACGAGACTGTCACCAGGAGTATTTATGAGCCTATCATGTCTTCGCTGTTGCACCGAGAAGCTCACCTTTGAAGAAGGAGGCATATATGTGCCCCTCATAGGCCCTCATGTGACATAGTGGCTGCCATTTATTAACCCTGCTTATTCCCATGAGACAGGAGAAGTAATCGTAAGGTGATATAAGAGAGTCTTAGGAGGCTCTCCTTTAACATATAGCGTCATTTATTCACTTGACAAGCAATTGCATTTTTATTTTTAAATCTAAACAATTTTTTTTTAATTCTCACCATATTGATTTTAGAGAGAGGAGAAGGGAGAGAGAGAAACATCAATGGGTTCCCCCTGTGCACGCCCCAACTGGGAATCAAACCTACAGCCTAGGTGTGTGCCCTGACCTGTAATGGGACCTGCAACCTTTTGGTGAAGAGGCCAACACTCCCACCCACTGAGCCAAAGCACAACAGACATTTCTTGAGCTTTTTCACGCTGAGCTAGGCCATGGGGATGACAACAGGCTTGGACCTGGCTCTGTCCTCGAGGCTATTAGGCCAGCAGCCTCAAGTAGCCTCAAGTAGCTGAGCTCTATAGGAACACAGAGAGATGCTCCAGGACTGCCCTTTGCAGCTAGGATATCACACAGGCTTCAAGGGCCAGGAATGGACCGTGAAAACTGGATCCATTTGGTACATTTAAAATGGTTAAAAATGGCCAATGTTATGTTATATATTTTTCCCCCATAATAAAAAGAAATAATAGTAAAAGAAAAAACTTGGAGAAAAAAAAAAACTCAGAAAATGAAAAACCAGGTAGGTCCATGTGGAAAGCTGTCACAGGGCAAGATCAAAGACAGAGAGGCACAGAAAGCACGTGTTGGCGAGTTTACTCACGGATCCCAGAGCGTTTAAAAAAAGAGGAAGCAATGACCCCTTTCCACCCTGAAGGGAGGAGTCATTGGACAAGAACTTTAGAAAGGGAGTAAGAAGCAGGGAGTGTGCAAGCTGGGACGTCTTCACCTCTCTGTTTTTATCCTCATCCATACAGAGAGCAGATTGGGCCCGATGACCTTGAAGATCGGTGACTATGAAATAAAAGCAGAATTTTCCATTTCAATGGAACTCTGTACAAAAGGTTAGTGAAGGTGATGTTCATATCATCCAAGAGAGCTTACCGTGCCTTAGAGTATTAGAAGTATGAGCAGTCTTAGCAGTCTAGACCCTTATTCTATAAGAGAAGAAACAGAGGCCCGGAGTGGCAAAGGTCAAAGCGCTTGTTAGGGACAGAGCTGTGGCGAGAGCCCAGACTTTGACTCCTCCATGCCCTGCCTCTTTCTTTCACAATGCTTACAGGTTGGCAATATTTGAGGTGCCTAAGAGCAGAATTCTGGTTATCTATTGCCAGTCAATAAACTGCCCCAAACCAGTGGTTTAAATATTAATTTATCACTGTCTCTTGTGGTTTTGTGGGTTGACTGGGCTCAGGTGGAGTCTCCTAAGTAGAAGCCAGATGGACGTTGAGGCTGCGGTCCTCTGAAGACTCGGCTGGGCCAGATGTCCAAGTTGGCTCCCTCACATGGCCAGTAGTCGATGCTGGCTGTTGGCTGGGAACTCAGATGACTGTCCACTGGAGCACCTACTCATGTCTCTCTGTGTTGGGCTTCCCACAGCGAGGCCCCTGGGTCCCCAGAAGGAGCTGACCAAGGACAAGTACTTCAAGGGAAAGGAAGTGTGTCTCAGCCCATTCTGGTTGCTATAACAAAACACCATGAATTAAGTAACTTAAAAAATCAACAGAAATGTATTTCTCACAGTTCTGGAGGCTGGAAAGTTCAAGGTCACGGTACAGGCAGACTTGTCCAGTGAGAACCCACTTCCAAATGGCCATATTCTCCCTGTGATCTCACCAGATGGAAGGTGAGCTCTCTGGGGTCTCTTTGATAAAGGCATAAATCTGAGTCACAAAGGCAGAGTATGCATGACCTAATCACCTCCCAAAGGACCCATCTCCTAATACTATCACCTGGGGTTAGAATTTCAACATCTGGATTTTGAGGGGACAGAGACCTTCGGACCACAGCAAAGTGGAAGTTGCCAATCCTCTTAAAAGTGAGTTCTGGGATTGACCTAGAGTCAAATCTACCATATCCTTTCCGTCACAGTTGCTCCTAAGCCAGCCAGATTCCAGAGGGTAGATAAATAGAATCCACTTCTAGATGGAGTTGAAATGGAGTCACATGCAGGGAGAGGGAAATTTAATGGCTCCCAGCTTTGGAGACAAACGACCATAGCAGCACTTTTGATTTTTACCACAAATTATCCTTTGGGTGCCTTGTTTGGAAAAAGAATACTAGGCAGGTATTAACCAAGCCTGACATCTTTTATCTTAATGGAAACAAAATCAATTTAATTCAGGCCTTAGAACAAGTGTTTGTTTATTTGCTTGCTTGTTTGTTTTAAAACCTACCAAATTGGGGATCACTTAAGCCAAACCATGACATAGCAAGTCCCTAAAGAAATACTCGAATGAGGAATGCATGGGAACATCCAGTGTGGATAGAAAGGTGGAATCATCAGTGCTAGGCATAGAAATCCTGAAAGATCCTCATCTCCCTTTATTCTGAAAAGCAGGGAAGTAGAAAAGAGTATCTCAGCTCTGCTAAAAATAAACTCCTTGAGGGCAGGGATTATGCCACATTCATTTCCGTATTCCTAATGCCTGGGCTAGTGCCTAGTAGGTGCTTAATTAATGCTTAATAAATTGAAGTTGTAGGTGCTTAATTAATGCTTAATAAATTGAGCTCCGTTGAAGTACCGTTCTTCTCAATTATAATGTAAACTAGCATTTATTGTCACATGCCAGGCATTTTTCTGAGCACTTGACAGGTGTCATCTCATCTAATCTTCACAAAACTGTATAATTATCTGTAATTATCACAGGCCTGATATTCAGCAGGTAAAAGTCAGGAAAGCCTGATTGATTGTTGATGTTAAAATGCTTCCATATAGGTTGGTAATTACTTCTCTGTATCCTTTGATTGAGCCCCTCACTTCACACCTCTTCCCCACTGAACACCCCAGCCCCAGAGAAATCCAGGTGGGCACTATCATGGGTAGAGAACCCTGAGCGCTTCCTCCACAGTGGTCATGCATCTCCCTGGCCTGATTGGACCCACTCTAAAGGAGTAGACAGAACACTGGCTAATGTTCTGATGGCACCTCAGCGAATACATGCTCAGTGCCTGTCTAGCCACCCAAGACCAGAATGAATCTTTAAGAAGGAATGAACCTAGAGTCACCCTCCAGTGGCCACGGGTGGGTTCGGCAGCCTCTGTAGCACACCTAATGGGCTGTTAAATATCTTGAATATCACCCCTGATTATCTACATGTTAGAGAAAAGGAAGTTGAGAATTTTAAAGAGTTTTTAAATGACTTAACCAGAGTCACATAGCTAGTGAGAGGTGGATCCAGGAGCTGTGCACTGCCTTTGAAATCCATGCACTCTGCCATTGCGCGATCCTCTAAGGTAGTTGGCTTGGGCTGCTGTAACAAAGGACCACAGGCTGGGTGCTTCAAACAACAAAAATGTATCGCCACACAGCTCAGGAGGCTAGAACTGTTAACTAGAAATTGGCTGTGTTTGTTTTCTCTGAAGGCTGTGAGGGAAGGATCTGTTCTAGGCTTTTCTCCTTGACTTGTTGATGCCCATCTTTTCCCTGTGTCTTCCTTCTATGTGCATCTGTTTCTGTCCAAATTTCTCCTTTTTATAAGGACACCAGTCATATTGGATTAGGGGTCCACCCTACTCCAGTATGACCTCATCTTAACTAATTACATCGGCAATGATCCTATTTCCAAATAAAGTCACATTCTGCAGTACTAGGGGGAGAGAGGGAAGGGGCACACAATTCAACCCATAACAGCTGGTTTCTTTTCAATGAGACTTCCCCTATCTATGAATAACAAACTTAACTGAGCATTTACATAAATTCTCTGGGTCCACTAGCTTCTTCATGCATGTTTAACCATCCCTAACCATACCCCCCCTCCAGCCCCGCAAAAAAGAAAAAAGAAAAACCAACACACTCACTTCAATCAGAAGTTGTTTGAATTGGTGCTACTCAGCAACATTTGACCTTCCCCCATGCAATCCATATCTTTCTATTGTGCCAATAGCATGGATTGTCCCAATCCATTTTGGTATCTAGTGGAAGGCACTGCGATGAGATGTTTTTACTTATTTTATTCCTTTTTCGTGCTCCTTCAATGTCCTTAAGCTTGCTAACTGCCTAGCACATGAGGTCAGCTCTTGTGGCTTCAGTAGTTCAGTGAACTCTGTAGCTCAACAGATTCTGGAACTGCTGATCATGAATGGTGCCTCCTTTCTGAGTTCCAAGGAGATACCTCAAAGGCCTTTCCCAGCAAGTGCTATGGGAAGCGTTGCCTTTGAGACTCTTCTCTCACAAAGAGCTTCAGCTATATTCTGTGTGTGAGATGCTCGTCTGGTTTTCTTGCACACTCCTTTCAAACAGACAGTAACCTTGGTCTTAGATGCAGTGTCCTCAGACTTGGAAACTCATTGGACCAAAAATGTCTACAACTTATTTTTCCCCTTAGATTTTCTTTTTTTTTATTGATTTTCCATTTTTAGCACAAGATTGATCACCAGCCAAATACCAATTTACATACAAATTCTGCTAAACTCAGCATCCTATATACTTGGGACTTTTTCATCCATAAACCAATTTTTTAAAGAGAGAGATTCTATTATCAGAAGTGTCCCTGATGACACCAAGATGGCCTATCGGGAGCAAACTCAGGGGGCCCGCAGCCTGATTGGGTGAGCTCAGCTGATTTGTGAGCATAATAATTATGAAGTCAATGTTGTAGGTTGATACCGTATGGGCAAGTTCATATTTTGCTTACTTCCATGGCCACGAGTTTGAACTGCAAACCTTGGTCAGCTATCTTACAATTTCACTCAATAAAATTTAACAAATGGTCTTTGAGTACCTACTATGTGCCTGGCTCTGTTTAGGTACTGTGATTAGAGCAGGAAGCAAGAAGGATATGGGCCTTGTCCCCTGCATGTCTACAGTACAGTGGTGAAGCAGATATCAAACAGTTATCAAATGATTATTTCATTAGCAAGGTCATAAGTGCTATGAAAGAAAAATACAAGAATACTATGAGAGCATGAATAGGAAATCTAAGTCAGGTGTCATTTAAAGTAAGACCTGAAATATGTGTAAAAGTTCACTGGGAATAAGGTGAGAAGGAGTGCTATCCAAGCAGAGAGAACAGCATGGAAACCAAAGAACTACCTGAAGACCAGCTTAACCAGAGCACAGAGAGGAAGGAAAAAGTGCCAGGGGATTGGGCTGGAGGGAGCATCGGAGCCTTAGCCATGTTAAGAAAGTTGGAATTTGTCACACAAATCTTTTTGAGTCAGACCCTTCTGTCTGTCTCTTGGGCCCTGGTATGGTTACTGTGGGACTCCACCCTCAAGATTCTTAGAAGTTTCATTGTTTAATGAAGAGAATCTACAAGGCACACACTAAAGATCCTGAGAAGGCCTTTTATCTTTTTGGAAGAATTTCTAAGGTTGCATCTTCGATCTTTCTGAGATCTTATAGCTACATCTTGAACTTACATTTTCTCAGAAGCCATTTCTTCATTTGGAATCCTTTCCTGGCTGAAAAGACTGTTCTAGGATCTATAATAATAAAGGAATAATATGCTAATTAGACCAGACATCCTTCCGGATGTCCTTCCTTCTGGACAAAGCTGCATAGAGTGGGGGCGGGGGCCAAGACCCTTGCACAAATTTCATGCATTGGGCTTTTAATATTTATATAGTCTCCAAATTGCTTGAAAACTTAAGAATTCATTCTTTAGTCTACTTACTCCTCTGTCGGTGTTTTGTTTTGTTTTGTTTCGTTTTGTTTTGGCAGCACCTTCAATATCCTGCTTGGAAATCAAGTTTACTAAATTATATAGATATATTTTCTACTTATGCATTACCATAGGAAACAGTTTTGCTGAAATCTCTTCCACTACATTCAAGGATCTCCTTTCCATCAGTTTCTAATAACATTTCCCTCGGTTTGCTTTAAGCCCTCATCAGCTCTCCTGAAGGCCCTTCCAGCTTTTCCTCACTGTCCTCACTAAGGGCTTCCAGAGCCCACCTGCCACTGGGTCCGTAAGCTAATGCCATATGTTTTAGATTTTTGTTACAGAGTTCCCCCCACTTCCAGATTCCAGAGTTCCTATTTCTATCGCTGCCAGTTCCATTCCTGTGGCTTCCAAACTTAATGGCATGACATACTACGCTAACGGTTTATGTGGATCAGGAATTCAGGAAGAACATAGCTGGGATCCCTTGTATCTGGCCCGTCTGGAACATCAGCGGGAAATACTTGAAGATTGGGAGTGACTCTACAACCGTGAGTTTGGAACGTTTGAAGGCTTTTTCAATCAGTCTGGCACCAGGCCTGGGGGAACTCGAAGATTAGACTTTTGACTGGAGTTCCTAGCAGTCTGGCTACTCCATGTTGCTTAGCTTCCTCACAGTATGGCGCCCTCAGAACAGTCAGACTTTCCCCAGAGCAGCCCGGCTCCCAGTGTGAAGTTTCTGGTGAACAAGTCAGAAGCTACACGGCCTTGATGCCTCAGCCTCAGAACTCATGCATGGTCCCTTCTGCCACATTCCATTAGTCACATGGAAGTCACAAGCCTATTCAGATTCTAGAGGAGGGGACATAGACTCTTCTTCCTGATGGGAAAGTGTCAAGTTCACATTGTAAAGGAGGATGTGGGGTGAGATATTTTTGAGGTCATCTTTGCAAACTATAATCTGCCACATCCAGGAAAGTCATTACTGATGAAGCAGAACTGAAATGCAGTGGTTTTATGGCCAGACCCCAATTCCTTTGCTATAGCATGCTGATGAGTCAATAGCATCATTTGCATGAATGAAGGACCTTATGTTATTAGGGGAAAAAAGTTGAAACATAAGGCAAGAAGCCAAATTCAGTCTCAATTGAACATTCTCTATCTTACAAATGCAGCATAAATGTGTTTTCCATAGTTCTCGCAGAGCAAACAGCTGCATTTATTTGCGTCCAAAAACATGGAAAAATTACCAACTGTAAGTAAAGGGGAGGAACTTGAGAAAAATATTCAAATGTCTATAAGTGTAAATCGTCATAAAAATTGTTGTAAGGTTGTCTAAAGCAGGTGCTAAAACCTTCCCCTAGCCTGAGTGTTCCACTTTCAAATGACCCCCTTCCCATGATGGCATTCTCTAGGTACTACTTCTATATTTGTCTAAGCAGTCAAATGCTTATTATACTTTCTTCTGTGAACTTGATCAACCACTCCCTCCTATCTCCAACATACACAAGCTTAGTTTTTCTCTCTCTCTCTCCCCCTTCCATTCTCCCTCTCTCCTTCCTTCCCTCCCTTCCTCCCTCCCTTTCCCTGTCTCTTTCCCTTCTCTCCAAACATACACACACACACACACACACACACACACACACACACACTCACACACTCACACACATGCATACACATGTATCCCTCAAGAGTCCTTTAGAGCTCCTTAGATTCCTTATACAGAACTGGTATATTTTCTATAGTTAAGACTTGGCTTGGACAAAAATGTAGGACATATACACCCTTTCCCAAGTGATTTGAAGTTGATTTTACCCTATGTGAATTCCTTCCTTTTACCCCATGAATAAAGACACAGTCTGAAAGAAGATGGCACCAAAGAACCTTTATAAAATTCTCATCCTTTTCCCGCCAACCCTTGATCATATTTTTTCTCTGGTTTGTGAATCTGAAAATGTCAGGAATGCATTGTTCCCTACAATTTTGCATTAGCAAGAGAGCTCTTTGAAAGGTTTCTATTACATCTTTATGTATTTGCAAATAAACTGGGTCTTGTCTAAAAAGTTTGATTTGCAGTAAAAATTCCAAAAGTTGCGGTAAGGATTTTAAGAACTAAAGAAGAAAATGCCACTCAGTGCTTCCGGTGTCCAAAGCAACATGCTAGGTGCTTTTTTTAGAGAGATGTGAATTGTAGGGCATGGCATAAAAGAGGTCATGGTAAGTACTTTGTGGAGATGGGTCAAGTGTCCAGGAAGGATAAGGTGGTGGAGGAGAAGGAGGAGGGGCAGCATCAGGGAAAGTGGGCACCTTGATGGTTGTGAAGGATGTCTAGAATTCCAACTGAATGGATGTATTGCTCTCACTTTCTTAATTAATTCACTGCCTCCTTATCACTGCTTATGTGTGGTTTGACCATTACTGGGCTGTCCAAAACTCCTAACTCGGCTCCCACTTCCCACTGCCCTTCATCTTGTTTTCTCTGTTCTAATAACACCGGCCAGGTTCCCTCCCACTTCAGAGCCTTTCCAATTATGGTTCCTTCTGCTTTGAACACTCTTCCAAAACTGTGAGAGAATATCATAAACAGCTGTTGTTTTCAACCACCAAGTTTGTAGTACCTTGTGGCAGACCCAGGAATCCTACAGAGATGTACCATGATCTACACAGAGTAGAGGGGTTTCCCTGTCCTTCCTAATGTGTCTGGGAGCTTAAATGAATCTGGAAGGCAAGGAAGGAGAAGAATAAGAGGCACAGGAAACACTCCATGTGATGGGCTGAATAGCATGCACCCTTCTTTAGGTGACATTTATGGTCAGCTAAAATGAACTTGAATTATTGCTAAACTTCACCTGCCAGGTTGCTACAGTGTCATGCACTTAGCTGGTCCATCTGCTTGATTTAAATGAAGAAGACGCACCCTTATTAGCATAGTGCTCTGGCCTGTATCCTTTGATGCTCTTCAGAAAAGCTGAGGGTGGAGAAAAGCAGTCCCAACTCCAGGGGTGTTCAGTCCCATGATCTGGGGATGATATTTGGTCCCATTCAAAGCTGGCCTAAATGTGCTGCTTGGTGACTTCTGTGTTCTCCAGATGTATTGTCCCGAAGCTCTGCTCTGCTGATTCTCAAAAGCAGCCTGTAATTTACTGCCCTTTTTCTCCTGTGGGCTCCCAGGGAGCAGAGGTCGGCCCAGGGCAGCTCCTGAATGATGAGCTCGAGGATTCTCAGAGTGAGACAGAAAGGCCTTCGGGTAGATTAGGAAATTTCCCCAAATCTCCTCTCCCTCCTCATCATTAGCATTGCCACCACTACATTTCCATAATCACCTTCATAATTATTTGAAGTGGGAAGAGAGCAGGTTACCTGCGTAATGAAAAATAGAAACTGTGGAGATAGGTGATTGAACAGCCTCTCTCAGAAATGCACATCATCCTGTGTGATGAGTGAGTTGGAGGGCATTGCATCCAACTCACTGGTCCAGCTTAAACTTGCTCTTCTCTCTGACGCCTTTCACTCCAGCAATTCAAATCTGACTTCCTGCCATAAAGACTCCCCAATTCCCTTCCTCTGTGCCTACAACACCCCTCTCCCACCACAGAATCCTCCATCTCCCCTTCTCTTCAACCTCCAAGAAGACTTATCTAAATCTCCCTTGGAGATTTTGTCATTTTCTGCCTTATGTTAGATAGTCTGTTTTCTACTAGATTATAAACTCCCCAAAGGAGACTTTTTGTTGCCTTCTCCTCTGCACCCTCCATCCCCCAGCCACCAAGCATGTGCTTTGAATAGAGCAGGGGTTTAAGCAACGTCTATTGAAAGAACAAGAAGCTAGAGATTATTGAGTCATCCTTTTAATGGACATATATCCAGAGGCGTGGCAGAGGCTATATTATTCCCCAACCTTTTTTCCTCTCCTTCCTGGACACAAGATAAATGGCATTGACCTACCTATTTTGCAGTTAAAGAAGAGCCTATAGGGGTATTCTGGCCAATGGAAAATAAGCAGAAAAGATTCGGACCACGTCAAAGCCTGGCCCGTTACACCTCCATGCATGATCTTCTATTCTCTTTCTCTTCTGCCAAGCTTGGAGACTACAACTGGAAGATGAGAGAGCCACAAGATAGCAGGATCCTGGGTCTTTGAATCGTCACATGAGGAGAAGCTACCTACCAATCAGGAATACCATTTTAAGATTTTGGTAAGAAATAAATATCTGCCATGTTTGAGCCATTACAAAGTTTTGGGGTTTTTTTGTTTGTTTGTTTTGTTACAGTAACTAGGACTACCCTCACCAATATAAACAGGTTTTAGTAATTCTGGGAAAAGGTGCAAAAAACATGATTCTTGGTTTTCTTACAATGTATATAAAATTTTATATTAGTCAAGACAGGCTAGGTTATAGTACTACAGTGACCGTTAAGCCTAAAGTCCCAATGGCTTAGCCTTTGAAAGCTTTATATTTTGCTCGTGCTGCATATCTATGATAGAGTTTTTACTTGTGTTTGAGTCCAAGGAAGTCTCTACTCCACACTGATACTCAGGTACCAAGGCTGACGGCTTTTCTGCCACTTGTAGCTACAACATCTGGGTGGGGTGGCCTTCTCATTCACTGCAGTGGGAAAGGAAAGACCAAATAAGCCCACTCTTCCCCGTTCATCCCATTGGCCAGAACTTGTCATGTGACCCTGAAAAAAAAAGAGCTGAGAAGTACCCAAATTAAATATAATGTTTAGTGAGCGTTACTGTCTTCACCACTTTCCAGAAAGCCTCCCGGGTTCCCTCCAGCTACAAACACTGTCTCCTACCTCTGGATTCTGATAGCACCTTCCTTATAATGGGGTATTTTTTTACACTGTATAAAGACACATGTCCATATCTATGTAAAAGAGAAATCACTTGCTACATGCCACTCTCCTGTTTTTTGTGTATTAACTCATTTAAAACCCCACAAGGGCCCTGGCCAGGTAGCTACTCTTATTGTCTCAAACTAACAGGTGAGGGAAGTGGGGCACAGAGGGCTAAGTTCCCAGCCGGATTCCAGCCAGGATTCCAGCACAGCCTGTTCACCTCCACAGAGCATGCTCCCAACTACTCCACTACACTGCAGCTTGTCTTTTTAACTTCCTCATTAGCAGAGATTACGATACAAAATTGACTTATTGCTTTATTTCCCCACAATGCCAAGTACAGTGTTGGGCACAAAGCAGGTTTCCTGAAAGGTATTGCACACAATTAGTACCTTCCTAATCAAGATTGGCCGCAGAGATGGTCTTTTAGTAATTCCATCGTCTGCAATGCTGGGTGCTGCTGAGGTTTCAGGAAGTATTTTAGGAGATGCGATTGTTTCTCCTTTAAAAGCCACAGGTCTTCAAAAAAGGTAAAATGGCTTCTTTGGGGACCTCTAGGGGAGAGCAAGACAGGAGGCAGCAGAAGTGAGGGTAAGACACTGAGGAAAGACCCGAGCCACTTTGCCTATATTGTGTTTGATTTTGTGCTTAAGAGACTGTTAAATTGCAGTAGGGAGGTGTGGCTGCTAAACCTATTTGGTCTTCATTTGAGTCCCCGAACTTCATAAATAAATCCAGGTCCCCAGAGAGGACTTCCCTCGGCTTAAGTGTGGATTCCTGGTGAGCTGTAATCCCCCGCCACTGGCCGTGGCCTTCGACAGACTACATTTACGAAAATTAAATTACAGCCCAGCAATGTGGCTCCCAAATGAAATGCAGAGGGCAGAGTACCCGAAAACACCAGGGAAATGGTCGTGAGAGGGAAGTGCCAGGGACCCGGTGGCCAATCTCACCTGTCTGCACTCCGAAAGGCAAAGGTCCCGTTCATTTAGAAAGAAATGGGATTGTGCGAGCCAGTTTAGAGCCATCAGAGCAAGGAGCAGGGAGAGGCGCCTCTTTCTAATGATGACTCCGTGGTCTAACCAGACATGAGTGACATCACAGCAAACCTGTTTCAGAGGAAAGCATTCCCCAGCGTGGCCCGGGCTGATGTCTTATGCACAGTGAGGGCCAGCGAGTCAGGGAGGAAAAATACAAGGAAATGATCTTCTGTGAGGGGGCTGTTCTTGGGTGGCCCTGATGGAAAAAACTGGAATGAATAAGGAACTATCCACCCCTGCTGGGACGTTCTATGGCGAAAGTGGAGGCTCCTCTGTATTTAAATGGGAGGGACTGGGCGGCGCAAGAAGTCTATCCTGAGAAGGCGGGACTAAGTGCTTTGTCGTTAACCAACCCACTACCTGCTGAGAGGTAACAATGCCCAAGTCACCCTAAAATGTACTGCAGAGTCCTAACTGGTTTGGCTCCATGGAGAGAGAGCATCGGCCTGTGAACTGAAGGGTCCCAGGTTCGATTCCGGTCAAGGGCATGGACCCTTGGTTGTGGGCACCTTCCCAGTAGAGGGTGTGCAGGAGGCAGCTGATTGAAGTTTCTCATCAATGTTTCTAACTCTATCCCTCTCCCTTCCTCTCTGTAAAGTTTACAGAGTAAACAATCAATAAAATATTAAACACACACACACACACACACACACACACACACACACACACACACTGCAGAGCTTGACCCAAAGTATTTTCTAGATTAAGCAAACAAATGAACAAAAAGCCTGAAGATTTCTTAGTACCAGACGAGGTGTCTCAGGTTTAAAAGAATATCGGGATTTAAAGAAAAATGTTTCCACGAAGATGGACATGATTTTTTGCAGAAAAGTAGGGCTCACATATCAGTTAGGGTTCCTGGTATTTTAATATAGTCTACAAATGTTTTTATTTATTTATTTTTGTATCGCACAAGTTTTTATTTGCTTATTTATTTTGCCGCTTAATGTCACTCAACAAATATTTACTGAGTCCTAAAATAGGCCAGGGACTGTTCCAAACCATCCCTGAGATAATGTGGCGAACAGACAGAATCCTTTACCTTACAGAGTGTTGTTCTATTCCAGAGGGAGAGACAGACAATGAACAGTAGGCAGATAAACTAATAATTGTGTGATTTCTTACCGAGATAATTATGATGATGGAAAAAAACGGTGTCTTAGTCTGTTCAGGCTACGGTAACAAAATACCATAAAAATATGACATAACCAAATACTACAGGCTGGGCGGCTTATACAGAACGGAAATTTATGTCTCGCAGTTCTGGAGGCTGGGAAGTCCGGGATAAGTGCTGGCAGACGTAGTGTCAGGGGAGACCCTGCTTCCTGGTTGGTAGACGCCACGGTCTTGCTATGTCCTCAGGTGGTGGAAGGTGAACAAGACAGCTCTCTGGGGTTTCCTTTATAAGAGCACCAATCCCATACGTGAGCGCTTTCTCCTTAAAGTAATAGCTTTCTACGTTTTCTGTGCAACCTGTGGGCTAACGTGGGGAATTACATGTGCAGTTCCTCTAGGACAGTGGTTCTCAACCTGTGGGTTGCGACCCCTTTGGGGGTTGAACGACCCTTTCACAGGGGTCCCCTAAGACCATCAGAAAATGCAGATATTTACATCATGATGCATAACAGTAGCAAAATTTCATGGTTGGGGGTCACCACCCCATGAGGAACTGTATGCAAGGGTCACGGCCTTAGGAAGGTTGAGAACCACTGCTCTAGGACATTGGTTCTCATGCTGTGGAGGACTTCAATCCCCCAGAGGTCTTGTTGAGACTCAGTTTGCTGGGCTTCACTCCCAAAGCCAGTGATTCAATATGCCTAGGGTGGGGCCTCAGAATTTACATTTCATGGGTAAACTAAGTTAAATACTGTCACATACAAACACACACACACACACACACACACACAAGGTTCCTGTCTTCCCAGAACCTCAGAAACTGACCTTATTTAGCAGCAGAATCTGGTCATACTGGATCAGGGTAGGCCTAAACCGAAGGTGACTGGTGTCCTTTGGAGAAGAGGAGAGACAGAGACACACAGGGAGAAAGCCATGTGCTGACAGAGGCAGGACTGAACGGGTGCATCTGCCAACCACGGAACACCAGGGTCGCCAGCAACTACCAGAAACCAGGCTGAGACAAGGCTTCCTTAGAGCCTTCATGCGTGTCCTTGAAGTGGCCTACACTTAGCTGGATTGCAGAGGAATGAGGACTTAACCTTGTTCTTCAATTTTTTAAATCATTCTAACATGACGTTGTTTCAATTACAATATCTTGTTTTTTCCCCCTAATTATAAAAATAATGCACATGTTAGAACAAAGAAAGGATGCTTTCTAAGGTGGAGTTTCAAAAAATCCCTGCTTAAAAAATAAAAATATCCCTGAATGCCTTCCATTGGTTAGAGTAGACCATGAGAAGATACCATGTTGATTAACTAGACTAGAGGGCTTTCCTCTGAGAAAGGGACACATTAAGTGACTGTCTAAGAAGCCAGTCCTGGTAAATAGGAGCAACTTCATCCCAGCAAAAGGTGGAAGTTTCCTTTTCCGTATCCTATCAGGTGAGTGAATATCCACTCCAGATTTATCGTCCGTCTAAGATTTGCCTTAAAATCTCATTTATATTAACTCGAGGAGCACTTTTAGAGTTCAAGACTTGCGTTTCTCATACACAGTTATTGGTGGTGTCTCAGTAGTCATATGCACACAGAGCTTTTCCTCCCTGAACTGCACATTTCTTTCTCTCTGCGACACCATCTGCATCCTCCACCTAAACCACTTTGCAATGCAATTTTAAAGTCGGCGTCAACAGCTTCCCACCTGACCTGGAAATCAGGTTCCTGTGGGAGACAATAATATCTATTTTTTCAAACCATTAGACAGACCACGGCAACTTTTCTTCTTTTTATTGATGCACAAATACATGGAAATAATCTCAGCCAGGTGTGTTTATACATGCTTTTTGCTTCAATTCCATCCCCCGACCTACATTAAATCACATTAAATCACAGGTGTTTAAGTCAAACGTGACTCCATGAGCCTGCCCCAAGTCCATCTTTTTTGCCCCCCAAGAAACCCAGCCACCCTTTCCTGACCCCCCACCCCCAGAAACTTTCTACAGCATAGCAAACAGCCAGAATTGGCCACCACCCATCCTGCGTGCTGCATCTCAAAATCAAAATGCTACCTTTTAAAAATGAAAAAGCCAGGAAAGTGCCTTTCAAGGTTCAATTCAAGTTTAGAAAATTCATTACAATGAGAAGAAAAGAAAGAGGATTTTTTTTTTATGTTGCTGGATAGTTAGTGGCATTGATAGATCATGGCAGAACCATCCGCAATATGGCCAAATAATTTCACTGGAGAAGATTTTATATAGCTACAGCTAAAATCCAATGAACTGATGCAGAAGGCTCCGTATAAAATATAACAGTGACTGTGAGCGCCAAATCAATCTGGGGGTTTGAAGGGATAGGGGGAGCCCCCTTCATGGATGCGACTAAGTGGAGCTGTAAATCCAGAGGCATCGGAGTGGCCGGGCAGTGGGTTACAGCGGGTGATTTAAGAGACCTAGCACAAAACACCAGCAAGTGGTTGCAAACACCGATGCTTAGAGAAGCCCACGACTCTGCAGTATGTCTGCAAGGAAAAGCTAGAAGGATATTCTAGAGGACAGCTTAGGGATTTGCAATCAGGTGGCTGGGTTTGCAACTGGATCAAGACCCCATGTCCTACCTCAATTTCCTCTGGTCTCCGATGTAATCAAAATCAATTGAGCACCTATATTCATTTATTCACTTATTAACAAGCAATAGAATACCTCAATGAGCCAAAATCTATGCTACGCTCTGAGTAAATAGGACGTGATTCTGGACTCAGGGGCTCACACACATGCCACAAACACACGGACCAAATACTTTCTGTGTGACTCCCAGCCTGGGAGAGGGGGCCCTGTAGACAGCTCCCATTCCCAGCTGCACCGAAGTCCCCCAGTGGGGGCTCTGGCTTGGACAACTGCCAATGGCCGTGGTGGAAGGGAAGGCCCCACCTCCACAAAGACAGTCAGTTGTGCACTTCGTACCCATCGCCCTCTGGAGGAGAGGCCGTGGGCAGAAGGATGAGGCAGTCGTGGCCTTTCCCCCAAGATGCTGCAGGGGTTCAGGCGCAGACCTGGGCTCCTGGCTTTGGCGGATGGTTGCTTTAGAAACCTGCAGGTACATCGGGGGCCGCAGAGGTGGCCATGAATAAAAGGATGGGTGAAGGTCAAAGGGCTGTGGAGCAGAGGCAGTCTTCTGGCCTGGCCTCTCGGGACTGGGGAGGTGGAAAGGGTGGTGGTCTATCTGATGAGAGGCGTAGGGATGGTCCCAACGTTCCTCAGCCCTATGAGGGGACAGGGGGACAAGCAGGCTCCAAGCTGGGAGCACGAATTCCGGAGCCACACTGCCCGGCTCTAAATCCCGTCTGAGTCACCTGCTGACAAGTATTACATTTATCTTCCAACTCCTCATCGGTAAAGGCAGAGTCTAACCCCACCTGACAGAAAGTTGTGAACATTGAATTAATTGACAGACACCAAGGATTTAGAGCAGGGCCTGGCGCAGAGCACATTCTGTGTTCAATGTTAGTATTACTCCTCCTTGTGAATGTTAGCGTTACTACTCCAAGCCACGTCACTACCTTCATTTCCTGTGGCCACGTTGCAAACATACTTCAAGATGGCCCCCAGTCCAGTGGAGCTGGAGGTGGAAATTTAATTTGGCCGATGGGCACAAGGTTGGAAGGCAAGGTGGAGCATCAGAGGCTTTGGAATTGGAGAAATCTTTGCATCTTAGTTCGGCCACAAGCCATCTCTGTGCTCCTGGCAAGGACTTACCTTCTCCAGTCCTTAGTCTTCTCATCTATAAAATGGGGATAACAATAGCATTTACCTTCTAGGGTTGTGGTGGGACTAAATGCAAGTCATTCCTTTATTTTTCATTTATTTATGTCTTCAGTTTACAGATTTGTCCCACTATGCAGCTGTGCTTACAAGGCAACAAACTTGGTTCGCAATTTGACGATGGGTCCCAAGCACCGATACCAGTGGTTCTCAACCTTTCTAATGTTTCAACCCTTTAACACAGTTCCTTATGTTGTGGTGACCCCCAACCATAAAATTATCTTCATTGCTACTTCATAACTGTAATTTTGCTACTGTTAAGGAATCGTAATGTAAATATCTGTGTTTTCCGATGGTCTTAGGCAACCCTGTTAACTGTTCTCAACCTGTGGGTCGTGATCCACAGGTTGAGAATTACTGCTGTAGAGCCTAAGACCATCAGAAAACACAGATATTTACATTATGATTCATTAACAGTAGCAAAATTACAGTTATGAAGTAGCAACAAAAATAATTTTATGGTTGGGGGTCACCACAACATGAGGAACTGTATTAAATGGTCACGGCATTAGCAAGGTTGAGAACCACTGACCTATACGGTCCTTCCGGGCCTCTGATGAGAAGGCCCAGGCCTCAGTGGCCACAGGGACTTGACCTAATTCTTGCTTCTGAATGCGATGTGCCCCATGTTTCTCGGCTCCAGCCTTCAAGGACACGGACTCCATCAACACCCCAGTTCAGCATCTGTGGACCCTCAGGGACCCCTTCTGGAGATAAAGCAACTGTTCCCCCACTGGAGAGGAAGAAAGGGGCCAGGGGCAGGTACGTGCAGGAAATCGCTGCCCAGTGCCAGGTGATTACCGCATGTGTGGGTACCACTCCTGCCTGGGCAGTTACCAGGACTACAGGCAGTGAGTGACAGGTCAGATGCACGCCTCCTCATTCAGATTGCCTATTCCCAAGGAGCTTTCAGGGCAAGCCGCCCCGAATGTTTCCATTCAGAGCGAGGCATCCCCACTCATCTCCGGAAGCTTTTAAACTTCAGGGTGGACAGCGTGGCCCTTGGGAATGTGCTTTCATGCACGGGGAGTTGATTTTGGACAGCAAATACGCCGCAGTCAGTCACAGAGGGAAATAATAACACAACTTCAAAAGAGCAGAGGCCAAAAGAAAGGGTATTATTAATGGAAGGAAATTTTAAAGTCACATTAAACAGCCTCGAGCCTAGTGGAAAAAGCCAGGAAATGGGAACAAAATTAGCATTATTATAGCTTTTCATGGTAACTTACTCTGGGTTTTGATGGTGGCTTAAAAGGGGAGAAAAGAAGGAGGCGCCTAGCTGATAACGATTTCTCCGACCCAATACATTTCCCATCCAAAATGCACCTGCGATAGTGACTATCTTTAAAATGTTTCCTTTTTCTCTCGCTCTGTGGCTGTTTACACCTCACAGTGTTATTGGAGAAAGCAGCATTTTGTTTGGAACAGTCAACAGTAAAGCTCTTTGAGGCCTTTCAGGAAGGGGTGCCACTTAGGGCCAGGAATTATGATTATTAATTTGCATCTTAATATTCCAGGCCTTCCCAGAAGCCCACGCTGCAGACACAGGCTCCCAGCTCCGCAGAGGGCCCGCACTGTATATAAACGGGGCTCTGTGGAGGCCAGAGGGCAAGGCGCTTCCACGAAGGGCAAGGTCTTTCCTCCCCTCTCTTTGCAACAATTCTCTCCTCTGAGGCTGCCCTCCTCCCTCTGTTTCAATCACCTCAGCTGAACTAGACCAGCCTTGGGGCAGAGCCTCCTCTTCCCATCACTTAAGACACAAGACCACTGATTCCCGGGGTCCCCGGCCGTTGTTCTCTGTTTGGCTCAAGACGCTCACAATTCCACTCTCCTGACCCTATTACAGGGCATCTGTGTTCACATCCACATATGGTGTATGCACATGAAGCTCTCATCATCTTATTAACCAACATCACCCCAATACACTTAATTTTGAACTAGAGGGAAACAATCTTTGCTTTCATTTTCACCCAAGAAGATGTCAGGAAGCTTAATGAATGCCTGAGACTCCAAAGGTGGTTCTGAAAAAAAAATGGGGGTACATTGTCAGAATACCGAGAGGCAAAAATATAAACCTCAACATGTTCATGCGTCTTCTTTCTACCAAGTTAATGGGACCAGTGCTGAGTCATTTCTCCCTCTGCTGAGGGAGAAGCCAGATGCTTCTCGTGAGATGATGGAAAACCTAGTTAACCCCAACCCGACCCCATATGAGGGTTCCTCTGAACTTGCCCGAGGCCTGATGGTCCCAACTCACCCTCTTGGTGACCCTCTATTAACATACGTAAAGACTTTCAATGTGACTTCTAAAGCTGTCCTGTTTTGTTTCAAGGCTGCTGACAGCCTCTGACGCCCTTCTTCAGACTGAACTTGTGAATTGACTACCCTGCCTCCTGGGAGGGCTGAGCTGATACAGGCCATTTCAGGTTATTCATGCAAAGGATTTTAGTGACCGTAACTTTCATTCTTCCCAGTATACACACCCCCCCACATTCACACCTCACATTCCCACCTACCCCAGGCCTTCACCACCATTCCAGTGGCTCATTGATGTTTCTAAGGGCAAGACCAATGGGCAGCCAACAAGGGTGCTGTTTAATATGTCTGAGCAAGCGACTACGGAGGAGAGTAGACTGAGGTCAGCCGCCTCCATAGGAAGTCAGGACAAGCGCTAATTCAACTCAGAGAAATCCAGGACACCCTACCTCACGCATACGGTATGATTCCATGCACAGAAAACTCTAGAACATGCAGAGTAATATAAAGTGATAGCAGATCAGCAGTTACTTGGGATGGAAGAAAAGGAAACTCAAAGGAAACTTTTGGGGCATGGGTAGATGTATTCGCTATCTTGATTGTGGTGATGGTTTCACAGGTGTATACATGTATCAACATTGATCCAATTGTACAGCCTAAATATATGAAGTTTCCTGTATGTCAATTACACCCTCATAAAGCTGTGTAAAGATTACCAGGGGAAAGAAAGGTTCTTTGGGTTGAACTTAGGGTGGTGGGTATGTAAACCTAAGGCTCCTGGCAGCTGTCCTGACATTATGAGGAGAAACGTGCTTGAGAGTGAAACCAACACAGAGAAACAGAACCCAAAGCAGGCTCACTGAAAGCCTGGATCCAGCTGTGCCTGAAACTGTCCCGTGGATTTTTGCTCCTTGAGACAACACGTGTGTGTGTGTGTGTGTGTGTGTGTGAGAGAGAGAGAGAGAGAGAGAGAGAGAGAGAGAGAGAGAGAGAGAGATTACTTCAGTCTGAATCGACTTTTCTCTGTTGCAACTGAAGAGTTCCATGGGTACTGTTCATAGTCAGCCAGACAGACCAAGCAGCCCTTTCTGGCCGGCACATATCTTAAGGAGGGATTTGCCCTGCTCCCCGGGGGCCGGGGGGAGGGGGGTGAGGGAGGGGGAAGCAGCCAGAGGCCCAAGGGGAGGCCTCAGCGCTTCGCGCTTGTGTGCTGGGCTGGTGCCGGAGTGTCACGGTCAGTTGCACATCTGCTTTGGAGTATTTTTAGAGGCAAATAGAGTGGTTTGTGAAAAACAAATGCCTGGAACAAATCTTTGAAAAGGAGAGCGCCCGTGTGCAGCCCACTGCCAAACTAGGTCAGCCTCAGGCACAACTGCTTGCGACAGTTTGCTCCCGAAGGTGACCGCAGGTGCGGCTCCTGTCCCCACCAATCAGCCATCTGTGGTTGGAGACTCGTGGGACTGGAAGAGACCTGGGACGCCCGGGCTCGTGCCCCCACTTCCATGTGGGTGTACCCCTAAACCAACTCAGAACCCAGAGGGGGGACAATACCCTGAATTCCACCAGGGAATCCTTACGGCTTCTCTGCCAGCAATCCCAGGAGGTCGCCTTGTCTAGCAGCTGCTATTGAAGGGGATAAAACAAGGTGATATGAATCCAGATGAAATACAGGTGGTGTGAAGGCAGCTACACAGGACTGAAATCTAGCTCAGGCCCCAGCCTTCCTACCCCTCCCTACAAGGGGTAGAAGATAGCTTACCGCCCCTGCCCCCTCCCAAGGTAGTGTCAGGATGGAAATGATAGAACCAAGGGGTCTGCCTCTTGGAAATGTTGACCAAATGAGAACAAGCACATGAAAGCATTTTGAAACTTACAAGGTGACACCTTATGTTCTACACCTATGCTGCCCAACTCAGTAGCCATCAGCTACTTAACTCTTGTAGCTACTTAACTCTTGAAATATGGCAAATCTACACTGAAATGTGCTCCATGGAAATGCACACTGGCTTTGCAAGGCTTTTGGTATTTTTTTTAATTTTTAAATAATGCAAATACCTCATTAGTAATTTTATACTGATTACCTGTTGAAAGGTTGCTGTTTGTGACCATTGGGTTAAGTAAAATATATTACTAATATTAATTTCACCTGTTTCTTTCCCCCCATCTGATGTGACTACTAGGAAATTTTAAATGGCCTATGTGACTTGCATTTAAAGCTCGTGTTGTATTTCTTTTGCACACCGCCGGTCTCATTTTAAGGGGCGGTGTGTTGGTGGGGGAGGTCCATGAGTCTGGAGCAAACTGGCCAGGCCATGAGGGTGAGGTGGGACAGCATTCAAAACCAACTGCTTTGGTTGGTTGGTTGTTGTGTCTCTCGTTCCTTGTGGACTGCCTTTGCTTTTCTCATCCTGCCTCCACCCTTCACCTCCTAACATCCTTCACAGGATGAAATGGGCTCAGCATCCTCTGTGCTGGTCACAGGGAAACCACTGGCCATAGTGAAAATCTGATTTACTTATGTTCACTGAGAAGCTCTCCTGGCTTCTCTCAGTGGAGTAATTTCCAGGACTTCTCGGTAGGGTGACATCTGTGGTCTGCTGTTTAATGTCCATGTGCCCCTTTCTGGAAGCAACATATTTTGTCTTTAGCCTGATTACCACAAAAAGGTCCTGAGGCAAGGATTTGGGTATAAGTGATTTTGGAAGGAGGGAACCCCAAAAAGCACTGTAAGGTAGTAAGAATGTGACACGGGGAAAGGATGAAAACCAATAAAGGGTGGATGGATAAGACCACTGTGGGAGCGAGGGCTCAGTTCCTTGGGGGACTTGGAGACATGGAGTGAACTGTGGGAAGCCACCACTTGCTGATACTGTCATGAGAGTGCACCAAGGACCTTGGGCGTTAGCAGGGCTGAAGCTGAGCACCATTGTTAGTGTTGAGATAGTTGTGACTCAAGGCAATTCCCTAACCTGATAATCCATTTACTGTTTACCAAACTTTACCTTTGATATGCCTGTAGGCATTGCTAAAGGGAAAATGTGTATTCAAGCAAATAAAAGGTGGACCAGGCCAGAAGTCAGGTGTGCCTCTTCAAGAAAGAGGTCTCCATCTGCCCCCCCACAACCCAATGTCTTCTAAATTCATATTTCTTAAACAGTATTTTCATTTGTGCATTGGCCCCTCCTTCAGATCCTGAACCCCACCTTGAAGGTTTCGGCAGTGAACCACATACCATAATGGTCCCACTAGGAATTAGCACACTAAGCTATTTATTCTCTAATTTATATTTATGTTTTCTACATTGACTGTCAGTTTGGAGGTGTTAACTCTCTGGTATTTCCAGCTTGTTGAGTATACTCATAGGGACAGAGAATCCCCTCAGTAAGAAAGATGTAGGGACTCTTTATGTGGAAAATGTCTACAAGTGGGCTTCAAGAAAGGCGGAGGAGGAATAGGAAAAGCACAGGCTGTGCTTGCTACAACTTAGAAGACAGAGAGGAGAGAGAGGGAGAAATGGGATCCTTGGTGATGGTTCTGATCTGCTGGATCCATCTTTACCTGAAGCCTACACAGACTTCTTTTTTATCTGTATCTATAAATTCCACATACTGTTTAAGCTGGTTTGAGTTGAATTTTCTGTTCATTGCAACATAGTGATTCCTAACTCATTTCTCTCCTACCCTTGTTCCCACTGCCTAGGAGTATCCCCAGGGTTTCAAAATCAGGGATGATGAATAAGTCACAATTTCCTTCCTTAAACCAGAGAGCAATGGTAAAATGAGGAGCTGCATAAAATGGTGGCCACGTTCTCCTTGTGAACGACCAGCATTCCAGGGAAGGGGACCTCACTGGGACCTCACTCAGCTCTCTCTGCACACTGGAAGCTCCATGTTCCAAAAACAAACTCCACATCTAGTGCATTGATGTTTATTCCAGAATCACATCAAACATCTTCTTATAGAAGCACAATGTTTTAAATATTCCTCTGATGCTCTAAGAAGTCTCACAGAGTAATAAATGGAAAATACCATGTTCCATGCAATATAAATACATATATTTTTATACAATAGAAAATAATTATTTCCACCAGTAACTTATGAAACATACCTAAGGAAGAATTTAAACAGAAGAAGAAATTTCTCCTGCCATTCACATCATTTCAAAAAATTTCATGGATTCAGAAGGATATCCAGGCTCCAGGAAGATTAAACAGAACATATGAGACTCCCCCAAAACCTGCCTCTCTAGTATCCAATCCCAGTCCCATCAGGTTGGATCAATTGGTCTTCTCATTTTGGCTTTTGGGGTGAGTGGGGAGGTGGGAATTGATCCAGTCCCATTCCTGATATGGCCACCAGAGGGAGTGCCCAATGGTTGGCTGTACCTGAAAGGAAATTACAGTCCAGTCCATGGAAAGTGAGAAAGAAAACTTGACTTAAAAGGTGTCCTCTGATGGACCTCAGCATATTCTTGCTAACATGCCAAGAACATGTCATTGAACACTTCTAGTCTGTTTAATGCATCCTCTCAAGATCTAAGAATTGTCCTATTAAATCTAAATCATTTGATTTAGGGCATTGGGTTTTTCTCGGGAGCTGTTCCTACATTTTGCAGGGTGAATTTTTGAGCAACAAGATTAGAGCCTCAGAAAGTGGGTAAAGTTAACATGAGCCCTGGGACCTGCTAAACTGACAATTGAGCCAGAATGACTATTTACTGAGGAAGCTCCGATCTGCATTTCACAATTGTTTCTGAAGAATGCCACCATCACCTCCTTTCCCAGTACTCGTCTTGAGTCTTTTCAGCTCATATTTGAATTGATTCTCTCTCCTCTCTCTTTCTCTATTTTATTATTATTATCATTTTGCCAGGGACTTTGGATCATTACAAGATTGCGGGTAATGACAGACTATAATTAAGCCTGAAACAGATTTTTCTTTCGGAGGAGAGAAGAATCTGCTCTAGCTGAGGCTCCAGATTGCCTGGGCTGTAATTTGTGCTGCTGTCACAAAGGGGTCCTTCTTCCGCGTGGTGCACCGCGATGATGAGCGAGGAGCTGGAGTTGAGGGGTGTAGGCCTCTCCCCCCACTCTCTCTCTCGGAGACAGCAGAATGGACGCCTAAATAGCTGAGTATAGTTTGAGGCTGATTACAGGCCAGATCCTGCTATTGTGCCTCATCAGTTGTCATTGTTGAGGTTGCAATTGCATGGTATGCTTCTCTTTGTCGTCTGCTCCAAACTCGCTTCTAGGACAGGAGGGAAACTGTGTGGTGAGCCTGAGGTCGGGGTGGGGAGAATTGTTCTTCTGGTGTGTTGCTCACACCCACGGAAGGGCTTGGCAGCTCTTTGGAAATGGAAGATGGCCTGGCCTCCGCCATGATGCCAGTAGCCTTGGTATCGATTTGGCTCCCAGACTTAAGGATAATCTCTAACAAAGAAAATGAAGTCATGGCTCTGTAGCTGTGGGAACTTATGCAAGCAGTTCAACTTCTCTGGGCTTGGTTTTCTCAGCTGTACAATGGGACTAATAATACTTACCTACTCCAGGCGCAGATTTGAGTATTCAATGAAATGAAATGTAAAGAGCCAAGACCAACAGAGAGAGAGAGAGAGAGAGAGAGAGACCAGAACACACACATATACTAGAGGCCCAGGGCATGAAATTAGTGCACAGGGTGGGAGAGAGCAGGGGGGAACGGAGGTGGGGGATCGTGGAGAAGGGGGATTCCTCAGCCCGGCCTGCACCCTCTCCAATCTGGGACACTTTGGGAGATGTCTGATCTTACAGGGCCTAAACCAGCAGTTGGAGATCCATCTCACAATATGAGATGACTGGGTCCTAACCACTTGCCTGCCTGCCTGCCTGATTGCCCCTAACCCCTCTGCCTGCTGCTTGATTGCCCCTACCTTGCCCCCTGCTGGCCTGCTTGTCCCTACCTTGCCCCCCTGTCAGCCTGATTGCCCCTAACTACCTCCGCCTGCCTGATCACCCCTTACTGTCCTCCCCTCCTGGCATGATCAATTGCCCTTCTCTGCTGGCATGATCTCGCCCCCAACTGCCCTCCCTTCCCTGTCAGCCTGGCCACCCCCAACTGCCCTTCCCTGCTGGCCTGATTGCTCCTAACTGCCTCTGCCTGCCTGATCACCCCTAACTGCCATCTCCTGCTGGCCTGATATTGCCCCAAATTGCCCTCTTCTGCTGACCTTGCCCCCAACTTCTCTGCCTCCCCTGCCAACCTGGTCGCCTCCAACTTCCCTCCCTTGCTGGCCTGATCACCCCTAACTGCCTCTGCCTTGGCTCCCACCTTCATGGCTTTGTCTAGAAGTAAGTCAGACATCTGGAAGATGGTCTAATTAGCATATTACCCTTTTATTAGTATAAATAGATTATATAGGATAGGATTGCTTAAATGGCAGGGGGGGCCCTTTTTCAGCAGGAGGAGATGCTCTTAGCAGACAAAAACACATAATTCCTATATCTGGACTGATAGCCAGCCATATGCACTATACTGCCAAACTGGTCATTACAAAATTGAATCACTTTCTTACACCTTGCACCAAACAACTGTTGCCCTTTAAACCCCTCCTCAGCCCTCACCTTAAGGTCTGCCTTCACAGTTCACCCAGAGTAGATTCTGATTGGTTGGTTTCTATGCCAGTCAGTGTCAAAAGCTCCGCTTCCTAGGCAGCATTGGCTCCTCACAGTTCACCCAGATATGGTTCTAATTGGTTGGTTTCTATGCCAATTAGCTCTCTGGGCCTATCTCTGGTACTGATCATAGAGGCGGGGCTGATCAGCAGTTGCCCGAGGCTGCTGGTGAGCAGGCTAAACTGCTGACCTCTGGGAGAGAGAGAGAGAGAGGCTTGGCTGCCTGCAAGGCCCGTCTCTCTCTCTCTCCCAGAAGTCAGCAGTTCAGTCTGCTTGCCTGCTGTATGCGCAGCCTGGCATTCGGTCAAGCCTTTGGTCATTTTAGGTGTTATGACCCTGGGTCTACACACACACACACACACACACACACACACACACACACATACACACATACTAGAGGCCCAATGCATGAAATTCATGCACAGGAGATGGGAGGGGTGGTGGTCCCTCAGCCGAGCCTGCACCTTCTTTAATCTGGGATCCCTCTCACAATCCAGGACTACTGACTCCCAACCACTCACCTGCCTGCCTTCCTGATTGTCCCTAACTGCTTCTGCCTGCCAGCCTGATCAGCCACTAATGACTCCCCTGCCAGCCTGATTGATTCCTAACTGCTTCCCTGCTGGCCTGATTGCCCCTAACTGCCCTTCCCTGCAGACCTGGTCTTCTCCAATTGCCCTCCTCTGTAGACCTGGTCACTCCTAACTGCCCTTCCCTGCCAGCTGGTCACCCCTACCTGCCCTCCCCTGCAGGCCTGGTTCCCTCAACTGCCCTCCCCTGCAGGCTTAGGTCACCCCCAACTTCCCTCCCTTTCTGACATGGTCCCTCCCAATTGCCCTCCCCTGCCAGCCATCTTGTGGCAGCCATCTTGTGATCACAAGGGGCAGCCATTTTTGACCACATCATGCAGCCATCTTGTGTGTTGTAGTGATGGTCAATTTGCATATTACTTTATTATATAGGATATATTAGAATAGTAGATATAGCAACTACTGATATATACAAAGTGTCCCCCCAAAATGTATACACACTTTAACAGCTGGTAGCCCAATTTGAAGATAAAATGCATTTTAATAAGCACTGCCTTTATAATGATTCAAAGTGTGTATATACATTTTGGGGATATCCTATCTTATGGGAATTGTGTGTGGATGTTTGTGTGTGTGTAGCTTCTTAGTAACAGGGGTCAGATTATAGAGGGTTTTACGTGCCAGGAGATTGGGTTTGACTGACAACAGTCATAATAAGGATAAGCTTGCATGAGTGTTTCCTATGAGCCAGGCACTGCTCTGAACACTTTACATGTGCCAAGGGAGTGATTCTCAATAAGAGCACTATTGGCATTTGGGCAGGGCATCCTTCCCCCTCTGGGGGACTGTCCTGACCATTATATAGTTGTCAAGGGTCTTGCAGAATGCTCAGCATCTCTGCCCACTGAGCACCGCTAGCCCACCCTCAGTCATTCGACGGCCCGACTTCCGCACTTTTTAGAACACCCAGCTGGAGGACCAGCTTCCTAAAGCATGGGCCGTGCTGCCCAGGACCAAAGCCACGGGCCACACATGGCAACAGAAAGTGCTGAAAATGAGCAGTCTGGACTGGATGCACCGGAAATACTGCCTATTTTTTATAATGATTGCATGATGCAATGATATCACCTGGGGTATATTGTGTGAAATGTCACCTTTTTCTTGGTGCTTTTTAAAACATGTCTACCAGGAAATGGTGAAGGCCAGCAGGAGGAGACATTTGTGGTTTGTGTTACATTTCTGTTGGACGGTGCTGGTACAGACAGTGGGACGATTCGGAGAGGTTCTGAGCCAGGCCTTTTCCTTTAGAAAACGGGAATAATATTTACCTAAAAGGTCTGCAGTGAGAATTCAATGAGAAAGGTGCTTAGCCAGCGGTCTGGAATTCGAATGTTCTCTGCCAATGATAACGGCTAATTCTCTTTCAGCCTCTTCCCCAACAGGCTGAGCTCCCAGCTCCCTCGTTCACCCCCGTATATTCGGGGCCCTTGTGGGGACATACCTGACACCCACTGCAGCATCCGGGAAGTGGGAAGCCTTAGGCGACCAAGAATTCCCGCAGGTGAGATTTTGGTTCCGTTCTTTCCGGATAGAAAGCACACTGAACTTCTATGACTTTGATGTTGCAGAGGGAGTTTCCTAGACAACTCCGCGATGAGAAATGTAGGCCACGTGATTAGCCAGAAACGCACAGGCTCCTGGCAGAGGCTCTGAGCTGCCTCTCTCTTCTGAACTGAGGATGGGGGATCAGACAGACTCCTCCTGACGGCTCCTTAGAGTCCTCTGGGCCCCACCTCCAAGGCCAGCCGCTTCTGCAGCGACCAGCTCTAGGCAGACCCTGACCAGCTTTACACGGGGGCTTTACATTGTGTGGGACACCCACCTCTGTTCTATCTTGGGAGAACATACATCCTGATGCCATCCTACAGACACACACACACATCCCCCTGCCACACACACCCAGAGGCTGCCCATCCCAGGAGTGGGCAACAGCAAATATCTGTAAGGCCAATGGTGGCCAGTGGAGACGAGAGCTGATTGATCAATGCTTCCCTTGCATCGCCTCTGCAGGCGCTCTGAAACCCATTCACACGGACACGTAGACGGTCCAAGAGGGATGAAGAGGCAGCCCCATGGCACCAGCCATCTTGCTTCTTCATCCTGCTCCTCCCTCCTGCTCCAGGGATCACACTCCCCAATAGCCATCCCTTCCAACAAAGCCTGTGGCCCAGGCCCTGCGTGCTGGGGGCCCAGCCAAGACAATCCCCACGACTCTCCTGAAATGAAATTCATCCATTATAACCTTCATCCCCACTTTTTTTTTTAAATCACTATCATGCCCTAACTGTATTTTAATGGGGAAATAATAGGAGCAGCCTATAAAAAAAAATAAAACGCCTCGCAATGTGCACAAGTTCAGGCAAAACTCTTGCAGAGGAGCGTGGGAGCAGCGTGGATGCGGCACCTTTGTGTGGATGTGACCGAGTGGTCAGAACCCTCGGAGGCTCGGGGACCTGGCTCCGGGCGTCAGCTCTGCCATTAACCTCCCGTGTCATCTGAGTCCTTTACTCGGGGCCCTGTTTCCTCAAGGATAAAATGTGGCTTTGAACTTATGCTCACCAAGGTCTGGTTCTGCTCTATTTCGGTTTGGTTTTCTGACCTTCTCTGAACACTTTTTTTTTTTAAATTCCAGTCTCCCTCCAGCTGTTAGAGCAGCCATGGACAGTTAAAATAACAGCGTGCACATTGAGGGCCCACCCACTGCAGACACCGACAGAAGATTCAAAAGCCTGCCATGGTGGAATCTACATTTAAGGAGGCGGGGGGGGGGGAGGGGGAGGGTGGGAGAGTAGAGAACAGGCAACATGCAAACAGAAAACAGATAGACATGAGCCAAAACCGGTTTGGCTCAGTGGATAGAGCGTAGGCCTGCAGACTGAAAGGTCCCAGGTTCAATTCCGGTCAAGGGTGTGTACCTGGATTTCGGGCACATCCCCAGTGGAGGGCATGCAGGAGGCAGCTCATCGATGTCTCTCTCTCTCATCGATGTTTCTAACTCTCTATCCCTCTCCCTTCCTCTCAGTAAAAAATCAATAAAATATATTTTTAAAAAAAAACACAGATAGATATGAAGTGTGCCAGATAGCAAGAGGAACGGAGAAAAGTGAAATAGGTAAAGGGCCAGGAAACCTGGGGGTAGGAGGCCAGGGAGGGCTGCTGAAAAAATACAGCCCTTATGATGTTCATCTCAGAGAGTTAGATGTGAACTCCCTTCCACTGGGAATGCCTGCTGTTCCAGTTACCATGGCTGCATAAACATGGCCCCAACATGCAGCTGTTTAAAACAATGATTGCTTCATCCTCTCGCGTTGTTTCTGTTGGAAAGTGCTCAGCCGAGTGGTTTTGGCGTGGAGGTCTCTCCTGCATTGCAGGAATCCTGAAGCTGCCAGAGGGGGGCTGTACAATAGCTTGGGTGCGACCCTCTGTCTCTCTTCATGTCAGCTCAGGGTTTCTCAGGGTTCTTCCCAAGGGGCGTGCTTTGAGCTTCCTCACAGCATGGAGGCCTTTATCCACTCATTCGATGGCACAGCCAATCCAGGTGGCCTCCCAGCAAACCAGATGGAAGTTGTAACACCTGCTGTGGTGGCTGGTCCCTAGAAAGGCCCCATGATTATTGTTCCCTGATGTCTGCCCCTTGAGGTTGGCAGAAGTGTGACCTAGTTTGAACCAATGGACTATACATGATTACATTATGTAAATGGCAAAAACGTAATGAATTTTTCAGATGCAATTAATGTCCCTAATCATTGAACTTCGAGTTCATGGTCCTGAATGGGCCCGAGCTAATCAAGTGAACCCTCCGAAAGAAGGTCTAGATCTTTCCTGAAGTAAGAGGCTCCTAGAAGCAGAGACTTCTCTGTCCATTGCTTGCTGTCATGGGCTGTACTGTGTCCCCTCTAAATTTCTATGTTGGATTCCTAACCCCTGGTCCCTTACAATGTGACTGGAGATTGTGCCTTTAAAGAGATGATTAAGTTAAAATGAGACCACTAGAGTGGCCCCCCAGCCAATCCAACATTGTAAGAATAGGAAATTAGGACACATAGACAGACACCAAGCATGCATGTACATAGAGAAAGGACCATCGGAGGACAAGGACAGGAAGAAGGCCGCCATCTGCAAGCCAAACCTCTTGCCATCTGCAAGAAACCAAACTTGTGGACACCTTGATCTCAGCCTTCCAGTTTCCAGAACTGTGAGAAAAGAAATGTTTTGTTGTTTAAGCCATCTGATCTGTGGTGTTTTGTTATAGCAGCTCTAGCAAACTAATATACTTGTCTTGAAGAAATCAGCCATCATGAAGACTACAGACACAAGGAAATAAATTCTGCCCCAAACCTGAGGAAGCTCAGAAGTGCATCGTTCTCTATGAGCTTTTTGCAAAGAAGCCAGCTCAGTCGCCACCTTCATTTCATCCTTGAGAGACCCAGCTAAGCCACACCGAACATATGACCCACAGAAAGTGTGAGATGTTAAGTGTCATGGTTAACCACGATGTGTGTGGTCATTTGTTAGGCACTAGAGAAACCTAACCCATCTTTTATGATTCAGCCTTAGAAGTCCTAGCACCACCTCTGCTGCGTTTTATTGGGTGCAAGTGAGCCATAAGCCCACCCTGATTCCAACCGTGGATGGGAGGTATTGCTGTGGCCAAATTTGGAAAATAAGAGCCTGTGTCACCTACATAATTGAATTTTCATTTGCGGCTTATATTCAAAACTATAGCTTGCTTTCTGCATTTACATCATCATCGTTGATAGCACATGCCCACTTCTTGTCTTCTACTGAGGCCTGTCTGAGCGCCTTGGCAGACGTCTTTCTGTCCCTCTGAAGCGTCCCCAGCCTACACAATACCATCAGAAAGCAGGCTTTTCCAACCATGCTCTCATTTTTCTATGACTCTTCAGTCAGGCATTTTCTCATTTAATACGTAGAAACATTTATTTCCTTCACCCCACTTTTGCTGCTCCTGGTGGCCGGTTCAACTGGCCAAGTATGAGTGTAGTGAGCCAACTGGATGTGCGAGTCCCAGCTCCTTGTGACGTGGCCCCTAAATTAGGTTCACTCCACCAGTTTTCGGGGTTGTACCTGCTCTGAGCAGCCCCCAGTTGGACTTGCACTGCTCATGGGGGCCTCCCAAGAAAGCCGGAGTCCAGAGCCCTGGCCCTCGGCTGCAATCCCAGAGGTACCCTCAGCGCTCTACCAGCCGGGCCACCCTCTCAGGCGTTGCCAGCCAGGAAGGACCTTGGGATACTCTGGCATCTGAGGCTCAGTTCCCTTCTACAACAGCCCCACCTAGTGGAACGGCCGGAGTGCTTCTCCTGGGGATAATAATAACTCCCAGCTGCCCCAGGGAAGGCAAGGGCAGGTTCTACCCAGAAGAAAGAGGCCATTCATCAGCTGGAGTCTCTAAGCTGCCTTCCTTGACCTCTTTAGCAAGACAATAGTCTTGACAGCCAGGCACTGTCAAAACAAAAGAATTTTCGACATTCTTCTAGTTGCATTGGCCAACTGAATCGTTTTGCCATAAGACAGAGGAGAAAGAAGCCAAGCTGAGGCAGAGGAAATTGGAGGGCCTTGCCTTCTACTTTGTTCATTGGGGATTGTGGGAGGAAGAAGAGAGAAGCAGGGGCAAGGCCATGAAAGTGGAGAGGGGGATGGGGGGGTGCTGCAGAGGTCAGGGGGAAGACCAAGAATTCTACAGAGCCAGTGCCATTTGCCATGCATTCCAAGCAGAGGCTGCCAGGGTCTAGGACAGTGGTTCTCAACCTTCCTAATGCCACGTCCCTTTAATGCAGTTCCTCATGTGATGGGTCCACATGAGAAACTGCATTAAAGGGACGTGGCATTAGGAAGGTTGAGAACCACTGGTCTAGGAGAAGCCCACCGAGTGGCCTCTTCCTACATGGCACAAGATGAGGGACAAGGGCACTGATAGAGCAGTACGCAGGGGACCTTAACATTTCTGTGCTCTGGTGAAATGGCCTGGGTGCTGAGGGGGTTGGCAGAGTGGCCTGTAAGGGGGACAAAGAGGCCACTGCTAAATGCCTGGGACTGGGGCAAATGGCCAAGATCCAGTGATGGGCCTGCCCAACTACAGCCAAACAGGTGACACGGATTGAGCATTTGCCAAATGTGAGGCAACGCTCAAAGAGCTTTCCATTTAATATCTCACGTAATCTTTGAAGTCAGCTTGTGAGGGAAGGACCATTACAGCCACAGCTTTGCAGATGGGGAGACCTGCCCGAGTTCACTCAGTAAATTATATGGGATCAGCCAGACCTTACTAGCCCCAAGGTCAGGTATCAAACCAGGCCAGGGTAAAGGTCAGGGAGTATCTAGAAAATTCCACATGCATGTGAGGAACCTTCCCTATCCCTCTCCCTCTGCTACAAGGTCCCTGAAAGTTCTCCTGAAGGAGAAACCCAGAGAATGGAAATCTGAAAAATAGTGTTTGTTTAACTCACCACAGCCTGAATGCTCTAAGGAGACTATTTAAATTGTTCATTAGACTGAGTTTACTGGATTGGCTTACATTTCGTTTACTCGTTACCCAGTGGGGTAGGGTCCATAAAATATATTAGGTTGATCAGAGGACAAATACAGAAGCGTAATTGTGTGCAGGCTTGAATGGTGTGCGAGTGAATGCATGATTTGACTTCATTTCTTAGTCTGGCCTGTCTAAAGCATTATTTGGACTCAACTTGAGAATCAGACAGCTCTGGTTTGAATTCCTGCTGAGCTACTCACTTGCACTTGACTTTGAACAGCTGGCTTAGCCCTCAAGGGCTTCCTTTTTTTTTCACATGTACAAAGTGTGGGTTCTCGATTAGATTTAGCAAATAACAATACAGGATGTCCCAGCTGGTTCAGCTCAGTGGTTGAGCATCGACCTATGAACCAGGAGGTCACGGTTCGATTCCTGGTCGGGGCACATGCCTGGGTTGAGAGCTCAATTCTCAGGGTGGGGTGTGTAGGAGGTAGCCAATCAATGATTCTCTCTCATCACTGATGATTTTCTCTCTCTCTCCCTTTACCTTCCTCTCTGAAATGAATAAAAATATATTTAAAAAATACAGGATACTGTATCTATTAACACTTGAATTTTGGAAACACAAAGAATAATTTTTAGTATAAGTACATATCATGCAATATTTGCGACATTCTTATGCTTTAAAATTTTTGGTTTTAATCTGAAATGCAAATTTACCAGGCATCCTGTATATTTCCCACCCTCTTCTGGAGGTGAACTAGGCGTGTTCCTACCCCAGGTCTTAGTCACTCTACAAACTTGAGCAAGTTACCTACGTGCTCTGGGCCCGGGCTTCCTAGGTTTGCTGGCCTTTAGCTGTACAACCCGGGGAATCCTTCAACCTTTTTGTGTCCCCATTTTCTCATCTGTGAAATGGGGATATAAGAGTGCCTGGTTCATGGAATAGTTGTGAGAGAAAGTGGAGTTACATGCAAACACCCTCTACTTAACACCTTCAATCTTACCCTTCCAGAGAATATCGATTGGGGAACCCTTTGGAGCTAGGTGACATGGGGGTTGCCAGGGAAACAGTGATGACAGACACAGATACAGCCTCGGAAATGAGAGTTTCCTCTGCAGTGGCTCTCTCCACACCTGCAGCTTGATTGGCTATATGATCCCCATGTCAATTTCATCTTTAATTTTCTAATGGCTCCGTGAGCATTTGTTTGAATTAACTTTTTTTCTTCTTTGCAAAAGTCCACTTTCTTCTTCCTCTGAGCCACCCTGACTAGAAAGGATTGTCTGTAGCTCCATGCTGAGGGAGATCCGTTCTGGAACCCACTCATGGGAGGGTTTCACTGGTTATTTATTGTGACCGAAATGCGAATGCATCGGCAGTAAACCTAAGGGGGGAAGCCAGCTCAGCAGTCCGCGCGGAGCCTACATGCAGATGGAAGAGGTGGGAGAAAGCGCCATTTCTCGTAAGTGGAACAGATACTCCACTTTGCTAAAAATACGAAATGCCAGAAAGTCCTCCTGGTTTTCTATGTTCCTGAACGAAATTTAGAGTTGACCTGTTTCCTCTTCAGGATCCAGAATGACATTAGAGTTCACTATCTTCAAAGTGAAGAGAGAAAATAGCCAATAAAAATCTAGAAAGGGATGGTGAAAAGGAACAGAGCTTCACTGAATTCTATCAGCTCCTGCCACCTGCCAGGGGTCCTCTCTCAGCGCTGGCAAATTTCCCGTCTCATCTGGTCCTTTCATACCAAAAAGATCCTTTCCAAGTGGTTGAGTGCACTGCTCTGGCCTCTGTGGACAACTTACAAATAGATGGTAAGAAGTAGGGAGCTTGCCGAGACCGGTTTGGCTCAGTGGATAGAGCGTCAGCGTGAGGACTGAGGGGTCCCAGGTTCGATTCCAGTTGGGACCATGTACCTTGCTTGCGGGCACATCTCCACTGTGGGGCGTGCAGGAGGCAGCTGATCGATGTCTCTCTCTCATCGATGTTTCTGACTTTCTATCTCTCTCCCTCTCTGTAAAAAATCAATAAAATATATTTTTTTAAAAAAGAAGTAGGGAGCTTGAGCTCACTCAAATGTGGAGACACTGCCTTGTCCCGAGTTGTCGA
This sequence comes from Lasiurus cinereus, assembly GCA_011751065.1. Classification (NCBI taxonomy): domain Eukaryota; kingdom Metazoa; phylum Chordata; class Mammalia; order Chiroptera; family Vespertilionidae; genus Lasiurus; species Lasiurus cinereus. Next base: position 6,847,040 of record JAAGEH010002528.1, read on the forward strand.
TGTATGGAGAGGTGAGGGGGGGGTGGGTAAGGGGAGGTGGTGAGGCTTCCTTCCTACTCCGGATGTCTCCCTCCACGTGGATGAGACCCCTAGAGCACAATACTCCCAGCGCCAACCTGCATGCTCCACTCTCCACCTGAGCCAATGGGGGTGTCCTAACGTGACTGCTGCGTTAGGACAGAGAACCCAGACAGGCTAAGCCAGCTTCGCCCTGCCCCTCCCAGTCTGCATGCCGTGAGCGAGGTGTCTCCTGCTCTGCTTACTGTACCTCTGCCATGTGGTGCCCATCTTCCATTTAAATAGAAAAGAAGCCACAACGACACCTGGGCACACTCAGCTACCTGGGGTAGGCATCCCTTCCACTCCGGGATTCAGGTGGACGTATCCATAGGCAAGCAGACGTGAGATCGGAGCCATAGGAGGCAGGAGCTACTTTTTATTCATAGGTTTACAGGACAGAGCGAAGTTCAGAGACATATCATTTGTTAACTCTGTTTACCAAAGAGAGCTCAATATATATTCGGCCTTAAAAGGCATTCATTGTAGCTTCATACCACGAAATTCGCTTTCATATACAGGTAAACTACTCTTACGTTGCCTAAGTTATGCACTTAAAATACATAAAAATGGTACCAAATGGCAAATTGGCCTATTTTCTCACCGGTCTTGTACATTCCTGATGGCCAAAGGGAGTGATGGGGAATGCAGAGTTTCCTGCTAGAAAAAAGGTGGATTCTGAGCCAAGCAATGGAATCCTGTAGGGAGCAGAGTGCCTTGGTTTAGATTTCAGTCGCTTTCCAGATAATTCTTATGCTCATTAGCGCTATAACCGGCTCTCTCCGTTAATAATTAGGATGCCGCTCATTTGCCTGGTGGTTCGGCCGTCGACGCGCCCAGCTGAGGCGAAGGAAATCATTATGACTTGTTCTTTTCCTCCAGTTCACTTCCCCGTTCCCCAAAGAGTCTCCTCCACAGCCATCTGCCCTGCTTTTCTATCCATTTCCTCTCCCTCTCCCCCAAGCCTGGACCATCTTACTCACTGTGTCGACAGCTGGGTTATTGCATTCTATTCCAGGGTGCCGTTTAACAGAAGCTCTGGTCACTGCCTAATTAACTCTACCGCTCGGAGCGGAGGGCTGATACTCCGGCAGAAGAATCGGGAAACCGGCTCAAGAGATTTTCTTGAGGAGGCATGCAAATAGACTCCCCTCCCGCAGCCCTTCATCTCTCTTCCATTACACCCCGGCGGAGAAATTTCCATCCTGAGTGTTCCTGGCAGCCAAATTTCCATCATGAGTGTTCCAGCATCCCACGCTGATTTCTTCCCTAAAAATACACAGCCTCTCCCTCCGTGGGGAAGAAAAATGCAGCCCTGCCATTCCCAGCGTGCTCCCTGAAGGCTGACTGCAGCCCGGAGCAATTCATCATCACTCGTGCATCACGGTTTTAGGGCCCCCCCACCCCCCGGTCAAGGAACTGTTCTTGTTTATCTTGTGGACATGGTGACAAGAACCAGACCCGTCTTAACCTCAGCATCTTTCCCGGAGTTATGCGAGGGGAGAGGCAACCGGGCCCGTTAGAAACCCTCTGGAGAACAGAAGACTAGCTGAAACTTCTGGAAGACTTTCAAGAGTGGGGCCTTGCACGTAACGGCCGTTCTGCGGTGTTTCATTGTTAAATGGACCGGTTGATTGGATGGTGTCTACTCAGCACTCTTTTCCTTCTGGCTATACACATTTGGTTGCATTTTTTTAAAATTTTCTCTCAAGGTGCTGCTATCTTCAAAATCATGATTAAAATGTGTTCATTTGCACCGAAACTGGTTTGGCTCAGTGGATAGAGCATCTGACTGCGGACTGGGGGGTCCCGGGTTCGATTCCGGTCAAGGGCATGTATCTTGGTTGCGGGCACATCCCCAGTAGGAGGTGTGCAGGAGGCAGCTGATCGATGTCTCTCTCTCATCAATGTTTCTAGCTCTCTATCTCTCTCCCTTCCTCTCTGTAAAGAAAAATCAATAGAAATATTTTTTTTTTAAAGTGTTCATTTGGAGGCCTGGGCAGTGCTCAAAGGAAAAAAAAAAAAATACAAAGCCTGCTGGGCAGAGGGCACGTTCTAGTTTTGCCACTCGCTAGGAAAGGATCTTGAACAGGTTAACTGACTTAGAATCTCTGTGTCTATCTCCTCCTCACTGTAGATGGAATAATATCTGCCCTCCAAAAAACTGACGAGCTATTTGTGAACAAAGATGTCACACACGTACATGGAAAACTATAAAGGTTTGCTGAAATGCAAGGTGGTCTTCTCACCCACTGTCTAAGGACACGGCGCCATTCAACCTGAAGACTTATTTTTAGTCTTCATCAGGGACCTATTCCTGACTCTGTGGAGTTTGGGGACCAGTCCTCGCTTGAAGGCTGTGTGTCTTGGCCGCGTGGCTCTGTGGAGGGACTCAGTCTGGGAGCCGCGCCACCAAGACTGTAAAGACAAAACCCACGGAGATGATCAAGCCGTGGGTGATGGCAAGGAACGGAGCAAAAAGCGCAGCCCCTCCTAACGCTATCTCCACGGGGACGGTCCCCCAAGACTCTCTGCTTTGGGTTCTTGCTGTTGTTTTGGTGTTTTTTTCTCTTACTTTATTGCGGGAAGAAATCTTCTTGCAGAAATGGTTTAAAACTTGAGGGACTCTTGGGATGGAGCCGTAAGATTAATGAAGCAAAGCCTCCATCGCCTGGCGCCAAGAACATCTCCACTCCTGAAGTCGGCCAGAACAAATATCTCCTCCCTCAGGGCGGGGACTCTAGGGACTGAAGACGAGGATCTTGTCTGAAAGTTTTTTAAAAGAAGAAGAGAAATCCTGATTGCAACTGAGTGGCTTCCCCACCCTCCATCATAAGCTTGGGATTGTTCTTTCATTCTGTCTCACCCAGATTCAGCCAGTCCCCCTACACCCAGCCCGGCCCCCCTGGTTTTCCAGACTCTGGGCAGTGGTTACCAGGGTGATGACTGCACAGGGCTAGCCCCCGAATTGCATCCTCAGCCATGGAGCTGGGGACTGGCATACCGCTCCGTAGAGACAAGGCCGTGATGCTGGCGCAGTTGCCTGCTCTATAAGCGTCTGAATCGGGAACATCATTTCGAGCTGGCACAGGGCTGGGTTGTCTAAACATCTCCTACTTGACTACTCGCCAAGTGCCCGTTTTCCCACCCAGCCTTGTCGGAAGGGTTCTGTGTGCCAGAAAGAATGGTCTGACCATTGTGACAGCCCGAGGGATAGCTGAGCTCTCCCTATCCAGCTGCCAATGTAGGGGTCTGGGCATGTGCAGTCTCTGCAAAAACCAGAAGGGGAAAGAACACGGGAGACAGTCATTGGTGCTTAAAAAAAAGTGAAAACACGCCACTTTCCTCCAGTGCCTCATGGGAACGTCCCAGGCAACAAGGCCACCATGTGTGAGTGAGCTAGTTCATGCAGGTCCCTGGTGTCCGAGGCTGGGAGTCTCAGAATGTACCCGAGAGAGCCGCTGTGACACCGGCGCATTGTTCTCTAAGCGCTATTTATTGCCTCGCGCCGCATTGCTTACAGTCTGGAAACAACACACACATTCACATTTGTGTCAGAACATCTACCTACTCATCACTTGGCAAACACAACTCATGAAAAAAGTCAGACAGGACAACGATGAGGCTATGTTCATGGCGACAAGTGGCGGGGTTACTCTTTGAGAGCCACTCCTGCATCCATTCCCTTCCTGTTCTCTGAAGAGAACCGGCGAACCAGGCAGAACACCCCCTGGACCCTCCACAAAACCCGATCCCTGTCCCCATGAGCTTCCCGACGGGCCACACCAGGGAGACCCATGTTCAAACAGGCCACCTGGGCGCCTGAGTGCAGACCCAGTCTATGGGATTTTATGTGTCTGGCTCCTAAGCTGGTTCCCTATTGTTCAGTGCCCACCCACCCCCCATTTCTGTATAGAGGATAGGCCCCCTGTCAGCACATGTCCCCGAGGGAGCCAAGGACAGGGAGAGGGAGGAGCATGCTGTCCTGAGTACCCCGGCTTCTACAATTCGGTGCTACCGCACCTCTGGAAAGGCTTTGCTGGCAGCGGCAACATCAGCAAATCAACAAAGCAGACGGCTACAGGAGCAGGGAGGTAGGCGGGTGGGCAGGTAGGTAGGTTGCTAGTCAATTACTTGAAATATTAAGTCGCCCCGGGGGCAAAGGCATGCATCAATCCGAGGGCCATCTCTAGGTTTGAAAGGTCATGGAGATGTGTGTGTGAAGCCCTCCTCGACTCTACAAACTCCCAGTTCAGAAACTCTCGTCCGACGGCTGTACCTGTTCTCTTGCTCTAAAGGACGGAAGAGAAAGCACCATTCGGTCTTTGGGCTGTTTGCGGGCGACCGGCACTCTCAGAGGATGGGTTCAGAGAAGCGACGCCTCAGGGAGAGCATCAGACAGGCATTGCTGCTCCGGCCGCCACGGGGGTCAGCGCTGAACCACCAGAAGAGGAGACCCCCCCCTTTGTCTCCCTTCGGGGCCCCCAGCCCGTGCTGGGCCCAGACAGGTGTCAGCAGAATATTTTCTTTGTAGCAGAGGCGGCAATTCATCAAACATTATTTTGTTGACACGCCCATGACAAGCATCCATATGAGCCAATGCAATAGCCAAGGTTCCGCTAGGAAGGGGGGTGGGGGGTGGGGGGTCAGGAAATAGGGATGGCTCGAAATAGCAATGCTGAGTGTTACCCGATTTTTTAAACTTACCATCAGCAAATCTTTTCAGCTGACTTTGGCTTTAAGAGTCCTTACCAGAAAGATAGCTAAAATGGGGTGAGAAGGACCCATGGTTTGTTTGGTCTTTTTAAAAATGTCATTATAAGAGCTTCCTATCTTATCCAATTTTCTCTTTCCTCATTTAAAAAAAAAAAATCTCACGTTACTTTCCTAGATGGTAAGAGTGACTACTGGACGCGTTTCTCAGGAATTACAGGCTTCCCTATGTCTTTTTAACTGGGAGGGTGGACGTGGCATGCAGTTAGCCAATGAATGTAATCCCTGATGAAAATGTGAGTTCTAAAAGTGGGAACACGTCTAACTACTTCCCCAGTGCAGTGCTAATGTCAGACCTCCGAACCTGGCCTCCCTTTTCAACATGTTTTCTCCGTTCTCTCCCGAGAGCGCGTGCTCTGTGTCCTTTTGGATTCACGGATCACAAACTTAAGTCAACAACTATGTGTTCGAAAATCTTTGTTTTCCCTTTGAAACTGGACGCGAAAAAGAAATCCCTCCTGTCGGTGGAGACGGCCGTGAAGGATCGAGGCGCCTGCACGTAGATCTCCTTGAACTTCTTGAACAGCTGCTTCTCCTTGTCCCACTGGTAGATCTGGGAGAACGTGTAGTCGCTGCCCAGGGCCAGGTAGTGATTCTCTTTAAAAGCAAAGGGCTGCAGGGTCATGGCCCCCCGGGACGGGAGAGCCTGGATCTCCACGAACTGCTTGTTGTTCCACCTCATGACCCTGGAGTCCCCGATGAAGCGGGTGAGGGACAGGTAGAGGGAGTTCTGCATCCGGAAGCTCTTGACGGCCAGCACGTCCTCCATGTTGGGGATGTCGCTGTGGGGGACGAACTTCTTGGAGCTCTTATTCCACTGCAGGATGATGGGGACCTGGGAGCGGCTGGACAGGATGAGGTGCGATTTCCCGTCTATGTCGACGAACTCGGCGTCCGTGTCCCTGAACCACTCGTGCAGGGACTGGTAGGAGTAGAAGCCCTTGCTGTTCCATTTATAAACCGTGGACAGGCCGGCTTTCGAGCTGTCGGCGATGACGAAGAACGTCTCGTCCTCAATCTGAAACAGCTCAATGTCGTTGGGCTTGGAAATGCGAGAGACTTCGATGTCCTGGAATTTGACAAACTTGGTCCAGCTCTCGTCGTATTTGTAGATGTGAGAGCCGCCGAAGAGCTGGGCCACCACCACAAACACCTGGTCGTCGATGAGGATGGCCTTGCAGCCCACGATGGACTGACCTGTGCCCCAAAAGAGAGGAGGGGGGGTTAGGGCAGCCGTGGTTCAGATGCTTCTCCACAGTGACACAGGGGCCCTAGGGACCTGCTGGTGGGGAATGTATAATGGGGCAGCCCCTCTGGAAACCACAGGAAAGGTAAACCATTGAGAAATTAAACATAGAATTACCATATAATACAGCATTCCACCTCTGGACCCTTAGCCAGAAGAATTCAAAGCAGGGTCTTAAAGAGATATGTGTCCAGCCGTCTCCATAGCAGCATGATTCACAATAGCCAAGAGGTGGAAGCAACCCAAGTGTCCACTGATGGGTGAATGGATAAATACATGTGGTCTATGCATCCAATGGGCTTATATTCAGCCTTAAGAAGGAAGGAAATTCTACGCAGCCAGCATGGCTCAGTGATTGGGCACTGACCTATGAACGAGGAGGTCAGGGCTCAGTTCTCGGTCAGGGCATATGCCTGGGTTGTGGGCTTAATCCCCAGTGTGGGGTATGCAGGAGGCAGCCAATCAATGATTTTCTCTCATCATTGAGGTTTCTCTCCCTCCCCCTCCCCGCCCCCGTGTGTGTGTGTGTGTGTGTGTGTGTGTGTGTGTGTGTATCCCTTCCTCTGAGAAACCAATAAAAACATATTTTTAAAAGGAAGGAAATTCTGATACATGATACAATGTGGATGAATGTTGAGGACATTAGCCAAGTGAAATAAGCCAGCCCACAAAGAAACAAATATTGTATGATCGCGCTTTTATGAGGTGCCTAGAGTAGTCCGATTCATAGAGACAGAAGGGGTGGGAGGCTGCCTGGGTCTGGGAAGAGGGAAAAACAGGGAGTTGTTTCATGGGTGGAGATGTTCAGTTTTCCAAGGCGAAAAAGGTTCTTTTGGTTGCACAGTAATGTGAATGTACTTAACAGTACAGTTAAAATTGGTTAAGGTGGTACATTTTATGCTATGTCTCATTTCCCACAATTAAAAAAATTAAACCCTTTTCATAAATGGTGGCTCCATAGAAATATGTAAACGCTGGTCACCTGGGTCTCTGTGTCTTCAGAGACAGGTGTGCAAGCCAGGAAATTCACTGGCACGCCAAGTGCATTGTCCTCGTGATGTTCAAAAAGCACATCCCAACTCCATAGGGCAGAGGAGGCCATTAAATGGCCCTGGATTGGAGAGGCAGGTAGGAGTGAGGGCTGGTGGGCAGAAGGAGACAGTTTGATAAGAGCTCTTGAAGACATTGGCCTCTTCCGATGGCTGAAGCCAAAGGAAACCGAGATAGTCTGGCTGCGGCCTCCACTCCAGCAACCAGGTATCAAAAGGCACAAAGAATATCAAAATCATTGGTCCTGCAAATGCTGAGATGATACTTAATATCTTGGTATATTTCTTAATCATCAAACTATGCTAATATTCAAGTGCACTTTTTAAAGATACATTTGAGCTTACCATACCAACACATAGGCGTCTTACTAACCTGTGTTGTCACGTGACCAGGTTCACTTGTGAATTATTTCCCCACGTTATTTCCTCTCTATAACGAGACTTTTAAATACTACACCGCATTCCGCTGTATGAATGCACCGTTGTTTGTTTAACTAATCCTCCACTATTGGACACTGCAGTTATTTCTAGCTTTTCGTGATTGTAAATAACATGCTTCCTCGTAGAGAGATCGTTTTTGGAAAACCATCTGGCAGTGTTTTTGTGTGTTTGCTGAGTCAAACATTGTGCACATTTTTTAAGGCTTCTGGGTTTCAACTACCCCACGGCTCTTCGAAAGCTGCCCGGGCTGCCGCCTGCCAACACCAACCGAGGGGGCACGCGCCTGGTCTTCCTCCTGCCCCGCCTGGCCCTGGAGGTGCCTGCTGCCCAGAGCACCCCCAGGCCTGCCGGTCCCAGCCAAGGATCATGAGAGACAGAGAGAACGGACTTCAGAAATGCTCCCTCATGCCTCTGCCCAGGTGCACACTTCTAGCCCATGGAGGTGTCAGTAGCAGCCGAGATCATCGTGTGTGTGTGTGTGTGTGTGTGTGTGTGTGTGTGTGTGTTCCCAATGACACAAACCAGCACCTGGCACCTCACAGCCCACAACCAGCACTGGCCACAAGCACTGACATCGGCTCTGCCCGTACCAGAGCCAAGTGTCACACTGCTCCCACCTCCTGTCACGGGGAGAAGGCAGGGGGGCCGGCTCCTTCACCCCTCACCTCCTTCCAAGTCAGGAAAACGAGAGGCAGAAATGTGAGACGGGAGTCCCTCTTGCGCCCCTTTTTCCCTTCATGTGGGCTGGTTTAGGGTGCGAGCCTCGGCTCCCCTCAGCTCGTTCACCTGGGCGGCTCGGTGCTGACTCTGCACTTGGACGAGCGGGGCTGCTCGCAGGAATGTGAGCTCAGCACCGGGCAGCCAGATGGCCGCCAGCATCGCGCTCGTTGGAATGGCCTCTCAGTGGCATCTGCGCGTGTGTCTCACAGACCTCTCCGGGCGGCGAGAGGAGGCTCAGGACGACGCGCTCCCTGCCTCCCGCCTCCTGCACCTGCTGCGGAGCCACTCGGTGCCGGAGAGATGGCGAGGAGCCTCCCCCTCCAGCCTCCAGAAATGCCACCCCCATCCGCTTCTCGCTGGAACAGCAAAACGCCGCTCCGTCTCCAAATCAGGACCCTAACGGCCACTCTCTCGTGGGGTAACCATTGGGCGGTTGTGATGCAGCTTATAAAGTTTGCATTATTTTCAGGTTGCACTTGAAAAAGGAGAGGTGTTTGCAAGATGTTTTTAACTTTACCCACTTGTTTAAAATGCAAGCAGACCCTCCATTTTCAGTAGCATAAGACACGGGGAGCCCCTTCCGGCCCTGAAAGAATCCTTCACCAAGACTTGCCCCAAAGGCCAGGATTTAGAGTTGTGCATACTTAATGGTTTGCATTTATTGCAAGGAAGCAGTGATCACCAGGACCTGGCAAGGGGCAGGAGGAACAGCTAGATAGTGGAGGTGTGTGTCTGTGTGTGCATGATCATACATGTGTGCACACATGTGATAGCATGTACGTGTGCCCATGTGCATGCGCACACCTACGTGCATGCATGTGTGCATGTGTACATGTGCGTGCATGTGCATGAGCACACATGCTTGTGTGCATGTGTTCATTACCATTTTGTTAATAATCAGCTTAACAAAAGTCGAGGACTTGTGTAGCTACTACAAAGTTGGTGCAATCAAAGGTGCCATCACTGCTCAAGATCAAGGGGTTCTCGGGGTGACCTCTCACCTCTCTAGGGAAACGCCTCCCACCACACATAACCCATCACTCTCTCCCTTTCCAAAAGGATCCCCGACAACAAACAGGATCACCGCCTGGGGCTTCCGTCCTCACCAATAACGGGCCATGTCATGAAACCATCAGAGATGCGGACGGGCGGAGTGTGTCCCTACAATGTAACCAAGTGAGAGAGCCCAGCAGCCCCTCGGCATGTTTCTTCTCTCGCTGAAGTCAGGCCAGTACCTCGAAGCCACACCCACCTGTGATGTTGTCATAGCTCCGGAAATTCATTTCGATGTGGTCCCACTCCAGCACCATACAGTTCTCCATGCTGGGCTGGGCGATGGCCACGTACACGTCATTCTTGGAGTTGAACGTGTCCACCGAAACCGACTGGTAGGGCAACGTCTGGTGAACAACAAAATCTGGGAAGAGGTGTTTAAAGAGAAAGGCTCCATGAGATGTCCTGTGGGAGTCATCGACCACCTCTTCTTTCCTTTTTCTCCCCCAAAAAGGTCGGGGGGGTGTAGGAGGGAGGAGAGAGGAAAGAAGCCACGCTAACATCCCAGCGTGTTTGACTCTGGGAGATGCCAGAAGGTTCTGGCGTGCACAGGACTCTCAGACTGAATGCACAGCTTCTGCTACAGCTTCTTTGAGACAAACAGCTGGCAGGTTTGGCTGAAGGATCTCAATGTTTTAACCACATCTGGTGAGACCTGGCTTTCAAAAAGGCTAGATGGAAGGGAAGCCCAGGGCAGCCCTCCTGACACGGCCCCCATGATTCCTCCGTGAACCAGGGCGCCATCGGCGGCCTCGTTTGGGGAAAGCTGGGTCTGATGCTCTGAGAAGAGCCAGGTAGTAAAGAAACCTGTGGCTGGGGTGGCCCTCCAGCTGACCTGGCCACGGGCTCCTTTTACGGCCTGTTAACACACTCCCAGCTCGGCATCACCCTGGTGGGGAGGCTGCCTGGGCAGGTTCACCAGGAGAAGCCAACCCCCCAATGGCTCCCTGCGTGTTTGGAAACCGAGCCACCCCTCCCCAACGAGGTCTCAGAGGGCTATTGCCAGAAACCAAACATGGTTCTCACTAAATGGATGTGAACAGGAGACCAGAAGGCTGGTCAAACCTTAACTGCTCTGAAAGGTCAAAGCTAATTACTCACTGTTTAGATGAAAACATTATTAGCTGAAGCAACCTCTACCTGTTTGTTTCATGTTAATTTCTGTTTTTGTTATTTCCTGCCTAAAGGCTAGGGGTGTGTCCCAAAGCCTTAATAAAAGGGAGAAAAAGGCTAGAGCAAGTGGCAGTCCTTTCCACTAGAGGAAGGCTCCCGCCTGGCCCCCCAATATCGCCAAATTAATATTTTCTAGTCTCTCTTTTCATTTGCGTGCGGTCTCCTTCAGAACCTGAACCCTGAACTGGGAACCCTGAACCACTCAGGATGGGGGAAGGGGCTCCCACAGGCTATAAAGCCCCCCGCCCCCCTGTGGGGAAGAAAAGATGCGCTGGCTCCTGGGCCTGGGATCTGGACAGCTCGCAAGCACTCCTGGGAGGTCTGTTGCATTTGCAAGCAGCAGAGAACCCACCCGATCGGAGCGCATGCTGGACTCTTATTACATTCGGTGGAAAATTAAAACTCCTCGCCCACAGGGCTCCCCTGAGCAACGACAGATTCGCTGCGTTAAGTCTCAGTCGGAAATGTCCAGTTTTACCAAGGAACGGGGTGAGGGTGCCCTCGGAAGCAAGGATCCTTAGTGCGTGGGATGGCTGAAGGATCGATGAAGAAAGGGGAGAAGGACGCTAATAAAGTTGAAGTTCTTTCTTTAGCCAGAGAGCCGTCCCTGTGCACTGCTTCCTGGCAGGCTAAGTGCTCCCAGGGTGGAATGACGGTGCGCGTCTGGCTAAGGAGAGTCAATCTGTGAGAAAATCCTCACCCCTCAGTTCCCCACACTGTCCTTGTTAGGGTCCCTCAAGTCCCCCTCCTCTGCAAAGCCTTCCCTGACCGCTCTAATCCCTGGGCCTCTTCCTAATTCATTGGACACATAATCAGACACTGTTGTTTCCATCCTGTTACCCACACCGATGGACCCTCCCGCATAGCAGCATCAGAGTCAGATGTGGGGACATGGGAACGATCTCAGAGCCGTGAGCCATTTTACAGTGTCAGAAGCCCAGAGAGGGTGCACGTCTGGCCAAAGGCACACAGCACGGTGCGTCTCCCGAACAGAGGGCTTCCTAAGGGCAGACCTTGGCGTGAGTCCCTATGGCACGAGCCCACAGCAGCCATTCGAGAAATATCTCTGCCTGGGAAGCCTCATAAGCTGTTATACCAGAAAGGCAATCACAGGACCAGCCACTCCAGAGGGAGTAAGGAGGGACAGTAGCTGAGCAAGTGTTGGAGTGGACAGCGTGGTGACAGGAAGAGCAGGCAACGGGCAGGGGCAGGAGGGAGGGGAGGGCTGAGGAGCGAGGGCAACGTGAGGCACCAGGAAGAGCACTGCGCCTGGAGTCAGCCACCTAAACCCACCGCCTGCCGTGGAGACCCCGGGGGCACACTGTACCTTGACAAGGCCTCAGCGTACCGATCCACACTATGGGGGCACCGGTACTTACCTCCCGAGCTCAATGGCAGAGGGACCCAGCGGGTAATGTTGCCAGAAATGCCTGCCTCGAGGCTTAGCACAGAGCAGCTGCTTAACAAACATGGAACAAGGTCCGAAAAAGGACAGTCTACCTCCTCTGTCCTCGCCACCACCCCTGGCCTGTCCCTGGGGGGAGTGTCCATTTCAATGACATCTAAGATGCCAAAGCTGTGACTCCACCTCCTGCTGTCTTACCCTCTCTCTGCCTCGGTTTCCTCCCTGTATGTTATGATTCACACTCACTTAGAACTGTACGGAGCACAGAGTTAGTGCTCAAGGCAGGCTACCTTCCAGCGGTGGCCCTCCCTGTGTGCAGCAGGCACTTAATAAAGGCTGCTGGCTTAATGAGTGTGGGGCGCTGGCTCCTTCTGAGGACTGGGGTGAGGAGAGGATGGGGCTGAGTGTGTGATGCTTGCCGGTGTGGGGAAAAGAGGGAGACGCCAAGAGGAAGCTGCCTCTGCACCCCAAGAACAGGAAGTGGCCAAGGGGTGTGGGCACAGGTGGCAATCATGGATGAGGTACCCTCCCCCGCACCCCAGGGAGGGGTTTGTCCAGAAAAGCTGGGGCTCAGGCTCCCACCTACACTTTAGCCCGTGACCTTGGGCAGGAAACTTGAGCCTCGGGTTCCTTAGGAGTAAAATGAGGGGGATGTCTAATCCGTAGGTTGCAGTAGAGACTAAGGAAGAGTGTGCACGTCGTGTCAGCACAGAGCTGTCTCTGGATGTGCCTCAGCGGGGTGAGACATGTAATGAGACAGCTGCATGGAGCTAGACAGCCGTAGTTCCAATGAGAACAGGATGCTGCCTGCATGAAGAGAGGGAAGAGCCCCAACCCTCTGCCAAAACCCCCAAATTCCAGCGCTGATCAGCCAAAGAGGAACGGAGAGCATCAGCCTCGGTTCTTTCCTTTTGGCACGCGCAGGGCCGGCGGAGAAGAGGAAGCGCTGGCCGAGGACCTGGCTCGAGGGCTCTGTGCTCACAGGCTGCGAGACGGGAAAGGGTAGCCAGCCTTGTCCGCCTTTTGCCGGAGTTAGCAAAGGACTCCGAGGACACAGGTGCCCTCTTTGCTTTGCCACCCGGAGGCCTCTACACCACTGCTCTACCCGGGGGCGCTCGTCCACCCCAGGTCTGCAGCAGCTTCTGAACAGGCACGTGATGCCTGCAGCGAGCGGCTTGTTCTGCTCGGACCCCCGACCGCATGCCGGCTTCCCGGAAACAGGAGCGTCTGCCTAAAAACGCAGGTCATTGCAAGTGCAGGCCCCAAAGTCAGCTGTTTATGAACGATTCCCAGAATGAGAAAAGAGCTGCCAGACCGGAGAGCATTTTACAAATCTGGCCTGCCATGGTCTGGCTGTCATTTCTTTGCCCAACACATCGGTTTCATCATATTTGGTATAAACCGAGCATCTCGCACAACACAGACGGTTCACTCATTTGAATTATAAATCGAACTGCTAATAGGAGACCCCTTTCTCCCTCCACAAACCCTCCTCATAAAAAAGGAGGAGACAGCTCTAGCTGGTTTGGCTCAGTGGATAGAGCATCAGCCTGGGGACTGAAACGTCTCGGGTTCGATTCCAGTCAAGGGCACATGCCTGGGCTGTGGACTCGATTCCCAGTAGGGGATGTGCAGGAGGCAGCCCATCAATGATTCTCTCTCATCATTGATGTTTCTATCTCTCCCTCCCTCTCCCTTCCTCTGTGATATCAATAAAAATATATTTTTAAAAAAGGAGGAGACAGCCCTAACTGGTTTGGCTCAATGGATGGAGCGTCGGCCTGCAGACTGAGGGGTCCCAGGTTCGATTCCAGTCAAAGGGCATGTACCTTGGTTGTGGGCAAATCCCCATTGAGAGGTGTGCAGGAGGCAGCTGATGGATGTTTCTCTCTTATCGATGTTTCTGACTCTGTCCCTCTCCCTTCCTCTCTGTAAAAAATCAATAAAATATTTTTTTAAAAAAGGAAAAAAGAAAAAAAAGGAGGAGACAGCCCAGCCGGCATGGCTCCGTGATTGAGTGTCAACCTATGAACCGGGAGGTCATGGTTCCATTCCCAGTCAAAGCACATGCCTGGGTTGTGGGCTCGATCCCCAGTGTGAGGCTTACAGTAGGCAGCTAATCAATGATTCGCTCATCATCATTGATGTTTCTATCTCTCTCCCTCTCCCTTCCTTTCTAAAATCAATAAGAAATATAAAAAATAAAAAAGGAGGAGGGAGAGAAGGAAAAGAGAAAAAAACAGGTGGAATAAAAGGATCAATACATATGAGCTTGGGTGCATGGAGGGAGGGGACTCGAATTTAAATATTTTCTTCCATCCTCATCGTAATTTATCTTTCACAAGCGGCAAACGCACAGCCACGTGGAGAGCTCTCGGAGAAATGTGCGCATTGATATGACACCAATTTACTAGTGTTTAAGTATTATTGGGATCTCTGCAAAAGCCTGCCACTTCCATTCACACTGGATTAAGTTCATGATGTCAGTGGGACTCTTCCAATTCAGGCACGGCTCCCCCTGGAATCAACAGATTTTTACAGAGCTATTTATAGCCCTGGCAGAGAATAAATTATACATGATGCCTGCCCTACTGGGAGAGAAACTGCACATTAATGCATTATTTCTCCCTGCATTTTCATCAGCCCTGAAACAGGGCAGCTAACGGGACCATTAGGATGCAAAATTCACTCCCTCTAAGGAATTTAGTGAATTATCCACCTAACACAGGGAATCATGAGCAGGTAACAGGGATTTCTGCGGTGGATAAAAATAGACTTGAGGCGGAGGGTTCGTGAAGGACTGTGATTAATCTAGAGAACTGAACACAGTCCAGGGTGCTTCGAGGTGCTATCTCCACCCCGGTGCCCGGAACAGAGTGGTACCAGTACCTGCCTCTCCCTGAGTGGTACCAGTGTCTGCCGCCCCTCCTCCACCTCAAGAACTTACTCGTTTCCTGAAGATCTGAGCCACGAAGGAAAGAATTCACTAAGATGATGCGCTTCTTCCCACCTCCTTGGGGAGGGTGCGGAACAGTCCCATGACCTAGGAATGGGCTTTCCCTCTTGCTCACGCATTTCCTCCCAGCCTCTAATAAAGCCCCAGACGATGATGCTTTATCTGAGCAGGAGGTAGAGGCCCCAGACTCACCACCGATGGACCCATGTTCTCTCGAGGCAAGGACTCTATCTGGGGACCGGTTATAACTTGGCTGTGCCTTTTTTCACGATGGAAGACCCTGGGAGCAGGAACCCCTTTGTCCACGATTCTTTTTTGGAGTTGTTGTTAACCCTCACCCAAGGACATTCTTGCCATTGATTTTTAGAGAGGGGAAGGGAGGAGGGGAAGTGGGGGGAGAGAGAAACATTGACTGGTTGACTCCCACACCCTCCCAAACCCCGCCAGGCATTGAACCTGCAACCCAGGTACATGCCCTTGACCAGGAAGCAAACCGGTGACCCTTTGGTGCAGGGAGCTGATGCTCTAACCACTGATACACACCAGCCAGAGCCATTTGTTCATGATTCTTAAAGGGATAAAACAATAACAAAGATAGAATCTTCATCTTCCTGTTACTAGGGAGGTGTGATGACTTTCTTGATTTTAATAGGAAGCTCTTTAGCGAAGATATATATATATATATGGGGACTCACACTGATTCTGGGTTTATGACATGGATTCTAAATTTATGGCAGATTTCGGGGACCCGGACACCTTGGTTCCAAGCGCCCTCCATTCCTATGGCCATTCTCAGATCTCAGATGGTTTTCCTGACCATCCATGGGGCTCTAAGCTCAGAAATAAGGTTGTCTCATGTAAATTGTTCCCAAGTCCCCCAGTCCCTCTACAGCCATGTCATTTCTCTCAGAGCTGGGCAAGCTTTTCATATACTATGACCAGGTGGGACTAGAACAATCACCTGGGGATTAGAGAACTCTCCAGAAAAGCTGGGGAAGAGGTAGAAACAGCCCCACCAAGCTTTGCTTTAGCATTTCACACCCAATTGGCCTTGGATGCCACCTTCCGGTGCCAATGTCATTGGCTCGACCTCTGATATTTTGCACTGCTCCACACTACCTCAATGGCTAAAGGGCACCTGCCGACTGCACAGCTGAGTAAGGCCCTGTTTGGTGACGAAAGACAAGGTCATTCCCATCAGATATCAGATTTCCTCTCAGAAAAGAACAGAGAATCGCCGGGGCCCTTATTTACAAAGACATCTGGAAATAATTTTTACTTGGCGAATTTGTGTTTATTCGGAGGATAGCAGCTGGACTGGCCTACATGGGATATTTTGTTCTTGAAGTTCTTTTGTCTTTTGGGTTTCTGTAACTATGTTCTGAGTTCTCACTCATGCTGCTCCTGCTGATATGCCTTGAAGGCCTGTAGATATCAAATCTCAGCCTGTTTACTTTCTGAGTTTGATAAAGCAGGTTTCAAACTGTGGGTTGATCTTTTCTCCTCTGGTATTAGCCCTGGTTGGTGCTGCTAAGTGGTTAGAGCATCAGACCACATGCATAAGGATTCAGGGTTCAATTTCCAGTCAAGGATATGTACCTGGGTTTGGGTTTGCTCCCTGCACCCTGGTCGGGGTGTATGCGGGAGGCAACCAGTTGATGTGTTTCTGTCATATCTCTCTCTCTCTCTCTCTCTTTCTCTCTCTCTCTTTCACCACCCCCTTCCTCTCTCACTGAAAAGCTATGGAAAAAATATCCCCTGGTGAGGATTAAAAAACCAATAAAATCTGGTGTCGGAAGCTGTGGCGACTCCATCTAAGCCTTTCATATGGAGACACTCACCTGCCCTCTACAAGATGTGCAGAGAGGTGAGGCAGTTAGTGTTTTAATTTTATCTTTATAGCCTAAAAATGTATAAACCAGACCCTGAGGGAGGTCCTGGAAAACAAAATCAAACTTTACCTTTTTTTCTCAATGTGAGTTTTCTCTTTTGACAATTAACTCTTAACTTATATTTCTAGTTTGGTTATAATTTACCTAGTTATCTCTTTTTAGGTGGGACTACCAATGCAATTTATAGATTTTAAAGCCTCGTATTTACTATTTAAATGTTCAATAAAATTCATGTAATTCAATCAAGAGAAAAGAAGTGTAGGCTTCTCTGCCCTGGGTTCCTATGGAAACCCAAATTGACTTGAAAATGTTTTTATGCCAAACTCACCAGTTTATATTTGACTTAAAAAAAATCTTTAGAGAAATTTAAATTTTGTAAAGAATCAATAATAAAGCCAGTGCAGTTAACAAAAACCTAAACGGTTGAGATATTTTCCTTTCCACATCAATGCATACCTTTTGGGGCTTAACTTTCGCCTAAAATAACTTTGAAAGTTTTTGCAACACTTTTTCCCCAGTTCCTATGGACAAGCTAACGGGAAAACACAGGGATTGTTCCAATTAACCACTGTGGGGACAGGGGTTCTGCATACCTGTGGTTGTGCACTCATAGTCAAAGCTGGTCACATCATTGAGCTTCTTCTCCTGATATTCCGGGGGGCCGATACACAGCACGTCCGAAACGGTGGAGTTTGTCATCTTCAACCACAGATACAGCCACTTGGCTTTGCAGTCGCATTCAAATTTATTGCCCCTTAAATCTCTAAACAATAAAACAACAGGCACAGAAAAACAGACATGCCTCAAATGTTTGGGCACTGATACGAGCCTCCAGAATGATTAATATCTTGATATCTTTAATACCCCAAAAATGTAATTTAATTTTTTTTATAGTTAATACATCCTATTTTTTTGTTCTTAATCACTGACTGTATTTAAAGTCTTCAGTGCCTCTGGTTTTAACTGCATGGCCTACAGCGAGCTTTCAGAGCTAACATACCACCCTTTCTCCAAACTCTCTCGAAACGGTCGCCTGCCATGCTGGACACGGGAGTGATGACAAAACACCAGCCGACACAGGTTCACAGAGACACAAACAGGACATTCCAGGAAACCAGTTTTCACAAACACACTTGAAATGCTAAGATCTTGCTAAACTACATCCAGTAAAAAGTGACAAACACTAGAACAGTGGTTCTCAACCTTCCTAAGGCTGCGACCCTTTAAGACAGCTCCTCATGTGGTGGTGACCCCCCAACCATAAAATTATTTCCGTTGCTACTTCATAACTGTAATTTTGCTACTGTTATGAACTGTAATGTAAATATCTGGTAGGCAGGATGTATTTTCATTGTTACAAATTGAACACAATTAAAGCACAGTGATTAATCACAAAAACAATATGTAATTATATATTGTGAGATATTTATTTCTAATTACAAATAAATGAAATTTTGTCTTGAATCATGGTGTAGCATGGGCAACAGTCTTCATATAACAACAGTAAACTACATTGCTACATTTTGCTACACCGAGGAGCTATGTGTTGGTTCCTAAGACCATGGGAAATAGATGTTTTCCAATAGTCTTAGGCGACCCCTGTGAAAGGGTCGTTCGACCCCCCAAAGGGGTCGCGACCCACAGATTGAGAACCGCTGCACTAGAAGGTAAATCAGATGGAGACTCTATCTCGAAGAAGGAGCCTAAGGCTACTAAGAATATTCTAAAAGGGCACAATCCAACCCCACCCACACAGACTGCACACTGTTTCCCAGTGGGCACAGCGCTGTCCTAGGGTCTTGAGCCACAGGGTAAGAGAAATGCAGCAAAGTGGGAGAGAGGACTTCATGATTTACTGGGGCACAAGCAGACAGAAACTTGATTTTCATCACTTACAGTTCAATCAGAGAGTCTAAATCACTGAAGACATCTCTTGGGAGTGCTTTTATGTGGTTATTGGCCAAAGAGCTAGAACCAGAAAGTAACATTTTAATGTGGTTATTATCTGCATGCCCTATTACTCTGAAGTTCCTTAAATAAAGTCACGATTTCAAACAGAGCTCTAATCCTCTTCAGCACAACATGGTTCAATTTCTGGCTCTGGTCACCGATGCTGAGATAAAAAACTGAGTGTGGTTTATACAAAAATAATATAAATGGTAGGGTACAATGTAAGTCTTTTGTTTTTAAAACAAACATTTATTAAGCCCTTGATATACATTGGTTAAGCCTCAAGTACCACTCATGTTTTCAAAATAAAAGCCACTGTCTCTTTGATGGCATGCAAGACCTTCCATTGTCTAGTTTACCTCCATTCCCACCTACTGATGGGACATTTTAACCACCAAGATCCAGCTGCACTGGCCTCTTCGTTATTTCTCAAACAGGAGAAACACAGCCTCAGCTCAAGGCCTGAACTTGCTGTCCATCTGCCTAGAATTCTCTTTCCCCAGATACCCCACAACCCACTCCATCACCTTCTCACATCTGTCCGCAGCTATCATCATCTTCTCTGACCTCTCCACATCTCCCTCCCCTGCTATGTTCCTCATGGCATGACTGTTACTTGACATATTATACATTTTATTTATCTCCTTGTTTATTGACTGTGTATGCATCCTATATGTAAGCAACATGAGAAAAGATCTGTTTGTCCACAGCTGTATCCTCAGCTCATAGAACATGGCCTGGCATATAGTAGGTACTCAGTAAATCTTTGTTGAATGAATTATGGGCTAAAATGACAATGATATTTTAAAAAAGGGATGGACAGTCGTGTACCAACAAGTTTCCTAGTGGTCCATTTAAGTGAATTCTATCACTTGTCACTCTAAAAAAAAAAAGAACTCAGTAAATATGCTTTTACCTAAAGACCCTCAGCTCTAACCCTGACAATATTAAACCTCAACGAACCCCATTTAGGGAATGAATGATGGTGATTGATTTCGTTTTCTCATTAACAAAGGTTGACCAGAAAACATTCTGCATTTTTGCTGTTAGTTTTTAAGAATTTTTTAAAACGTCTTAGCACGCCCAGAAGAAGACTCTGAATGAGCACCATCAACTCTTTCTCGGATGATTCAGGATTCTGCAGTGCCCTGTCACTACCCTGCAAAGATGAATGTCATGGGGCTGGGCTGCTGGCGTTGAAAGATGCTGGGTGTTGAAACGATGTACATCGAGTCTGTGATTTCCCCCAGGCATTGTGTTCTAATATGAGTCAGCCAAGAAACTAATGGCTACTTTTTTTTCTTTTACACTTGAGTACAAAGAGCAAAACCATAAATGAGAAACATGTAGGCAATTCATCACCAAATATATATATATATGTATATATATTTATAATATGAAATATGTATATGAAATTAGTCTTCTGTAGCATCCCAGAAAGAGGAATTAAAGAAATGCATGTCGCCGAAACCGGTTTGGCTCAGTGGATAGAGCGTCGGCCTGTGGACTAAGGGGTCCCAGGTTCAATTCCGGTCAGGGGTACATATCTTGGTTGTGGGCACATCCCCAATAGGGGGCGTGCAGGAGGCGGCTGATCGATGTCTCTCTCTCATCGATGTCTCTGACTATCCCTCTCTCTTCCTCTCTGTAAAAATTCAATAAAACATATTTAAAAAAAAAAAAGAAATGCATGCCCTCCTTAGACTCAACTAGAATAGAAAGTTTTGAGCCCATTTTTTAAAATGTTCCATGTTTTCTTTTTTTTTAAATATTTTTATTTATTTCAGAGAGGAAGGGTGAGGGAGAGATAGAAACATAAATGATGAGAATCATTGATCAGTTGCCTCTTGCACGCCCCATGCTGGGGATTGAGCCTGCAACCTGGGCATATACCCTTGACCAGAATCAAAGCCGGGACCCTTCAGTCTGCAGCCTGGCACTCTATTCACTGAGCCAAACTGGCTAGGGCCTTTGAGCCCATTTTAACCAACCATTCCAGAGCTTCAAGATACTAACAGAATATGGGGATACCTCTTTCCATCTAGGTAACCACAAATGGATTAAAATACCTTTTCTTATGTTTGTTAAACCTTTATTTCCTAAGATCTGTACATTTTTTTTTTACGATGTTGGAAAATAGACTGAATATGTAATCAGACTGAACATACTTTAGAATAGCTTTCTGACATGAAAAAAGAACATGTTTGTTTTGATTTTTTTTCTGGTTGATGGTCACCTTCCCTGAAAATGTAAAGTAAAAACTTTTTTAGCTAATTAAAGGGGAATTTTTCATCTAATTTTTTTTCTACTTGAACTGTATGGTACTGAAGTGATAAGAATATACGGGATATTCGAGGCCAAAAAGGCGGACTATTCAGCAACCGTTCCAAGCGTTCAATTTGGATTTCAGAAGCTGAATTATTTAGATGGACCATCCACCCCACTCACACTCAGTGCCTAACATCTCACTTTCCACTTCATTTTATCTACAAATTTATGGCACTTACTTCATTTCTAAAACTACTTACAGCAACCTGTCCCTTGGGCTTTTACAGGCTGCTGGAAACAACTGTCCTAGATTTTACTTACAGATTGGCACCACTCCTTCAGGGCCCTGAAACCTGACCCGTGTTTCTTTACATGAAAATGTGACCCTGCAGGTGTTGGGAGAAGTTGAAAAAGGATAAAAATCAGATACTGAAACAAGCAAATTCCAGACCGTGATTTCCTTCATCATGGGAGTGAACTTGAGAGAGCTGACATGTGATCTCTGCTCAAAAAAAGTGGGGGAAGGGAAGGACCAGTTCATTCTTAAACAATGTACTAAAGGCTTTAATGGCGACATGCATCGCCGGCCCAGAGGAGTCCACCTGACTTGCCCGGAAGTAGAGTCCACATGGAAAATGCAGCTCAGTAAGGAGCCCACTGGTCAACCAGTGAGTCTGAAAGGACGTCCTGCTGGCTTAGCCCTGTGCTAGATGCTGGACGAAGAACACAGCTAATGCAAGACCCTCACAGGCCCTCCCCTCGGGGAGCTCTCACTGCTGCCGGGAGATAAAATTAACACCATGAAACTGCACCAACCAGTGTGGCCTGAGGCTGCAGTAAGGTGCTCCGTGTGTGGAGCCAATAGGGAGGCCACAGGAGAAGTGAAGGGGAGACCCACATGGCTCCCCATTGGGAGATAGAACTTAGTCTGGACTTTGTAGGAAAAACAGATCCCAGGAGATCGTGGACAGAAGAAAGAGCACCCAAGGCCAGGGAAAGGATGTGCAAGAGGCCCAGGAATGGGATGAGTTGAGTATGCATGGGAGCCCCCCGAGAGCCCAGTGTTCTGAGGACATTTAGGGAAATGAGGTGAAAGAGCTGGGGAGAGAGGGGGCCTGGTGGGCTTGACTGTCAGGTGGCATTACAAGCTGGGATGGGTGTATTAGTGCATCCGATGCACTCTGGACCAAGCAGGGGACTCCTTTGTTCCCTCTGCATTTCACACAGAGAAGGAGGTGCCTCGTACACATATGTGCATCTGATATATACATATGGTCATGTGTGCAGATGCAAGAGCATGCACACACAAATGCAGTTATACACCGAGTGGCCAGATTATTATGATCTCAGTGTGTGTGTGTGTGTGTGTGTGTGTGTGTGTGTGTGTATTACAGGCCCAGTGCATGAATTTGTGCATGGGTGGGGTCTGGCCAGCCTGGCCAGAGGGAGGGGACATGGGCGATTGGCTGGCCTGTCTGCTGGTCAAACTCCTGGTTGAGGGGACAATTTGCATATTAGCCTTTTATCATATAGGATATATACTGAGTGTCTAGATTATTCTGTGTTCAGAGATCATAATAATCTGGCCACTCAGTGTATAGACACATGTAGAGAAGTCCATACACCCATGTAAAAGCTATCCAAATATACATGTACAGTACCTATATGTTCTCCAGACCAAGGACCATAGCCAACTGGTCAAATGAAAGTTGACATCTGGGCTAACTCCATCTCATGGGCTTTGTTTTAGGTTCACAGTCTGCCCAGAGTCTTTGCTCAAAACAAAGCCCCTCATTCCTAACTTCTGGGAACTGGTTTATCTGGCCACAGCTGTTCCTATCAGATGCCCACAGCTGTCTACTTAGCAGACTCTGTCTGACCACCCAAACTGCCAAGGCTATTCAGCATTCCAGGGAGAAAATTGAGACTTCTTAAAGATTGGAGGAAGGGAATGAGGTTGTTGTTGATGATGACAATGATCTCAATGCCAATCATACATGGAGCATTTACCTGGGTGATGGGCTGGATGCTTTGCAAGCAAGCATTAACCACCATGTGCGACAGTCCTCTGGGGTATCGTCATCCCCATGTTAAGGATGAGGAAACAGGCTCAAAAAGGCTAAGCAACAGTAACAAATGAGGGCCTTGAGATTGAACCCAAGGCTATGTAACTCTACAGGAAGGTAGGGATTGGGCATGTAGGTTGAATTTGCTGGGGAGAGAAATCAAGATGTTTACAGGAAGAAAAGAAAACCTGGAGTAATTATGCCAACAGGAGTCGGATGCTCTGCAGGATGACTGTGCTGATCCGGATGTTTGGACCTCCCACTCGGCTCCCTCATCTCCTTACTCCGCTAGCTTGAACTCAGGCAGCGCTTCTACTTGGTAGGATTCCAGAATCAAGTGCTCCCGGAGCCCCGGGGACAGACACTTTCGCCTACATCAGGGTTTGATGTGAACTCTTCAAATGCTCTATCAGGCAGCACCCTAAGGATATGACCACTCTTGCCCACCACCCCAGTCAGAGCCCTCCCATTTTCTCACTTCTCTTTTTACCACACGTGAGCTGACTATGGAGATAAGACATAGAATCTTACTCAGACATAAACTATCCATCCTGACTAATAAATGGCTCCTACCAACACAATGGCTATCTTTACATTTTCATAAACCTGGCCCCTGCTTTTCCCAGTTTTCTTCATTTGTTAAGTGTGTGCACTTGCTTCCTTCTGATATGCCAATTCAAATCAATTTGTTGAATTTTTTTCTCCATAAAGCTATTAAAAATCCCAGAGAGCTTAGCTTAAGCTGCCGATTAATCCAACATAAAAGAAAAAGCTATTTGCATTCAAATTTGAGGAACCACAGAAAATGTCTCTATTCCACTTTGTCCTAATTCTGACCCTGCATTCAACCTTCTTCTATGAGCATATAAGTGTCAGTTCCTAAATCTGTAAAATGGGGACTCACAGATTATCTTGAAAAATGAGAAGAAGGCTCACTGAGCACCCAGCCCTGTGCCTGGCACAGAGTAGGTGCACAATACACGTCACCTTCCTCCCCATCTCCTCCGTCACTCACATAGGTGGGCCCCTGGAAGCAGAGTTAGTTCTTCCTACTTGACATGCAGTCATATGGTCCACGACAACCATCCAGAACGATGGAAAAGATAATTAAGACAAGCGTGTCTTTATTTTCGTGGACTGGTGATTGGTCCATAATATAGAAACCTTTAGCACAACCTGGAAATTAGTTTTATTCCAAGGATGTGACAATATGGACAAAACAGTCAAGAAAAAAAAAAGGCAGCAGGAAGGGAATCTGACTTTGCACCTTGAAAAATTGACAACACGTTTCACAGGACTTACAGGTGAGTCAGGTCACGGAGGCCACGGAAGGCATTTCTTGAAATCGTTTCTATTTTGTTCCCTTCGATGAACCTAAGGAGAACAGCAGGATAAGTAAACAGTAGAGGTAACAGCGCTAGGAAATGATGTTGGCAGGCTTCTGAAACAAAATCTAAAACATGGACACAAGTGTTTGTTCTGCACTCCCTCCGGAAGCAGCACAAACATCTCCAAATTCAGAGTTGGCAACATGCACAGAAACATGTGTGTGGGGGGGAAAGAAGCAAGCGCTGGACCAAGGCAAGAATGTTCAAATCTCTGCAGGCCTGGAATGTTCCCAGACATCAACCCTTCTTACATTTCACGGGCCTGGCTACTCCTACTTTTGTTAACATCTTTGTCCCTTGAGGGGAGCTCGTGGTTTCCCATCTCCTTATTAAAGTTCTTGCTGAGGGAGAGTCCCAGTAAGCTTGGCTTCTGGCAAACTCTTGAGTTCATCATGTCCTCCACGGTCTCATCTCAGAACAAATCGGCGACGAGGCAGGGTCCTCTCAGGATCTCGAAGGCACAGGGAAGTGGGGAAGTATAATGACATTGAACGTGGGCCAGACTTCTTTCTCTGTGCTGAAACGTCACGGGGCTTGAGCTAGGATCCTGCATTAATAATAACTCTGGCCCATGCTGTGAAATCTCGGTGAGAAATAGATGCATTACAACTCTGCCCTCAGGTCAGAGAGACCTGCAGTTTAGTCTAAGGCAGGGGTGGGGAGCATCACATCAAGCCCTCGAAATTATGTGGTCTGGCCCTGCCAAGGCATTAGGGGTGAGTTAATTCAATATAGACCACATAGAACAGGCTCATTTTTAAGTTGATAATTTTGTGTGGACCTTGAATGATGTTATACAGATCCAAATGTCCCTTGGCAGAAAAAAAGGTTCCCCGCCCCTGGTTTAAGGCATCACATGTCATCAAATGGAAGAGGGTCTTTGATGAGATGGTCCAAGAGAGAGGCTTTGCACACGATGCCCTTCGTTAATGAAATAGTTCTTGATTCTTGCAGGATACACTAAGCTGGCCTTCTCCTCAATCACCTTGACACTGAGATGAACTGCTCATAGGAGAAAACTGGTAGCCTCACATTCACTCCTTGGATGGTGTGTTTACATGCTTGGAGAGACCCTAGCTGGACTCAGCGCTGCAGTCCTATCTGTCTTCCACGTGAAGCGTGCTAGTACAATGTCCTGAGAGCACACATAGCATGTGCATCTGGAGAAACAACTCCAGAAACATCCTTCCTGAGGCCATAACAGCAGCAGAGAGCTTCCCTAGACCTAGGATGTGTTCGGAATTCAAACATCTACCTGCTCACCTCAGATAAGAAAGCAGAGACAAGGCTTTAAAAAGCCCTCTGAATGCCAAGTAAGGAAATCCCATCTGATAACAGGATTAATGTTATTACAAAGTTACACAAGACAAGGATGAAAGAATTTAAGTGGAAAAAAAGACATCAGAGGGGGGCGAAGGCAGAAATTAGAGAGAGCAAAGCTCATTGCTGGGGGGAAACTGCATCTCTGAAAAGAGAAAAATAATCATTCTTGAAAGCAGAAAAAAAAGAAAAGAAAATTAGACCCTTGTCAGCAGCTCCCAGGGGATACTGCACCCAGGACATAGGCCAGCTGAATTAAAAACATGACATTGTACTCTCATATAGGGAGACTTTATTTAAAACTAAGTAACCCTCAGAATCCTTTCTGGCTGATCAGCAAATCCATGCCTTGTTATGAGAGGTAAAAATATCCAACACAATTTCCAATTGTGCTTACTACACGGCAAATTAAATGTCAGCAGAGAATGAATGGATATCTTTCCTTCTTTGTTTCCTGTCGCCCTCGTGGTCCCCAGCCTCCTCCTGTCCCAGCATGTTTATCCACAAGTGAACTATAAAAAGGTCAGCGCTGGAAAGGGAGTGGGGCTTTATCCACCCCCATGTTTCGTAAGAGATGCTGTTCTGCTTGGGAAGCAATAGAGCAATTGTACTGACGGACCAAATGCTCAGCACACAGACCAAGCACAGCACTTACAGGTACTCGAGATGAAAGAGTCCAGCAAAAGCATCATCGCGGATGACTGTGAATGAGTTAGAATTCAGCAATCTGAAAAGAAAGGGCAGGTTTCAATGCAGAGATGTAAACCGGGAGCCCCGTGGCGAAGCATTTGTTTCGTTCCCTGTGTCCTGAGCCATGAGCAACTGTGGGTTCTTCTCAACCTAAGACTGGCCCATGGGATGCAAAACCCAACTCACCGATGCTGATAGAAAACTGGTGAATGTCATAGAATCAGGAGCACAGAAAGGGAGTGGACTGATAATTCTCAGGGGGAAAGGGGTGAGGGGGTGCAGGGAGAGACTGGACAAAAATCATACATCTATGGATGAGGTCAATGGGGGGGAGGTAAGGCTAGAGGGAGGGGTGGAAGCTGGGTGGAGGGGAGCTATGGAGGGGAAAAAAGAGAAACAAATGTAATAATCTGAATAATAAAATTTAATTAAAAAAAGAAAACAGCAAGTGGATTCTCTTTGGCCAGATTTTCTGGTCACTCCCATTACTCTACTCTTTCTCCCCTGGGGGTCTCAGGGGAGACCCTGAGAGCTGGTATTTCAAAGCATTCTAAAGCCAGCACAACCAAAAGTCAATGGATGCTCAATGATACACCAGCAATCATGGAAGTAGAGATACAAAGGGAGTTCATCCAACTCCATTTTTAGAGAAATCTGAGCCCAGAGAAGTTAAGAGACTTCACCAAAGTAACACAGCTGAGACATAAATAACTAAATAAATAAATAAATAAATAAATGGAAACCTTTCTACTATATTACACATTCCCATGAGAAATAATAATAATAAGAGTTTAGAAAGTCTTCAGAATACTCTTTAGCACCAATAGATTTTTATGAGTCTCACTTAAGTCTCCTTGATAAAAGTTTATATGGAATCGTTAGTTACCACTTTAAGTCCATTGGGTAAAGTACCTAAAACTGTACTTCTGTTTATGGAAAGTATATTTTAATAGGACTAGAGTTATTAAGAAATGTCAGAATTTAATGTTATAAGTAGGTACATAACATTTCAAAGATCAGCTATCGGTTGACTTAGGACGAGTAGTGATCCATAATCTATTTCTTCATGTTTTTCTGTAGTATATTGCTTTTGATTCATCTCAAGTTTTAAGAACCCAGTACATACACAGAAAGGGTGCTATGTACTCATGACTTTGCCTGTCGATGATTTGCTTTTGAAAGTTGCTTTCTGGACATCTCTTTTCATTAGCAAACATGAACCCACCTGGGCAACAGGGCAGGACATAGGCACTCACCAAGAAGGGCTGGGATGTAGGACAGCTATGAGCGTGGGTTAGGATCCTGACTGTGATTTTTTACTTAACTTCTCTGAGCCTCAACTTTCTTATCTGTCATATGGGGAAATAAAGATAGCCTCCCTGACAGGATTATCGGATGATTAAATAAAATTTTGCATATGAATGCATAGTATGCTTCCCAACAGTTTATGTATTCAGTCAACTAGAAATATTGCTATTACCAGAGTAACATTAAGAGTTTAAACTGTGCCGAAACCGGTTTGGCTCAATGGATAGAGCGTCTCTCTGCGTACTGGAGGGTCCCGGGTTCAATTCTGGTCAGGCGCATGTGCCTTGGTTGCGGGCACACTCCCAGTAGGGGGCGTGCAGGAGGCAGCTGATCGAAGTCTCTCTCTCCTCGATGTTTCTAACTCTCTATTCCTCTCCCCTCCTCTCTGTAAGAAATCAATAAAATATATATTTTTTTAAAAAGAGTTTAAACTGTAGGTTTTCTCTTAACATGAGAGAACCAGTTCATTTAGGAGAAGCTCTAGTCAAAAGTCCATGGACCCACATTCCTCGTTGCCAGAGGCGTGGGCTGGGATCTACAATCCAATCCTCGTGCCAGAAGGAAAGGACACTGAGCTAAGAGCCTTCAGACCCAGCTTGAGGGGAACACCACAGCCCATGTTCCCCGAAGAACCAGCCATGGTTTACTCATGTGCCTCAAAGACGCAGAGATGGCCCTTCCCAGGACCACACCTCAGGGGACCCCCATTTGCAGGGAGAACGGGCCATACTCACAGCAGCTGCAAGGAAGGCAGGTGGGAAAACATCCGGTCCTTGATCTCCGAGAACGTCCCATTGACCAGGCTCCTGCAGGCAAGAGGAACAAAGCAAGGCCTGGGTGGTGTGAGAAGTTCCGGGCAGGACGGGCACTCAGCCTGACCCTCCACCTGCACTGCGAGCGCCTGCCCTCAGGAATGAGTCTGAAAACCGCTGGCCCGGGCCTTCTCGGGGTTAGGGACAAGGCAAGTTCCTGTCCCAATGAACGGGATGGAGATGAAAACCAGTCTGAATGCCAGAAGCCTTTACCAGCAGACTAGCTCCTGGCACAGATGTCATCTCAGCCAGTTTAACTCAATCCCCCTACCTCCTTCTCCTCCACGACAGGAGACCCTGGCTGCCGATGGGTAATGACTTCACCTCTGCCCCTGATTCTGTTTGTGTAGACACGGCGTTAATGTTGGCCCACGGAACTCCAGAGGAGCATTAAGCATTCCCCTTGGGAGCCCAGCGCTGAAAGACACTCGAAGCACTTCTGATTAAATGCACCGTGAAAGCCTTGGGGCGAAACTCTGAGACACCTGAACTTGGATGTGCAGTGGGAGGCAATGCCATCTGCCACATTTAACGGTTAATGGGGGGGGCATTGCGGGAGGAGAGAGACAAGAGGCTTGGCTCTCTTATTGCCCCCAGGGCTAACCCCCTCCCCATCCTTTCTGGCCGCAGCAGGACCTCAACACACGATTTCAGAATGACTCCAGTTGGCACGCAGATAGATGGAGCAGCTGCTGGTCTGAAGGATTTCACAAGGGGAGTTCTGACTTCTGGGATCCCCCACGTCACCCGATTCAGCAATACGAGGAACCGAAAAGGCCCTCTTTGCCCGCCAGCCAGACTCCTAACTTTCTAGAAATGCGGGCCCCTGCCCTCCTGGTCCAGCCTCTGTGCCTTGCCCAGGCGAGGAGGAGGCCGGGCCGGGCAGCGCAGGAGGAAGTGCCCTGAGCAGAGCTGCTCCGCCTGGGGATTCCCTGCCTCTGGAGGGGTGGGCATCCCCAGCACCTTGGCCAGAGCGAGCAGGGAGCACTTGGGCCCCTTCCCGGCCACGAGGAGAGCGGGTCCTGCGGCCTGAGAGGCCACGTGCCGCCGGCAGGTTGAAAGCATCTCTTAGTGGGTGAGTGGGTGAATGATGGGGAGCCTTTCCCATCAGCTCCTCCATCAGTGAGAAAGCACCCCATATACTAAGTGGTGCGGAGCCGGGGCAGGAAGTCAGGCCGACTCCCAGCCCCTGACCACGAGGCGGGGCGCCCCAGCCGCCCCAAGACTCTCCAAGCTCCGGGTCCCCTCTTCCAGGCCCCATGGGGCACCCCTTTCCCCCGCTCCGGAGGCCGGATGACTTGACTCGGTTCTCCCCGTCCTGAGCTGTGCAGAGGTGGGGAGGAGGCCTCACCCTCCCCGGTACCCTCACTCCAGGACGCTCACTGCCTGTGCTGCCCACACACAACACTGCCCCCCCTCACCCCCACGCACACACCCTCTCAAACTTTAGTGCACCCCTGAACCCCCATGCAGACCCCCGGGCCCCACTCCAGAGCCCCTGCTGGCTGCAATCCACGCGGGGCCCAGAAATCTGCACTGGCACCATCTCCCCCAGGTGTGTGTGTGTGTGTGTGTGTGTGTGTGGAGCGGGGGGGTGTTTCCCATTCAGGGGGCTCGCGGGCCACACTCGGAGAAGCACTTCTGCAGGGACTTGTCCGGGTTCCCAGACTCTGCGTCTCGGGGGTCCCCTCCATTCTCCCCAGGGCCTGAGACTCCACCCACAGCGCGCGCCCACCCTCCTCCCCGCAAAGACCGAGAAACCCGGCTAAGGAGTGGGGGTCCGGGCGCGCCGCCCCAACTCCCGGGGCTGGAGGGGTCCCGCCGACTCACAGGGAGCTGATGTCGCCCGGCACGACGCGGGGCACCCAGGAGGAGCCCACGCAGATGATGGACTCCTTGGTGCAGCTGCAAGTGGCGGGGCAGCGCGCCAGCCGCCTCACCTGCGCGCTCGGCGGCACCAGGCACGCGGCGCTCAGCAGCAGCAGCAGCGGCAGCCGCAGCCCGGGCGCCCCGCCGCCGCCGCCGCCCCTCCGCAGCGCCATGCCGGGCCCCCGGTCCCCGCCCCGGGTCCGATCCCCGCCGCCGCCGCCGCGCCGCGCGCTCGGACCCGGCGCCTCTGCAGCCCCGGGCGCCGCGCGCTGCTCCGCCGCCGCCGCCGCCGCCGCTGCTGGCGAGGACGAGGGCGCCGCGGGTGTGGGAGGCCGAGCCGCAGCCGAGCAGCATGCTGGCCGCCTCCCCCACGCCGCGCCCCCCCACCCGAGCCCGGGCTGCTGCTGCTGGGCCGCTGCGCCCGCCGCACCCGCGCCCGCCTGACATCAGCACGAGCGCCCGCGGCCCGCTCTGGCCAATGAAGACCGCGCGCGGGGCGGGCGCCCGCCCCCGGGCAGAGGGGCCCGCGCCCCGCCCCCGGCCCGCCGCGCCCCGGGCCGCCACCCCTGCGGACCCTCCGCCCGCCCCGGGAGCGGGGGGTGGGGGGGGGAGAGGGAAAAGTTGGGTCACCCGGGGGGAGGGGCCGCATTGGCACGGGGACCCCCTGGGGCCCGCGGGGCGCTGTGAACCGAGTGCCCGAAGTCCCCCTCCAGCAGCTCTTGCTGCTTCGGGCCAAGCCTGAGGCAGGCAGAGGGGTTGGGGTGGGGGAAATGGGGGGTGGAATTAGAGCCCAGGAGGGAACTGTTGGCTTGGAGGCTGGGGAAGGGAGATTCTTCCGTCCTGGGTGCTTTGCAGAGTGCAGAACGTTGAGCAGCTTTTAAAAAAAAAAGAAGAAAGGAAACGAATGCCGCCCTAGAGCCTGTGGTTGGCGGGGGGGTGGGGGGGGGGCAGTGGGGTCTGGCTGCCATTCCCAGGTGGCCGTGGGGTCCCTGAAGCCAGCCACCTTCCCTGCCCACGGGCTGGAGAAAGGAAAGCCCGCCCCAGCTCTCTGGGCCTGCCTGCTGCTGGCCACAGAACGGGCAAGGCAGAGAAAGTTTCCCCTCACTCCATGCTCCCTGGCACCCCGCCCCCACCCCAGTTAAAGGACCGGGGTGCTGGTTGATAGAGGTGTTGTGCATGATGCATGCTGGGCGCTGGTCTTTTCATCGTTCCCGTTAATATCCTTCGTTTCCTGGTGAGGAAACAGGCACAGAGAGGGAGTACCAGGAGCTGGTGGGTGGCTTAGGCGTAAAGGGCTGGGCAGCTAGCTGGGCAGAGATGGGGATGGGCGCCTGGCATGGGAATTGGGAACCAGGCCCTCCCTGAGCGTCCCCCTCTTGCATTCTGCATGTTTGCTCCCCGGAGCTGGAATCTTATTTCCGCAAGCTGCTGTCACCTGGGGAAATCGGAGAACATGGCCAGCGCAGGCCCAGAATGACGCTAACAGCCCCAACTGCTCACAGAGAGGAATCCCTGCGCACCGTCATCGCCTGGCTAACGGGGCAAACGGTTCCTGACATGAAGACACACCCAGAGGAGGCAGCGCCCGCTGCAAAAGGCTGTTCCTGTAGGCATCGTCATTGCCATCCCTTCTTCAGCCATCCTCTGAGCGTGTCTCAGGCGGGCCACTGTGGGAGGGGGCAAAGGGACAGGCCCTCTCCTCAGGGAAGTCTAACGGGGCAGAGGGCCCACACAAAGTCACTGCACACAGTACACAGGGTCCCAGCCTGACCAAAGGGGCTCAGGAATTGTGAGTTTGTCACAGGTAACCCACCATGGAGGCAGCCGGATCTTCCTTGCAGGAACCCTGCATCCAGCACCTGGCATCCATGTGAACCAGTCCACGGGTATCATCATTTCATTCTCACATCTTCCCTGAGAAGTGGGTCTTCCCATTTTACGGATGGGAAAATTGAGCTCAGAGCTGTTTTCAGCTTGCCCGTCGTCCCCGGGACAGAGGCAGGAGGCTCCTTCTCCAGAAATGCCTCACCGTTGGGCTGGCTTGCCTTCCACAGCTGGGGGATCACAAGCTTCGCTCAGCAAGGCCCAAGGCTGGGGCGGAGGATGCGGGTGACGGTCTGGATAAGGGTGACTGGCGGCAGGCGCTTGGACCCACAGTCATGGATGTGTGTCCTTGGCGCCTGAAATATGCCTGCTTTTAGAGGGATGGGCTACTGGGAAGGAGAGGGCAAGGCTTCTCTAGTGCAGTACCTTCCTGCTGGGCCAAGAA
Organism: Lasiurus cinereus; assembly: GCA_011751065.1. Lineage (NCBI taxonomy): Eukaryota > Metazoa > Chordata > Mammalia > Chiroptera > Vespertilionidae > Lasiurus > Lasiurus cinereus. Next base: position 6,879,745 of record JAAGEH010002528.1, read on the forward strand.
AGAGAATCTGGTTCTCACTGTGTTGGAGTGGAGCGAGGAGGAAGGGTGGGAAGGTGAGCTCTCTACCCCCAGGACTGGACAGGTTTGAGTTAGCATCCCAGCATGCCACTCATTAACTATGTAATCACGGGCAAGCTGTGACCTGTTGAAGCCTCAGTCTCCTCACCTGTAAAACAGGGCTAGTTGTACCCATTTTAGATGTGACCAAGAACGTAAAGCACCTGGTGCCACACAGGAAGTACAGTGGTACCTCGAGATACGAGTGCCCTAACATACGAGATTTTTGCTTTGAATTATGAGCAACATTTGAGATAGGAGTAATCGCGAGGATCAGCCGGCTGCACACGACCCACCAGTTACCTTGACTCGAGCGTCTCATAGTTTCTCACGCCTCAAGGTTACAGAATGAATTAAACTCGCATCTCGAGGTACCACTGTACTCGGTGTCTGTTCAGAATTCTGAGTGACAGGGTGGAAAGGGCAATTCTCAGCTAACTTCTGGGATTGCAGGGAACCGGCAGGGGTTGGGGGAGGAGCTATGAAAGGAGATGAGTTTTTCTTGACTGGAGTGCCGCCTTCTTTTTTTCTTTTTTTTAATATATTTTATTGATTTTTCACAGAGAGGAAGGAAGGGAGAGGGATAGAAAGTTAGAAACATCGATGAGAGAGAAACATCGATCAGCTGCCTCCCACACGCCCCCTACTGCAAATGTGCCCGCAACCAAAGTACATGCCCTTGACCGGAATCGAACCTGGAACCTTTCAGTCCACAGGCTGATGCTCTATCCATTGAGCCAAACCGGTTTCGGCCCGTGTGCCTTCTTGATAAACAAGGATGGATGGACACAGTCTAGCATGGTGGCTCCCAAACAGGGGTGACACTTGGCACTGTCTGGAGATATTTGGGGTTGTCCCAGTGAGAAAGGTGCAACTGGCATATAGTGTAGAGGACAGGGACGCTGTGAAACACCCTGCCAGGCAAACAAAGAATGATGCAGCCCCAAAATGCCACTCATGCTGAGGCGGAAAGACCTTGCCCTGTGTCCTGGGAAGACCCTTGGCATGAGAAGTTCCAGAGACACAGATTCTAAGCCTGGCTCCAGCGCTCAGCAGCAAACCTCCTTGGTCATTGGCGCTCCCATCTCAGCCTCTATTTCCCCATCTGTCAAGTGGGAGTCGTAAGACGAGGACTTCCTCTCTCTTCCCTGTGTACATGGAACATATCCATATTACTCTCTTTCCCCTCCCCAAGCCAGACTGACTCCAGCCCATCCTCTCCAAGCTGAAAACTAGAAAGTTCTGAGAGGAAAGGTACAGAGAGAAGACTTGGGTAGCAGAGCTGGCAGAGTTGGTATTTGTTTCGGCTCAGTTACGGACACTAAGTGAGTGCTTGTAAATTACAAGGTGCCGTTTATAAATTAAGATATAAAAATGGAAATGCAGATTACTTTGGTCGGGTGCCAAAATCTTCAGCAGGCTAAAAAAAACCACCACAACAAAAAAACTTAATAGACAATCAGAGAAACACAATCTGTTTCCAAGAAGTGGCAGGAGCTTTTGAAAATGTAAAAAAAAATCTGTGCTCATTTGTACACTTACTCAAGCTGTCTCTGTGACATGCGCTCACATCCATGCCTACAGGGGCTGGGATGGTGCTGGCTGGAGTGGCAGCTCAAAACGCCTTGTTCATTCTTTCCCCAGCACGTTGAACCACCTGTCAGTCTGGCCAATGCTGATTGAGAGTCTACCAGGTGCTGGCTTGGATTCAGCTTTGAAGTCAAAGGAAACATCGAGAATGCTTCCCAGGTTTTAGCTTGAGCCGGTGGGTGGAGAGAGGCACTATTTTTGGAGATGAGAAAGCCTGGAAGAGGAGAGTTTTGGTGGGGTGAGGGGTACCAAAAATTTGGGGTTGGAGATGTTGGCTCTGAAATGTCTAGGAGGTATCCAGGAGCAGCTGGTGGGCAACTAGATGACCAATGGGAATGGTAAGGAGAAAGTGGGAGAGAGGAGATGTGAAATCTTCCTACTCTCAATGAAACACTGAGTCTCCCTCAGGAAGCCCTCAGGGCAATGTTGGTTGATTTAATGAATAAAGGATAGAAGAATAAATGAATGAATGACATCGTGGACATACAAACATTGAAGAGAAAATATTCTCAGGTACAATCAGCAAGAAATAACAGAAATCTCACACAGAAGAGGGTGAATCTAGGGACACTCTAGTTTGGGAAAATCTAATTTTAGACCGAAAATCATCTTTAAGTCCTAAACCAAACTGTAAATGTCCTAAGAACCTCAGAGACCTCCTCATGCTTGTAATCCCCCTCCCCTAGTTTCCAGCCACTGCCACTCTGCAGCTGGTCTCTACACCAGCACCACAGGCTTTGGAAAGCTTTCACTAATGTCTGGCACTTCTGGCTCCGATGCTCGCTGTAACAACGGAAGCAAACCTATTCATCCAAACCTCAAAGGCACTCACTTTGAATGCCCACAAATTGGATTCCCTGGGGTAAAAATACAAATAAATATAAAACAAAACCGTAGTGTCCATTTTTTTCATCAGAGAACTTGCCAATCCCTCTTTGACCACATCACCCAACATGCCACTCTTGTGGTTGGCTGCTGGTCAAATGTAGATGCTGTTCCTGGCTCCCCATCGTTTCCTTTCTTCAGAAACTCAGTGGGTGTCGCAAGTCTGGTGCTCGCTCTGAATCAGCCGCAGAGTGGCCTCTTGATTTGCAATCACGCTCCTGAAGGGCCTCCTGTGGATATCTCATGCAGTTTCCTAAATCAGCTGAAGGGCCCTCAAGACCTTGGCCAAGGTTTCTGGTGACCTTGGCCACCTCCTCCCCACCATCGGTGTCATAGACACCTGTGAGATATTTGCCACCCAGCCTCAGCTGCCCCCTCTTAAGACAATAGGACACAAACTGTGCTTGGGAGGGAAAGACTCCTTCTCCACATTCAATCCATGTGGCTCATTTGATAAATACTTCCATCTCCCGTTGCACATGTCATCTGGATTAAAGCATTCTAGAACATCCCATTCTCCCTCAGGAACTAGTTTAGTGATTAACACATCACCCAACTGGAGCAGCCCTGCGAAGGGTGACCTGCCTTTCTGCTTGAGCTAGGACATCTGTCTTCTCCTGTCCTCAGACATCGGTGCTCATGTTTCTCAGGCTTTTGGATTCAAACCAGGACTTGCACCAGCACACTGCGCCCTGCCTGCCCACCTCCTTCCCCATTTCTAGGCCTTGGGACTGAGCTGAATCACACAACGGGTTTTTCTGGGTCTTCAGTTTACAGACGTCAGGTTAGGGGGCCTCTCAGCCTCCATCACAGTGTTGGCTAATTCCTATAATCATTCTTCCTGTATATGTTCTGGAGAACCCTGACTAATACATCACTTTATATTTATAGGACGGAATGCCTTTAGCTATGTGCCCAGTTCTAGGAACCTAACCTTTTAGTTGGGTTGAATTGATTGGAAATAGATCTGTGAGTCACAGACTGTGGGTCTGAGTCAAGTCAATCCCCTACGATAAGGTCTGTTTTCTAAATAACAAACGTTCATGGTCTCACATCCGCAAGTCAACATAATTTTGTGGGAAATCTCTTTGCGCTTCTTCGCACACAGAAATTGTACTTTAGGAGAACAAGTTACACAAGGGTTATGGATTTAACTTAAATTTATAATAATGGGCCTATACATATCCTCTAAGCTCTTCCCTCACTCATAAACAATGCTTAATTCAATGCTTTGCATTCTCAGAGGCTGTATATTCTCTCAAGATCCCTGCTACTGAAGCCTCTGGTCTCAATTTAGCTTTAATCAAGACTAAATTAAATGGATGGACCTGGAGAACATTATGCTAAGTGAAATAAGCCAGTCAGAGAAAGACAAGCACCATATGACTTCACTTATATGTGGAATCTAATGAACAAACTGAACTAACAAGCAAAATAGAAACAGACTCATTGATAGAGAGAAAGTAGACAGCTCCGGTGTGGTGGGGTGTTGAGGGTTGGGCTGGAGGGATTGAGGGGGGAAAAAAAGAGAAAACTCAGGGGCACGGACAACAGTGTGAGTATGATAATTGTGGGAGGCGGAGGGTGTGTGGAGGTGCAGGAGGGGATGGGGGGATGAATGGTGACAGAAAGAAAAAAAAGAAAAAAGAGACTAAATCAGAGATATTTGAGGCTTACAATTTTCCATTCTAAAGCATCTGAGTTATTCTGTGCTCTTCTGCCCTCTGCTCAACCCACTCCAGCCCACATCAAAAAGTTGTTCTGAGGGAAGTATAAGAAATGCATCCACATTTAACCCCAATGGCTGTTTATTCGTTGAACTGCTCTTCCCAGGGACATTTCTGTTTGAGCATCACTCTCAGAAATTAACTACATACCAGTAGGGATTTTAGAGAGTCCCTGAAATAAAAAATGAACTAAGGCTTCCACAGCTACCTACAGGCCGGCTAAGGGTCTCCCCTCTCTCCCCCACCTATGTCTTATAAGAAAAGTTATTGAAGGATGCAATCAGTTGAAGATCTTTATAAGCAGTAAAGTTAGTGAAGTGGTTAGCTAGTGGCTCTCTACCTGTTTACCTGAGAGCCACAAATCACTGTAGATACGGGTATGGAAATGGGAATGGACAGATATAAATATAGATAATAGACATAGGTATGTGTATATATAGATAATTAGATACAAAGAGATACAAATCTAGATATAAATATTGATAGGTATAAATATAGACATAGATATAGGTATGGCTATGAATACAGATCAATATAGATACGAATATAGATCTAGATAGATAGATATTTAGATATATTCTCTTCAAGAAGCATAAAATGTACCCCAAGAAATAAGACTTTTCTAGGTTATAATAGCCTGGTAGTATATCAGAAGTGTCTTAGTTCTTCTACAACCCAAGAGTTAGAATCTGCATTCATCTGAAAACTGGAAAGATAAGTTTAACTAATTTAATTGTCCAACCAATACTATTGAGTGGCTCCACAGAGCTAGGCACTATGCTAGACTCTGGGAATACAAGAGTAGGCAAGACAGATGTGATCCAGCTGTGGATTCCTGTTGCCCTCATCCTGCCTTGCTTCTCACGCACCAAATCCGGGTGGGCAACCTATGCCCATGGATCTGCATCCCCCAGGTAACTGGGCAGAAGCTCAGGAGCCCAGCCAGAGGGGCAAGAGGTTGGCAATATCAGCACGCACCCACCCACCTCCCCTTAAACCAGGACAAGATCAGACCCGCCATTGCACTGAGATAAATTTTCATCCCTTCAATAAACCTCATGACTCCTTGTTCTCAATCGGTAGAATGACATCGGAGTTTAGAATTTATGTGGCTCCTACAGACTGCTGATTCGGTAGGAGAGCAGGTGATTCATCATTTACGGAAGTACCGGGGGGTGTCCACTGCTCTGACCACTGACCCGCAGGAGCTGTTGTTTGAGGAAGAGGCGGTTGTAAATCCCAAGTTTGTCCTCAGAAGGCATCTTAGCTCGTGTCAGACAAAGGCTCGCCCTCTGTTTTTAAAGAAGTCCTGGAGGGCTTCTCTCTCAAGGATACTTCCTTCCTCCTGTGGCGGAAGTAAAGTAGCTCCTAAGGATTAAAACCTGACATTGACTGCAGGTTCCCAGTTAACAGGGCTCTTCAGCCCATTATCTCAGTTGTAGCCTCACAATCACCCTGGCACAGAAGGCAGACACTGGAGTGTGGACAAGTTAAGTGTCCTCCCAAGATCAGACAGCCAATGTCAAAGTGCCAAAGGCCACCGTAGACAGAGTTGTCATCACGCTGAAGGGCGTGTGGGCAAGGGTGAGGGATGCATTGGAAAAAGAGGCATATCAATGCCTTCCACAAGATTCCAGAAAACAGGAGCCTGATTACGTCTTCCTCCATCTTGCCCCAAGGTATTTTAAAACCCATCTTTCTCTTTTCCCCTTGTGCGCTGTTAGTGGGAATGTAAATTGGTGCAGCCACTGTGGGGAATAGTATGGATGTTTCTCCAAAAAATTAAAAATAGAACTTCCATAGGATCCAGCAGTCCCACTCCTGGGTACACATCCAAAGGAAATCAAATCAGGACTGCACCCCATGTTCTCTGCAGCATTATGCACAAAAGCCAAGATATGGAAACCATCCAAGTGTCTGTGGAGGAAGGCACGTCTCTGATTGGTAGACTATTGCCTAAAAGCCATGTTACACATCCTGTAAACTCTCAGGGATGATTACTGATGATTTTCAGGCCACACATGACCTACAAGACAAAACTGTCCAGCCTGGCCAGTGTAGCTCAGCAGTTGAGTGTCAACCCTGGAACCAACAGGCCACTGGCTCGATTCCTAGTCAGGGCGTATGTCCAGGTTGCGGGCTCAATCCCCAGTAGGGGGCATGCAGGAGGCAGACGACTGATGATGTTTCTCTCTCATCATTGATGTTTCTATCTCTCTCTCTCCCTCTTCCTTCCTCTCTCTTTACCAAATCAATTTTAAAATGTTTTTTAAAAAGACAAAGCTGTCCAACTATCCCAGGAAGCACCAGCTGAGTGTAAAAGGGTGAGTGGCAGAACGAAGGTCCTTCACAAATTTCCCTTCGATGCACGTGATGCCTGGCTCGAGGCAGGAATCCCCAGGAGCCCAAGAGACTTGCTGAAGGGCGACAAGGGCAAGGAGAGGAACAGACATAGTCACACTTGGAGCTCACATACTCCGGGAAACCTCCAGACCAAAGAAGGGCCAGCTGGAAAAAACCGCCCCCAGCCACCCTCCACCCCCTCCCCATTCCAAGACGAGCTGCGACCAGTCCTCCGGGTGTACAATCTAAGACAGCACTATTTATTTTTATCTTTATCCTCTGGAAGGAATAATAGGATTCATCAATAATGTCTCCTTTTTAGACTCATTTGGGAAATCAGGAAATTTGCCACCCAAAGAGCATCCCCTCTGATCGATTTTCCTATAATATTTGGAGCAGTGTAATTACAGCTGAATCTCCCCATAAAAACCAAAGGACCCCTGGTGTCCTTCCTGATACACCAGGCTCCTGTAAGGCTTTCAGCGGCCGGAGCACGGCCAAAACTGGTGCCGGCAGCTCAGCCCGGGATTCTGTATTGCTTCACCTGCCGTGGTGTGCACAGCTCCTGGAAAATGAGGTCAGCCCTCCTTCTGGCTCCTTCCCGGCTCTCTTGGGACACTGGTCTGCAGTAGTGTGCTGTTTAGGATCTTTGGGAAGCAGAGGCTTAGCTGGAACTGAAAGGACAAAAGGCTTCGTAGGGAATAACACCTATCACAGAACAAGAGAAGCAGTAGATCAGGGCAGGGGAAAGACTGCATCCATCAGTCTGTGATGCAGACCCCGCCAAGTTCAGCCAGCACCCGCAGGCTCTGAAGCAGTCCCACCTGGGCAGACACAGCCGGCCCTGCACCACCAACTTGCTCAGTCAGAGTCCAGGGCTCCCAAGAGAAGAGTGCCTTCAGCTTACCAGCCAAGGAGGACCCGGAGGAGCGAACAGCTGGAACGACCCCTGGCGGCTGGCATCCAGGCCTTTCAGGAAGAGACTGTGCTGTGATTGCCCAGGTCTGCTAAAAATGGTGAAAACACATCTGGGCGTTGCCAGTTGACATGAACAGAAAGGAACTTGGTAAAAGCTGTTACAGAAGATCCCCAGGCGTTCCTGAGCCCAAGAGAATAACAGCAGTGACTTCTGTCTTAAAGTTCACTGATTTACAGGAGCTGATAACTGCTGCCTATTGGATTTCCTTCCTCATAGCTCATTGGTTGATTCAATAAACATCTACTGAGCATTTTATGTTTTACTTTTATTTATTTTTATTTAAGTATAGTTGACATCAATATTATATTAGCTTCAGGTATCCAACAGAGTGATTTAACATTTATATACCTTAAAATGTGATCATCACAGTAAGTCTAACCATCTGTCACCATACAAAGTTATTACAATATTATCCTATCTAATAAAAAAGTAATATGCAAATTGACCGTACCTTTGCTACACCCACAAGCCATGCCTACCAGCCACGCCCACCCGCCAATCAGAGCAAGTATGCAAATTAACCCAATCAAGATGGCTACTGCCACAGAGAGAGCAGGAGGGAGGCTTGGGTTGCCCCTGGTGATGAAGGAAACCAAGCTTTCTGCACACCCTGGCCAACCCAAGGTGAACAGGAGGCTTGGCTCCGCTCCAGGCTACAAATTGTAGGAGATAAATAAATCCCAGATACCAGGGCCTCCGCTTGGGTTGGCAGAGGGCGTGACCAGCCTGCAAACCACCACAGGCCCCTCACCCAGGCCACTCCACACCCCAAGGGAAAACCAGCTGGCCTCCACCCATGCACCAGGCCTGTATCCTATCTAATAAAAGAGTAATATGCAGATTGACCATCACTCCAACACACAAGATGACTGTCACCATGTTGGCCAACAGAGGAGGGCTGTTAGCAAGGACCAGGCTTGCAAGGGAGGGCAGTTGGGGGTGATTAAGCCTTTAGGGGAGGGCAGTTAGGGTGACCAGGCTGGCAGAGGAGGGAAGTTGGGAGTGACCAGACCCACAGGGGAGGGCAGTTAGAGGCAAACAGGCTGACAGGGGAGCAGTTAGGCATCAATCAGGCTAGCAGGGGAGTGGTTATGGGTTGACCAGGCTGGCAAGCAGAAGCAGTTAGAGGCAATCAGGAAGGCAGGCAGGTGAGCAGTTGGGAGCCAGCAGTCCTGGATTGTGAGAGGCTGTCTGACTGCCCATTTAGGCCCGATCCTGGATCCCAGATTGGAGAGGGAGCAGGCTTGGCTGAGGGACACCCCCCCATGCACGAATTTCATGCACCAGGCCTCTAGTTTCCTATATTGCCTGTGTTGTACACCTCATTCCCATGACTAGTTTATTACTGGACGTTTGTACCTCTTACTCTCTTCCTTTTTCACCCTCTCCCCCTTGCCCTCTCACAGCCATCATCTACAGAGCACTTTAAATACATACATATACATATCTATGGAGTTCCTTGAATATATCAAATCCTGGGTGAAGGACTGAGGCTACAAAGATTCTTGGCACTTAAGCCCTGTCCTCTAAGAGCCAGATAAATAACTAAAGAAATGCAAGAAATTATATGACAATTGCTATTGAAAAAGAAGACTTTGGGGCTAGATTAGAGGAACTCAGTAAAAGTTGTTAAAGAAGATCTTCAGGCCTTTCTGGACCCCAGAGACTATTAGCAATGATTTCTTCTTATAAATTCAGTGCTTCCCAGGAGTTACTAGCCCACAGGGCCATAAATGCAGGAACCAGAGCGGCGGTGGGATGCGAAGCTCCTCAGGGCCATTGGAGCTGGGCCGTGGCAAACAGGTAGGATCCAAACATGAGAAAATGGAATGAGCAAGGCCGCCTATTAATAATGACGACAAGATTAATAGCTAATATTTTTCTAATGCCTATTTGTGCCAGGCCTTTGTGTAGGTTTATCTCACTTAAGACTGGAAATGTCTGTACCAAGCAGGTGTTAATATCCCCACATGCAGAGGAAGAGTCCAAGGCTCAGGCAGGTTAAGTAATCTGCCGTGGGTTCCATGGGCAGTGGCAGATTCAGAATTCACAATTGTGTGTTTTTTTTTTTGTGTGTGTGTGTGTGTGTGTGTGTGTTTTATCTGAAAGCTCATTCCCAACCCAATGCTGTCCCCTAACCCTCCCATCGGTGAATTTGAGACCAATGACACTATTGCCCAGGGAGAGCACACAGCTGGGCAAGGAGGAGCAGGAGGACGGATTCTGGGGAGGAAGAACAGAGGGTCCAGAGCTGGGTTGTCTGTGGGGATTTGCATGTGAAAGGCAGGCAGGGGACCCGGCATTAGAAAGGGGTGTGGGAGAGATCATTGCTGTGTTAGAAAGAGAAGACATGTTTATTTACCAAGGAGAGCAATGGGTTGGCTTAGAAAAGATGAGCATGAGACTCAAAGGTTGGCTGAATGCCTTGTAGGAAAAGAAGAACACAATCTGCTTTCCCAGGAGTGAAAGTGGGATAGAAAATACGAAGAGAGAAGGGAGGACAGAGACAGAGAGATGAGAAAGGTTCTGCTAGCTAGATGATTCCTCCTCGTGACTCTCCAATCTTTGGAAAAGCTACCACAAGCACACATGCTCAAGATGAGTAGTGTGTGTGTGTGTGTGTGTGTGTGTGTGTGTGTGTGTGTGTAAATCATGTCAGACCCACAACAAATGAAACGGAGACTCTGTGCCCAGAGCAGGGCCTATGGCCACAAGACCCTAACAACCACGCCCTGGGAGTTTGCAGACACGGGCAGGGTTCTGGCCTCTCACAGGCTAAACAGTCAAGTCAAATCAACCAAGTTCTCCTTGGAACAGAGAGTCCCTGGCTAAGGGAGAGCAGGCTGCCGATAGAACTTTTGCCACCACTTCTGAAGCTCCATGGAGACCAAATCCAGTGAAGGAGAAAGCAGACAGCAGAACAGAGAGAAGATGGAGGTGACCTTGAGCAGAGAGAAGAGCCTGGGGCCTGGCTCGGCCCTGAACCAACTGTTGGGCATCAGATAAATTAACCACATGCCTCTGGGTCTCCTGTTTCCGAATCGGAGCACCAGACCACATAACCCGGAGTCTTTTAATGCATGAAGCTCTGGGCTTTGGAGACTCACAGGCAGGAAGATAGGAGCAGCAGGAAGCTCTACATGTCCTGGATGCAAAGAGGGGAGATACAGGAGGCAGCGGAGACTGAGAAGGTCGTGGACTTAGAGTTGCCACCGGGTATGGAGAGAGGCAGTGCCCTCGGGGAGAGTAGCAGGATCACTTTGCCGGTCTCCTGTTGAGGACATTGTGCCCACAGTTTCTTTTGTCATAAGGGGCCAGACACGGGTGGAACAGTGTCTCTGTACCAAAGCTGAGTGGCCAGCCCTGACGTGGATGCCAGGGCGGCACATTCTGTCCTGGCTGCTGACCCATTTCCCAGCGCCAGGTGGCAGGAACCCTGCCGTTGAAATGCATAGCTCCAGGGATAATGAGGTTCTGATCAAGCAGTTCTGGGAAATGACACTCCCCTCTCCTAAACGGATGAAGAATTCCTGGGAGGCAGGAGGGATGTGAAGTCATGTGGCGAGTCCCCTTTCTGTCACTCTGACTTTGACTGTTCTAGCTGGCTCTCCACAGTCCCCCCAACTGCATTGCCTCCAGCTAAAGAGGACACAGAACTTCAGACACAACTTCATGAGCCCAGGAGGGCGGACGGAGGGGCCCCAGGAAGACCCCCACCTCCCTGGTAAACCTCTCCCCCACCCAGATACCATAGGGACTCAGATGACATACATTCCTTCTTTTAGGACTATATGGGCAGTGGTGGCAGATTGCGGCTCGTGAGCCACATGCGGCTCTTTGGCCCCTTTAGTGTGGCTCTTTCACAAAATATCAAGTGTGGGCGTGCATGTACAGTGAGATTGAAACTTCATGGCCCATGCGCAAAAGTCGGTTTTCAGAGCTCTCAAAAGCAATTTCAATCGTTGTCCTGTTGATATTTGGCTCTGTTGACTAATGACCACTGCTATAGGCCAATACAATCCTTAATGGCCATTTGTAAGCTTCCCACCATAGAACAGAAGACCAAGAAAGATTTGTTGGACACCAGGAGTCAGACATGTAAGGAATTGAGACTGTCCTAAAGACACCTAATCTCACACTGCATCCCATCCACATTCCAAGCCCACCTCAGCCCCCCAGCCCACTGATGACAGAGCTTCCCGCCAGGGACTGCCTATAAGGATGAAATCCAACTCCTGGCTGCTGCCATCATCGGCACTGTGCAGCCCTGCCCTTTGGATGTCCCATCCCTCACCCCCTTTCCTTACAAAATTCCATTTTCTTTCATCACTATCTGAGATGGTTATTTAGCCTGCCAGAGTGCACCATCCACTTTAACTTGTCAATCTTTGCCAATTATTTCCTCAGAGAGGACAATAACTAACCCATTCCTCATCTCCACTCAGCAATAGCTCACCTATCACATCATTGAGATCTTTCCTCAGATGTCTCGTCTTCAACAAGGCCTTCCCTGCCCAGACTGTCTAAAATGGAACCTCCATCACCCTCTGTCATTCACGCAGCTTTTGCTTTGCAAGCAGTTCCCACTACTTGTCTTCCTCATTAGAATGTGACCTCCATGAAGGCAGAACTCCAGCCTATCTTGCTCTCTGCTATCTCCCAAAGGTCTAGAAAAGCTCCTAGCACTGAACGAATAAACACTGGATAAACATCAATCAATAAACATTGGAGAAGGAGTGGATGAGTGAATGAGTGGATGGCATTGAGATGGTCCATGCCCCGAGGAGGCCAGGGACAGGGGCCATGATGTTTGGTTACTATTTTAGTTGCATTGCCCGGACACATCATAGACTCTCAAATATCGTTGAATAAATAAATAGAAGAAGGAAGGGAGAAAGGACCAATGTCCCAGCATCCCCACAGTCCCAGAGAGCATTGCGATTTGGAGCACCTGGAATGAGCACCAATGAAGCAAAAGACGGAAGAGACGTCAAGGAGAGCCAAAGATGCTTGAGGCACTTGCAGTCATTGGAACCTTGGGTCTAAGCTGAGAAGGTCCCTGTCATACAGCTTTAAGGTTGGGTTCTGAAATTCTGCTCTCACTATAGGGAGTGATACTTCAGCCAAAAGAATAGACTGTCACTAACTGGCTCTCTGACCTTAATCGCTTAACCTCTCCAAGCTCTATAAATGGTTGAATGAATGAATGAATGAATGAATGTGTGGTAACACTGATATGGGAACTTTCAGTGATTCAAACTTTCAATGGAGCATTGAAGGTAGAGGGATATTAGATTGCATGCAAAATTAGATTGCCTCAAGGACATTCTTTGAAGAAATCTTGCCATTTGTGGTAAGATGGGTAGATCTGGAGGGTATTATGCACTGAGGAAAATAAGTCAGAGGGAGAAAGAAAAATACCACATGGTTCCACTTGAATGTGGAATCTAAAAATAAAATAAACTAACTAAAACAAGAACTAACTCAAAGATACATAAAACAGACCCGTGGTTACCAGAGGGGAAGTATGGTTGAGAAAGGGCAAAATGGGTGAAGGAGATCAATTGTTCGGTGATGGATGGTAACTAGACTTACAGTAGTGAACACTATGTAGTGCGTACAAATATCTATAATAATAAAAACGCAATATGCAAATTGACCAAATGACTGAATAGCAGAATAACCATTCAGATGACCTTCCATACAACCACGCTATGAAACACACTGGCACCAGGCCAGCCAAGGCCAGTGTGATGCGCTTGGTGGTCAAGGGGGCGCCATCACCCCATGACCACCCTGCAAAGGGAGGCCCAGGCCACCCTCTGTGCGGCAATCAATCACAGAGCCCTGGTCGGTGGGCAGAGCATCTCTCTGCTGAGTGATTGATCGCGCCATCATTTTGCAGAGGGAGGCCCAGGCTACCAAGCCGGCAGTGCTGGTGCTGGTGCGTTTGGGTGGGGCCTTCCTCTGCTAGGGCAATCTATCTGGGGGTCCGCAATCCATCGCCCCACAGAGGGAGGCCCAGGCCACCGGCCAGAGGCTATGATGTTTGGTTATTATTTTAGTCCCATTGCCTCCCACAATCGCTGACACATCAGAGACTCTCAAATATCGTTGAATTAATAAATAAAAAAAGAAAGGAAGGAAGGACCAATGTCCATCCCAGCATCCCCACAGTCAAAAAAAGTACACCAGCATATTAACTTTCTGGAGCTGCTGCAACAAATTACCACAAAATGGCGGCTTATAAAGAAGCTCATTCTCTTGGTTCTGCAGGACAGAAATCTGAAATCAAGGTATCGCAGGCTGTGCACCCCACAAAGGCAGCGAGAGAGAATGCTCTGTTGGTTGCTCCAGCCCTGCTGGCTGCAGGTTTCCCTGGCTGCACCTCTCCAATCTCTGCCTTCATCTTCAGATGGCCTTCTCCACTCCGCTGTCTCACTCTCCCTTTGCCTTCATTTTATACTTGTCATTGGATTCAAGGCCCACTTGGATAATCTCACCTTGAGATCCTCTGAAATACCCTTTTCAACCCACTACAGTCAGTTTCATTGCTTTTGTCAATTAGAAAATTCTCTCTCTCTCTCTCTCTCTCTCTCTCTCTCTCTCTCTCACACACACACACACACACACACACACACACACACATTCATTAGTCCACTTGATCACCAACTTCATTTGCTCAACTTTGCTCTCAGTATATTTAGCTATTTCCAAAACTTAATCAACTCTTAAAAGATGAAGAAATGTGTTCTATGGCAAATAATGGAAAACCTCATCCTAGCAGCATAAATAGAGAGAAAAAATGATTTACCAACATCCACAAAATTGGCCAGTGGGAAAGGTATGCTCTGAGCTCTGTCTTTCACCGTGGCTGGCTCCTCCAACCAGCAGAAGAGGGATTTGGGTTTCTTTACTTGCAAAGTACACTCAGTCCACTCTCTATTCCTCCTCTGCCCTAACTCAGCAGTTGCTTTTTCTGGTCTTAATCCAAATATATGTTTCCTCGATTATTCTTAGTGCACACGCGTCTGCCAAGTTAAATACGGTTAAGACAGCTATTTATTGGTCTTGTGATATTTTTGAGGGCAATGTCAGGGCCTTCACAAAGGCATAATTCTTCACAGAATCATCTAAAGGCTTAATTTATATGATTTCTCCTGTCCCTGTCTCGAGTCGATGAACAACAGTGACGTCAGTGAAGACTGCAGATGAGTTTCCCGAGATTATACTCCAGGGTTATTGGTTTGGAGCAAATAGAATCCTTTACTGAAATATAACTGCGCTGATGAATGCTCCCCAAGAATAAACTGGAAAGAGCAATGGATGTAGAAATAGAACAAGTAATTGCCCTGACTTTTAAAAAGATGTGCTTCGGCGATGAGTCAAATTCCACACGATTTTTAATGGAAGGTAGAAGCAAGGTCCTGTGTAGATTATTTGTGGAGTCTTTAGAAAGTGGAGGAAAGGGGAAAAAAACAACAACTGAGCTTTAAGAGCACACCCTAGTGACCAGTTAGTGCCTCTCCCCTGGGCTGTGGGTGGGGAAGGTTTGCCTCACAAAGCAGAGATACTGGGATGAGGTTTTATGCGGCATTAATTAAAATGTAAAGAAGAAAGAGCCCCTACCATCTTCTCTCTCATTTCCTCTTTAAAATTGTGAGTAGCCAAATGTGTGACTGACCATGCGAGGATATGGATTATTGTAGCAAAACACTAATCTGACACATATTTTATGAAACCCATAATAGACTCGCTGTTGATGAATTAGAGCCACCAGTCACTGTACGGAGGCCATTATATTCATCTCCAATATTTACGACAACCCTGCCCTTTTATAGATAAGGAAATTAGGACTCAGAAAGCAAAGACTTTACCCAAGGCCACAAATAGAATGATCTCAATTCCAAAATGCCATTGACTGTGGGACTCGCCATTGATTTCATAAGTGTTTTACAGGGACCAACAAAAAACACACTTCATTAAGTGTACAGCTCTGTTGTAAGATTGATTGCGCTTTCAAAAACATTAAAATTTGAAGGAAAAAAAGAGCATCTGAAATACATAGGGATATGACAGAACACAGACCCTGAGGAAAGACTTCCTCTCAAGGTCTTTCTGCTCCAAGACCCAGGTCCTCTCCCTGCTCTGCGCATCCCAGCCAGCTAGGGCAGGTCACACAAAGAACTGACACCAATACAACAAAACTACAGTATTAGGCCTCTCACCTCGGGTTAGCTTTTCTTTTTTCTTTCTTTTTTTAATCCTCACCTGAGGATATTTTCCTATCGATTTTTAGAGACCGTAGAAGAGAGAAGGATAGCCATAGAGAAACATCGATGTGAGAAAAACACAATTGGTTGCCTCCTGCACACACCCTGACCAGGACCCAGGGTGAGGAGGAGCCTGCAACCAAGATACAAGCCCTCGACCAGAATCAAACCCGGGACCCTTTGGTCCACAGGCCGACACTCTGTGCACTGAGCCAAACTGGCTAGGGCTGATTAGCTTTTCTGTAATCCTCATCAGTAAGTACCCTGATATCAGACACCATTGATTCATCAACATCCTCTTCGTCCATTTTCTTACTCTGCAAATATTGTGAGCCAGACCCCAGGCTGAGTCCTGGAGGAACAGCAGAGAGCAGAACTCTGTCCTTATGAAGCTGGCAACTGGGTTAGAGGAGGTGGGAAAGGGGCGGCAGGGGCATTATAACTAATCACCCAAACCAAGGAGAGGCAGAGCTGCGATGTGTGATGTGCAGAAGTTCGTGGTGCCCTGGAGGCCTCTCTAGGGGGAGGTCATGGGTGGCATTCTTGAATTGAGGTCTTGGAAGAGATACCTTTGCTAAGACAGAAAGGAAGAGTGTGGCCCTGGCTGGCATTCCCAGTGGTTAGAGAGTCTGCCTGTGCCCTGGAGGGTCATGAGTCAGATTTCCAGTCAAGGGCACATGACCTGGGTTGCAGGTTCAATCCCTGCCCCTGACTTGGGGTGCATGCATGAGGCAAGCAATCTCTGTGTCTCTCTCATATCAATGTTTCTCTCTCTCTAGTTGCGTACGAGAACTAGACAGGGTGATCCTGTTGCTTTCTTTCCCCTTCCTCATGCCCCTTCCAGTCTCTCTAAAAATAGCCTCACTCCTTGGGAGAGGATTTTAAAAAAAGAGAAGGAAGAGTGTGCTCAGCAGATCAGAGTGTGTGCAAAGGTCGTGTAGTGAATGACAGCAGCAGAGATACAAGGAAGTAGAACCAGGGAGTGGGAAGGCCGGGAAAGTGGCAGGGCCATCACAGAGAGATTCAGAGGCCACTTGGCCACTGTCCAGAGCAGCGGGTAAGAGGACATTCTCTGGAACCTGTCTCCTTGGGCTCGAGTCTCCACTCTGTGACTTACTTAATCTCTGTTTGCTCATGTGAAATATGGGGATGTTAATGGAAGGATTAAATTGATACTGATGTATATAAAACTTTTTACAACAGTGCTTGACACACGTCAGTGCCATATACACATCTGTTAATATTCTAAGAGCAACAGGAACACGGCATAGCTTAGTAGCAAGAAGATAACATCATCAGGTTTGGGTTTCAAAATAGTCCCTCTACCCTCCATAGAAAACATGGGTTGTTGGAAGGTAAGAGGCTGTGGCTTGGCCGAGTAGAATGCTTGAAAAAGGAGAGAAGTGGACAGAATGAAGAGACAGGAGACAAAATCAACAGGACTTGGAGAGAGAGAGAGGAGGCCACATCTCAGATACTGTCACCATCCTTCACAGCTAACACACACACACACACACACACACACACGGAAATTTAGAAGCAAAAGCAAGAAACCTATTTTCTAAGAATTGCAAGGAAGTCAGAAAAAAATTTAAAAATACACACACAACAGGTATTCTTTTTAACCTGCAAAACTACCAAAATTGTCAGCTTTCCATTTGTCTGTTCATGGTAGAATAAGAGCAATTTTCAGATGTGATTCTTTATCTCCACATCTGTAGAAATCAACATTGCACAAGTCAAGGATAAAGGCATTTTGCTAGGTAATCAGCAGCTGTCAGGAAATGCTCAAGGACTCATTTATTTTGGGTATGAGAAGTAGACAGGGTGATCCTGTTCTTTAGTTGTTTTCCTTTGTTGTTCTTTTATCTCAGGATCCAAAGTGGTTCCTATATTTGCCACCCATGGAGATGTGCCAAGTGTCAGGTGTGTTTCCATGCGCCTTGTCCCTCACCTCCTTCTGCCACCTGCAGTGCTGAGGGGCCTTCTGTTTTTTGGGGGGTCCTCCTGCCATTTGAGAGGTCCTCAAGAAGCGCCCTGAGCTCTGCTCTGGTGCTGGGTTTTCTACATGCAAGGGGTGTAAAACAGCAGAAATTCAGGAACATGTGGGGAACGTGTTTGTGATTCAGAGTCCTAGTCAGACAATATAGTGAATTGGATCACGTCCTCAAACTCCATGTCCACCTGGAACCTCAGAATATGGCCTTATTTGGAAACAGGGTCTTTGTGGGTACGACTAATTAAGGATCTTAAGAAGAAATCATCCTGGATGTAGTGTAGACCCTACACCCAATGACTGGCATCCTTATAAGCAGAGGGGAGGACATAGAAAAATACCAAGAGGATGATGTGAAGATGGAGGCAGAGAGTGTACAAGCCAAGAACGGCCAGGAGCTGGAAGAGCAGGGAAGGAGTCTCCCTTAGGACTTTGAAGGGAGTTTGGCCCTGCTGGCACCTTGATTTCGGACTTCTGGCCTCCAGAACGATGAGAGAATCAACCTCTGTTGTTTAAGTCACTAAGCTTGCGGTCATTTGTTACCGCAGCCCTGAGAAACTAATGCAGAGGGCGTGTGGGTGCAGAAGATGGAGAGAAACTGGGAAGAATGGCGGAGGGGGTGGATAGTGTCAAGGAGAGAAAGACAGGATACGAATAGAAATCCCTGTCACTCTCATCCAACAGAATGACTTTCAGGATCACCCTCAGCCAAAGTCTGGTTTCAGAATCAGAGAGAAGAGTGTTGAACAGCTAAATAAAACATAAATGGTCTGGTGAAAATCAACCCATGTCTTTTCTCCCCTCCCCCTTCTTAGTGAAGGGATAGAACTCTTCCTGCCAAGCGTTAGCTGAACACATGGCCACCCAGCCAGAGACCACCTTCCCCACTCCCCTTTACAGCTGGATGTGTCCACGTGACTGGATTCGTACCAACATTAAGTCAAGGAAAATGACGTATGTGACTTTGGAGTTTGAACTCTGCAAAAATTGGACACACGCTCCCCTTCCCTCCCATCCTGTGAGCTGGAATGCACAAGTAGTGTCATGAGCCAGCTCTAATGAGGGGACAGGAGCGGTCCTCCAGGGCTGCACCACCAGGAAAGCCACCACGCCCTTGAAATGTGGCTTGTCCAAGCAGATCTCTGTAAGTATGGAATTGCACGCTGGGTATCAAAGACTCAGTACCAGAGGAAGAATGTAAAATAGCTCGCTAATAGGTATTTATTTTGATTGCCTGCTGAAATGATACAATTTTAGATATGAGTTAAATGCAATGTAATATGAAAATGAATTTGACCTGCTTCATTGTGCTTTTTTAAATGAGGCTACTGGAAAGTTAAAAATTACATATGTGGCTCACATTATATTTCCACTGGACTGCATTGCTCCAGGTCTAGTTGAGGGAAACTACCACCCACAAGCTAAATCCTGCCACTTGTTTTTGTCAATAAAGTTTTATTGGCACACAACCATGTCCTTTTGTTTATGTATAGGCTCTAGCTGCTTTAATCCTGCCATGACAAAATTGAGTAATCACAACCGAGGCCATTTGGATCGCAAAGCTGGAAATATCAGTGCCTGGGCCTGCGCAGAAAATATTTGCTGATTCAGGAGAGAAGCCACCTGGATCCTGAGGACCAGGGTTCCACAGACCAGAGTTACCTGCTCAGCCTGCGCCAATTTCCAGAAACTCAAGTGTTATGTGAGAGAGAAGTAAACTGAAATCTTGCGTAAGGCTCTGTTTGTTTTTTTTTTTTTTTGTTTGTATGTCATTGCAATAGTTTAACGTTTACCCTAAAACATGATGGGGTCCCCACAAAATGATGCTGCAGTGAGAGGTCCCCAAAAATGAGTATTTAGGGTGAGACAGCGGAGTTAGAAAAAGACATTTCTCAAGCTTTGCCTAGAAACTTGGGCCCAGAATGTTAATTGTCACCATAAACCATGAGCCTGTAATGTAGGGTCAAAACTTCATCTGGGGTTGGCATCTAATTCTGAGAAAACCAGTGGATAATAGGTGTCATGGAGGTTAATTGCCAGCTTTTACTCAACGGTCACACTCTTGGCATTTTAATCCCCTTTGTCACCAGGCTACCACTCATTTAAAGCCCTCAGTGATAATGACAGTGCTGTTTGGAGACACACTCCAAAACGTGCAACCGTCTCTCTTTCCCAGCCTGAATATGTGAATTCCCCAAGGGGCCATGACAAGTGTCCCCAAATGGGAAATGTCCAAACACATAAGCCAGGAGGGGGCGCTTTCCCCTCCCTGTCCCCTAGGCCTTGAGCTTCCCTTTGCATCCCCCACGTGCCAGCTGCCAACTTTCAACGGAAGCGTGTCCCCTTCACAACGCATTTGCAGTGCAGTTACTTACCTATATTCCCAATGACAGCAGTGCCTTGGGTAATAAATTCTCCTCTCTCCGACATGCTTGAGAAGGCAGCCTCTGTAAGGATATTTTTGGCAAAATTAACCTATAAACTGAGGGCCTTATTACCAGGCACAGCTTGCAGCCCTACACTCCAACCCCAACCTTCCCTTTCATTATGTAATGGCACGGGAAGATATGGGACTGTTCTCATGAGCATTAGATCAGCTTTGCAAATGGTCAGTCACTAAAGGAAGGCAAAAATATATGCAGGATGGGTAGGATAGAGTGTTCTGTGTGTGTGTGCATGCATGCACATGTGTGTGCATGTGTATAGACATGTGTGCACACATGTGTGGGTATGCTCATGCACAACCAATTCCCAGTGTCCAAAACCATCCAGTTCAGGTAGAGCTACTGTAGATGTTCACAGAAATGCATATTTTTTAAAATCTATTATTATTCATTTCAGAGAGGCAGGGAGAGGGAGAGAAATAGAAACATCAATGGTGAGATGGAATCATGGATCAGCTGCTTTTTGCATGCCCCACACTGGGGATCGAGCCCAAAACCTGGGCATGTGCCCTGACCAGGAATCAAACTGTGACCTCCACGTTCATAGATGGACACTCAAACACTGAGCCATGTTGACTGGGCCAGAAATTTGTATTTTGAATTTGGCTACCAATTGTCATATTTGAAGCAAATTCAAAAATGGTATTTTATGAACTTTCATTTCTTCCACTTTCACTCTGAAGGAAAACTGGTAGAGGAAAGACTAGAACGTGGTAGATGCTAGGAGCATATGGACATCTGCCTGGCAGTTAAGATCCTGGGTGTAGACCATGTTTACTGGACATATTTCAGAGAGGACAAGAGATTTTATTTTCTAGGGATAAGACTGACACCAGGTGTTAAGGTATTGTTGCTTGAGGCAATAATTTCCCAAAGTTCTATTTCTATTGCCTTCCTCATAGTAACCCTCGCATTCTTTTAAAAAATTTTTTTCAATTACCATTTATATTCAATATTATTTTCTATTTGTTTCACCTGCTCAGCACAGTGGTTAGACTATCATATACTTTATCAATTATTCCTCTGATAGTTCTGGTACACACCTTGCACTATACATAGTTATTACAATACTAAAGGCCTAGTGCATGGATTTGTGTACTGGTGGTGTTCCTCGGCCTGACCTGTGCCCTCTTGCAATCCGGGACCCCTTGGGGAATATTGGACTGCTGGTTTTAATCCATTCCCCATAGGCCAGGCCAAGGGACCCCACCAGTGCATGAATCTGTGCACTGAGCCTCTAGTAGGTATATAAAATCTTTGGTTAATCTCTTCCTGCCCTCCCTCCTTCCCCTCCTCTCTCTCAGATTCATCAGACTGTTCCATGTTTCCATGCCTGTGCATTGAGCATCTTCCCCCTGGTGATCAGTGCACGTCATAGCTACCAATCAAACAGTCAAACTATCAAAAGGTCACTTAGGCCTTTATATAGTGAGAGAGGCTTTTATATATATAGAGAGAGATTATCAACTATATTTCCTCTGCTGTACTTTATATCCCTGTGACTATTTTATAACCACCAATGTGCACTTTTTTTTGAATTTTTAATAAATCTTTATTGTTCAGACCTTTTCACCCATCCTTTAAACCTCCTCCCCTCTAACAGCCATCAGTCTTTTCTCTGTATTTATGAGTCTGTTTCTATTTTGTTTGTTTCTATTGTTCTTTTGATCCCACGTATAAGTGAAATCATATAGTGTTTGTCTTTTTCTGACTGACTTATTTCACTTAGCATAATGCCCTCTAGGTCCATCCATGCTGTTGGCCGGGTGACATTCCATTGTTTATATGTACCACAGCTTTTTATCCACGCAGCTCTTGATGGGCACTTGGGTTGCTTCCATATCTTGGCTATTGTAAATAATGATTAGATACTTGTCCAAAGAAGATATATAGATGGCCAATAGACATATGAAAAGATGTTCAACATCACTAATCATCAAAGGTGCAAATTAAAACTATAATGAGACATTACCTCACACCTGTCATATTGGCTATCATCAATAAATCAATAAACAAGTGTTGGTGAGGATGTGGCGAAAAGGGAACCCTCGTGCACTGTTGATGGGAATGCAGACTGGTGCAGCCACTGTGGAGAGCAGTACCTCGCTTCCTCAAAAAGTTAAAAATGGACCTGCATTATGACCCAGCAATCCCACTTCTAGATGTATCTCTGAAGAAACCCCAAACTCTGATTTGAAAGAATATATACACCCCTCTCGTTCTTCAGTGCAGTTGTATTCTAATCATTTGTTCCATTTTTCTCAAAAAAAATCGCAAAGCCAGGAATTAAGTCTTGGTTTATCTTCGCCCTCTTTTCCGTACCTCTCTAATCCTTCTCCACCTTTGCCTTGGGCCAAACCTCAGCAAACCTCAGCTGGCCTCTCTCCAGAGCCTTCTAACTGCCCCTCTGCCTCCAGCAGGCCTCATGACCTCCCTGAAACAGAACAACCTTCCAAATTCTGCTTGCAAATTCAAACTGACTGTCCACTGCCTCATACTCAGGGCGGCACCAAAACCCTCTGACCCCAATGGACTTCTCCTCTTTCACCTTCCCTCCCTCCCCCAATGCGCACAATCAAAGCTCTTGCCACGTCAAATTCCTCAGTGTTCCTTAAATGTGCTCTTTCAGGCCTCCCCAACTTTTACACATCTTCTTTCCGCCTGGACCGTCCTCTGCCCTACCTAGTAAACTATTTACCCTTCAGAACCTGATTTAAAAATCACCTTTTCTTTAAGACTTCCTTGGCTCCTCCAGACAGAGGGGTCCCTTCCTGTCTGGATTCTTGTTTTTATTCGCCTGTACCTTTCTTATGAAACACATTTATCGCATTGTATTGTGATGGTGGCAGTGGAGATGCTGAGATTGTCCGCTACACAGCAAAGCTGCCTAAGACAGGCTATTTTCACATTTTCACCATAAGTAAATAAGCAAAGATACTTTTTTCACTTGGGATGGATTCCTAAAAGTGGCATTAGAGATGTGAACAAAAGTCATCAAACAAATAGAAAGCAGCAACGATATTAAGAAGGAAAAGGCCAGAAACCCTTCCACATTCTGAACGAAACAGGGCTTTGCACTCGACCATTGAAACAGAATATGTTGGCTCCCTTACAGAACAGGGAGAGAGAGAGAGAGAGAGAGAGAGAGAGAGAGAGAGAGAGAGAGAGAGAGAGAGAATGGATTCAAGAACCACAGAGCCAACACACTTTTTTCTTTTTTAGCTTGACAATATTATTTCTTTCTAAATGGAGAAACTAAGGAAATGAGATAAGTTAAGTCAACAAGTGAAAAGGCAGCCCGCGGTGGAAGATAAATTAACAGACTTCAGCGAGTCCTCCTAATGGGCTCCCTCCCCTCCCCAGCCGCGGAGCAATCGATAGGGATGCTAAGTGCTTGGGGAGCCAGGGGTGGACGGCCGGGGAGGCATCGCAAGTCAAGCATCGCTGCAATTTCATTAAAGACCCGGGGGTGACATCGGCCATCGATTTTGTTTTTCCCAGAACTTTCCTCTGATTCGGTGCTTTGTGAAGATGGATGGCTGGCAGACTGGGCAGTGAGAGGGCAGAGAGGAAGTCCAGGGATCAGAGTCCACACCCAAGCTGCCGGGCCTCAGACTTCAGCCCCCTTCAAGAGAAACCAGCAAACACGGAGAACAATGACTCAGAGAGGCTGCTCTCGGCGTCAATGCTCCATAGGAAGACTCAGAGGAGGCATGGAAGAAGCTTTCAGAGTTTTTGCTTTGTGAGTAGAAAAGCCAGGGTAAGTTCTGAGCTCAGAAGCTACCTGACTATACATGTGGACAAATTATCCAACCTCCCCATGACTCAGCTTCCTCCTTTGGAGAATGGGAACATGAAGACCACCTGTCTCCAGGAACCACTGTGAGGTTCCGTGAGACCATTCATGGGTAGTAAAGCACTTGACAGTGAGAACTCAGGAAATGCTGGGTGGTGTGGTTTTATTATCATTGTGTGGGTCTCATCGAGCTGAGCCATGCTTTCGCCTGTGCTGTATTTTCCACCCGAAACGTCTTTCTCCTGTGTCTCGTCCCCCTCTTTAACACCCACTCTCCTTCAAGACCTCAGTCAAATGCTACCTCCCCTGGGGAGCCCTCCCTCGCCCCCATAGGTCTGAGATGGCTGACCCTCCTCGTCCCCATGGCACGCTGTTCTGCAGGTGCAGCACCTGACACATGGTGCGCCTCCCTCTCTGCCCACGTTGCCTTGTGGACCACGAGCAACTGCAAGACTGGAACTGGGTCTTATCATCTACCTTGCAGTCCCTAGTAGGCGACCAGGACATCATAGGTGCTCCACAAACACCTGTCCAGTAAAAGAATGATCCTATATAATAAAAGGCTAATATGCAAATTGACCGAACTACGGAAGGACCAGTCACTATGATTTGCACTGACTACCAGGGGGCAGATGCTCAATGCAGGGGTTGCCCCCTAGTGGTCAGTGCGCTCCCACAGGGGAGCCGCTCAGCCAGAAGCCCTGAACCAGGCTCAAGACTGGTGAGTGCAGTGGCGGCAACATTTGGACATTCCCTGGGGACTCCCGGACTAAAAGAGGGTGCAGGCCAGGCTAAGGAACATCCCTCCCACCCTTGCTGAGTGCACAAATTTCATGCACCAGGCCTCTAGTATAGTATAATTTCAAGTCCCTACAAAACTCCTCTCTGCTTCCAGAAGTGCCTCTCCCAGTTCAGAAAATTCTACCATTAGGGTCTGTCCTTCTACTTGAGACTCTGGTCCCAAGCTCCATTTAAGTCATAGATAGGTCTCCCTGCTGCTACCTGCCACTCAATGTATGTGGTAGGTGACCCCAAAATATTTGAAGGATCAAATTGATTTGGAGATCGGGTGCCTGTAGGAAGAAAATTTTGCGCATCCATAAATCAGAGAAGAGGGGAAGGTGGAGAGAACAGACAAGGTACCTTCTCAGTGGGGACCTATCCCTAAACCAGAAACCAGGCCACTCCCGCACCAGGCGAAGTTCAAGGACAGGGAAGGTTTCTTCTGGGTTCTCTGATTCTTCCCGGGCTGCCATTTTCTTCTCGGGCCCTTCCAAAACCCCTACTTCGTCTCCTGAGCAAGGCCCATGGTGCCTTGGGCTGCTGCACACTTTAGAGGCCAGACTTTGCTGAGGAGTAACATGCAATCCACAGGAAAGGTGATTTGAACAAAGAAAGAGCCCCTACTGTGTGCCGGCCACTTCACACGCAATTCACCAATGCCTCCAAGAATCCTGAACGGTAGCTGTTATTAGCTCCATTTTACAGATGAGGAAAGCGAGGCTCAGAGACATGAACACCTTGCCCAAAGTCACACAGCCAAGAAGCTGTGGAAAGTCCACATCACCGCACCAACCATCTAAGAGACTCTCAGTAACTGCATGTGTTTTATTGGCGAAATCTGGCCACCCTACTCTATTTCCCGGGTTGGGCAAAAAGTCCTGAAGCTCGCTGCCTTGTTAGGTTCAGAACATGAAAAGTTTTCTGGCATTTTCCTTCTTCGTATTGTGGCTGCACTGGATCCAGGCTTGCTTTTCTGTTTCCAAATTTATGGGCTGCCTCTCGGTCATTTTTCTACCCCTTCCTTCTCAAAGTTTTCCAAAGGTTATCAAGCACTAGGCTGGCTCTCTGCGTGCTGACATATGCGGTGTTGATATAAAATAGAGAAGAAATACTTTGTTGAAACATTTTTTTTTAATGCACACACACTCACTCCACACGAGATAGTGGTGGGTGATATGCTAAAAAGAAATGACATTATGTTTAGACCAAGAGCCTTGCTGGGTGACAGCCAGTCAAGACAGCCCTACCTAATAGATAGCGCGAGCATTGTTTGGGGACATTTACTGCAGAATACAAGGGGGTAAAGGCACCAAAGGTGAACAAAATATCATCCTTCATAGGCAGAAACTCAGGCAGTGACAGAAAATAAATTGCTGGAGAAGCGTCTCTTAAAGAAGAGCAGCTCTAAATGTCTGCCTGACTTGAGTACCAGAAGCTGCCAGGGTTTTTATCAACGGGAGGGATGGAGCTCAGCAGAAGAAACCTGTTTTTATTTTTCTTGGGGGGATGTGGCGCGATGCAGAGAAGGCTGGTTGTGTGTGGAGAGATGTTAAAAGGCCTGGCTCTTTTTTACGGAAGTAAGCCCTGTCTTTCTTTTTAAGACCACATATTTTACCTCATCTACATAGTTTGGGAACAAATACAGGAGAATATGAGAGTAGCAGAGGAGAATGTGGGAGATCACAAACGGTGGTATCAGAATTCTGACTCCAGTGACTGCTACCTGTGAGACTGTGGTAAGTTATGAACCCCTGTGTATCAGTCAGGATGGGATAGGCTCTCCCGCAGTAACAAACATGTCCAATAGCTCAGTTTGATTTCTTTTTTTTTAATATATTTTATTGATTTTTTACAGAGAGGAAAGGAGAAGAATAGAGAGTTAGAAACATGGATGAGAGAGAAACATTGATCAGCTGCCTCCTGCACACTCCCTACTGGGAATGTGCCTGCAACCAAGATACATGCCCTTGACCGGAATCGAACCTGGGACCTTTCAGTCTGCAGACGGATGCTCTATCCACTGAGCCAAACTGTTTTCGGCTCAGTTTGATTTCTTACTCCTGGCCAGTTTGATGCAGGCTTGGTAGCTTAGCTCCAAGCAGGGACTCAAAGATGCAGGCCTCTCCCGTCTTTTGCCACTGCCGTGTTAAATACCTAGCGTCTGTGGCTGCTCTGGAAGGGAGAGAGGGTGGGGCAGGCAGTTCAGGGAGGTTAGGGCCAGGCCTGGAATGACCGGCATTACTCTGCCCATTTTCCGCCAACCGGGTCCCGTAGCCCGGCCCCACCTAACGGTCACAGAGGCTAGAAAGGTGTCCTCCAGCAGGAGCACATGGAATCACCCCCGCCACGCTGAGCCTCTGTACAAAGGAGGGGATACAGGGCAACTTACTGACATGTCACTGTGTGATCAATGGCTCGTGCAAAGGTCGTTGTTATTTGAACTTGCGCTGATATAGGTTCAATTCATCTGTCATAAAATGCATAGAGAAGAAAGCAGGATGGTGGTTACTGGGGCTGGGTGGTTACTGGCAACTTTTCTTTGATAGGCACAGAGCTTCAGTTTTATAAAACGAAAAGTTGTTCTGGAGATGCGTGGTGGTCATGGTGGCATCACAATTCGAATGCACTTACTGCCTCTGACCTTGAAAATGGTAAATTTTATGTTACTTGAGCACAATTTTAAAATAAATCATTTTGTGAAAAATTACATATGGCTCTGGGACGGGGTGAGAACTGGTCCATGGTGTTTGTGTTAAGCGGCAAGGAGGTTGTCCTAGGCCTGAACTCCTGAGGAAACGAAGGAGTTTTAATGGCCCACTCTCTGTGCTGTACGGGAAGCTGGTGTTTACCTTTCTTAAAGTCCACCTGGAAGGCAGTCACTTCTCCAGAAAAAGGAGGGGGCATCGAGTGGTGGCAACCGTCCTTCTTCTCCCAGGCACGCCTCGTGTGCTTGCTGGCTTTGCTCCTCGGGGGGTCTTCTCTCAGTCTAGGTTGCCCTAGGACTGAATCCCAGCCCCACACCATCCGGCGGGAGGTCACCTGGGAGCTTTGAAAAGATAGCAAACCCAGGCCCTAAGCCCATCCAATTAACTCCGCCCCCACCGACCCCCTGCCCCCAGGTGGGGTCTGTTTGAAAAGCTCCCCAGCTGAGGTTAGTGTGCATCAGGCAGAGAAGCGCCCAGTCCGAGGTTCTGGCTTCCTCCGGCTGCCTTTCTGCGGAGCTCCTAACTCTTACCATTTGCAGCGACCTGGATGGAACTGGAGAGCCTTATGCTGAGTGAAATAAGCCAGGCAATGAAGGAGAAGCACCACATGATCTCACTCATTTGTGGATAATAAAGAACATCATAAACTGATGAACAAAAGAATAGATACAGAGGCAGTAAAGCATCAAACAGACTGTGATATTATAGCAGGAAGATTAAGGAGAGGTGGGGTAGATAAGAGATCAATCAAAGGACTTATATCTATGCATATAAGCATAACCAATGAACATAGACACTGGGGGTTGGGTATGCCTGGGAAGGAAGCGGGGGGCAATGAGGAGATATGTATACATGTAAGAGTAAAAAAAAAAAGTAGGGCCTGGGACCGGCTCTGGCTGAAGTTGCATCTCAGACCCCTGCTGTGTGGTCTCAGGCACATCCCATAGCCTCTCTGGTCTTCAGTCTTGTCATCTATCCGGGGGAGGGGGAGGGCGCACGGGGATGGGTTGGGGGCATGGAAATGAACGTGGATGAGATCCTGGGTGGGAAGCAGCAAGGACCTGCTCCTCTAACACATGTTGGTATGACACATGTTCCTGGTACCCCTGAGGGTTGAGGCCTTCGCACACAGTGGGGCACGGTCTTATTACAAACACTTCCTGCTGGGAGTCTGGGCTCGCCGAGTTTCCCACAGGAATTCTGTGACTGGCCTGCTCCATCTGGGTTCTGTCAAAGGCGGGAAAGGGCCGGTCCCTTTTTCTCCCTTAACCCCTCCCCCGGCCAGCCACCTGCTGCTCTCTTCAAATCCTTTCCCTCCGAACCTTACAAATCCTGTTAAGCAAAACCAGACACGATAAATAATCAAATACAGATTTCTTCCTAGCGTGCACCTGCCAAAGAATGTGACAAGAGTGTTGTATGGGGGGTAGGGGGGAAGGAGTCGGTTGGGGGCAGGAGGCTTTAACCATGGCTTACTGGAATTTGTTCAGGCTGGCTTGAAGCTTAGGAGTGAACAGAAGAATTGAGTGGTTCTGAGTTGAGCCAGGTTTGGGTTTTAATCTCCCTACGCAAACCAATCAGACAGAGCCATGCGTGGCTGGGGGTAGGGGTAGGGAGGGGGGGCAGCATTGGAACTGGTGGGAACAGCAAGGCAGCTGGGTATGGAGGAGTGAAGGCTGGGAACATGCTCCAAGAGCTAGCCTAAGGATGCAGTGACCTTGAACTTGGTCAAAGCAGCAAAATTGCCAGGATCCGCCGAGACCGGTTTGGCTCAGTGGATAGAGAGTCAGCCTGCGGACTGAAAGGTCCCAGGTTCGATTCCGGTCGGGGGCATGTACCTTGGTTGGGGGCACATCTCCAGTGTGGGGGGTGCAGGAAGTGGCTGATTGATGTCTCTCTCTCATCGATGTTTCTGACTTTCTATCTCTCTCCCTTCCTCTCTGTAAAAAAATTAATAAAATATATATTTTTAAAAAATTGCCAGGAACCTGTGACCCTCAGCCTGCTCCCAGGCCTTGTACCAAGTACTAGTTTTATTCTTGCTTTATTTATTGTGCTTCGATGTAGAATTAAATGCAAGTCAAGCCACCACCCACCAGAGTCCTTAGGACAGATCCTTTGTGGGGGCAGGGCAGAGGGAGGCAGGAGCTCATTGGGGGAGCCTAGTTCTCACTGGACAATGTTGATGAGCCCCTGGCCTGAGACTCTGAGCCCTCCAGGTGCGCCAGGTGGAAGCTTCCAGAAAACCATGCTTTGTGTGGTCCCTTCAAGATGCTACCCACACCACAGGAACCAAAGGAGGGGGGCACCACCTCCTGCCACCCTCCCAAATCCAGGTACACCCAGTCTTTGAGGCCTTCCATCCCAGATCTGGCACTTGCAGGTCACACACGGAATTGATCGGTGTCTCAGCCTTCTCATCAATAAAGTGAAAGCAGCCCTTGGCTCTTCCTCATGAAGTCGGGTCGGAGCGAAAAACAAGTGAGTTAATATAAAGCCCTTGGCCGGGTGCCTAACGCAAAGTAAATGCTGCATGCCTGCTAGCTTTCATTAACCCTCCGAGCCCCTGCCCCCATCACCACCCCCAGCCCAATCCCTCCACTTGCGCTTGGTTCCTAATCTAAGCTTTTAAACAGGGCCTCTTCCTCTGTCCTCAGAGTAACAAACACTTGCTTTCAAGATTCCAAGTTTCCAAGCTCTGTTTACTTCTTGAGGGAGAGAAAGACCCCCCAAAAAAGGCTTTCATTTTTACCAACTCATCTACAAATGCACACAAAACAAAATCCTCAATATCTTCAGCAGCAGGAGTGCAGCCTCAGGAAAGTAGGATAGCAGGACATTCATTCACGTGTTCTTTCTGTATTAAGCTCCTACTGTATACCAGTGAGACAGTCCCCCCCTTGAAAGTGACCCTGGCTGAACATAAGGATCACCTTACCTGGGGACCCTTTAAAAACACCAAGCCATCCAGATCCATTAAATCAGTATCTCTTGGCAGTGGGGCCCAGGTGGCAGTAATTTTTAAAGTTCTCTCTGCTTAGACATCAGCAGTAGCCAGACATGTTAAAATAATGAGAGGAGAAGTGCTCCCTTAATTCTCATTTATAAAGTAACAACTCCTTGCATTATGGACAGTATAGGACACGCTGCATAATTAAGCCTGTTAATGAGTATTAATAAATTGGCACATTTTTCCATTTAGATTAATACTTTTCAAGCCTCAGGAATAGCTTTTGCTGGTTCTGTTGGATCCTGTTGGGCACTCTGGGAGAAGTCTCCTGTGGAAACAAAAAGAGCAAGTCTGGACCAGAGAACCTCAGTGGCAGCTTTGACTCACCCCTTCCCTCCTCCCTGGCTCTGAGCAGCCATCGGTCCCGGTAAGTCTCCGTGGTGAACACACTCCAGATACAGGCCCCAATAATCCCCTACCCTGGCCCCGATGGGCTGCTGCTCACATCAGGAGGTGGGCCTGTCTTCTCTCCTCTGGTATTTGGACTGGCCTGTGACTTGTTTTGATCAGTAGAAGGTTGTGGGAGTTATTTTCTGAATGTCCAAGGCCAGGCGTGAAGAGGACTAAGAGGCTCTACTTTGCCTCTCTGGAGCCCAGATGCCATGCTGCAAGGAAGCACATGCTAGCTGAAGGATGATCAGAGCTTGCCCACAGAGAGAGGCCTGGAAGGATGCTATGAACTGAATTGCCTGCCCTCCAAACCTCATGTTGATGGCCCAATATCCAGTATGACTGTATTTGGAAATAGGGCCTTTGGAGAAATAAATAAAGCTAAATGAGGTCACAAGGGTGGGGCCCTGATCTGCCTGATCTGATAGGATTAGTGCCTTAGCAAAAAAAAAAAAAAAAAAGGAAGAGAGACCAGAGTTCTCTCTCCATGCATGTGCACCAAGGAAAGGCCAAATGAACACAGAGCGAGAAGGTGGCTGACTACAAGTCAGAAATAGAGCCCTCACAAGAAATCAATGCTGCCAGAAACTTCTTGGACTTCCCATTCTCTAAGACTGTGAGGAAATAAATTTCTGTGTTTCAGCCACTCTCTATAGTAGTGGTTCTCAACCTGTGGGTCACGACCCCTTTGGGAGTCAAATGACCCTTTCACAGGGGTCATCTAAGACCATCGAAAAATTCAGATATTTATATCACGAGGCATAACAGTAGCAAAATTTCATGGTTGGGGGTCACCACCACATGAGGAACTGTATACAAGGGTCGTGGCCTTAGGAAGGTTGAGAACCACTGGTCTATAGTATCTTATTCTGACACCCTGAGAGGATTAATACATAGGATGAGGGAACAACTTGGAAGCTCCAGGTGTAGCCATGCTCCCAAGTAAATGCAGATACATGAAAAACCCCAGGAGAAAACAAAACAAAACCCAAGCGAGACCAGCAGAAAATCGCCTGCTGAGCCCTGGTCAAACTAAGTAACCTACAGAATCATGAGGAAACCCATAAATCATTGTTCCAAGCCAAAACGCTTTGGAGTCCTTTGTTATATAGCAATAGTACCTGGAAAAACTCTTCCTTTGGCACCTTTCCTTTGTAGGCATCACAGTCTGACCTAACTGAACCATTTGGTCACATCCAATGGTTAGCTGGGCAGACACTAGCAGCCTCCCAATAGGGTTTTTTAACCTGAGGGTCATGGAATTAAAAAAGGTCTGAGAACTTGAATAAGAAAAAAAATAATAATATCTTTATTTTCATTAACATTGTACTGAATGTATTCTCTTTAATTATGAATGAGGTAACAAACCACAGTAGTATAAGAGTACTTGTGACATTGTCACTAAAGAACTCACAGATAGGTTTTTTGTATATCACATTACAATTGTTAGCAAGTATCCTAAAATATCTTCTATGTTTATCCCTGCTCGTTGCTCAAGCCTTGCTATTTAAGGTGTTAATAAAGGAGTGCATATGTTATTATAATTAAGTTTGTTAAGTGATATTTTGATAACAGTTTTTCAATGCAATTCATCTCCTCTGCAATTCTAGTATTTCACTTTAGGATTTAGAACCATTATTCTTCAGTAGTATCTATAGGCTTCCGCAGACTGCTAAAGGGGTGCATGGCCCTAAAATGGAATAAAAACTTCTGAACCAGAGGTCAAAGTTCTCTACTCCACTAATTTCCCACAAGGTTGCATTGGAAGTTCCAGACTGAGTCCTGCCAAGTGCACAGATTTATTACCAAGCTAATACTAAAGCAGTTTCTACAACTTCTCCAGGAAGCGAGATCAAGTTCTAGCCCCTCTCTTTTCGTTTCTACAGCATCTCCTCTGAAAGGTCTTTTCAAAGCAAATACGTATTCTGGTTGCACGTTTCAGTCAACGATTTGTTCCAAAGATCATCATAAAAATAGTTTGAATAAGAATAACATAATAATGGCTAATAGGCAGTACTCTAAGTATTCAACATGAATTAACTCATTAAATCCTCACAACCACCACACAAAGTAAGCATATCATTATACCCATGTTACAGATGAATAAACTGAGGCTCACAGTGATTAGCAAGTTGGTCAAGGCTACAGAGTTCATAAATGATAAAGCTAAAGGTGGAACACACCAATTAAGCTGATCTCTGCAGGTGGAACCCAGGTACCGGTATTCTTAAGCGATAAAATTATTTAGTTTTCCTGTGCCTTAGTTTCCTCATCTGTGGTTGGGAATGAAAATAGTATAGACCTCTAGGGTGAGGAGAATTAACAAATGCTTGGAACTGTGCCTGCCACATGACTGTCAGCAGTTACTATCCAAAGACTTTTAGTTTCTTAGAAGCTTGTTAAAATTTAAAGATGATGGAAGAGATGGCAAGGGGGCCAGGAGGAGAAAAGAACTCGGAAGTAGTCACTTACTGACCACCTACTGAGTGCCAGGCACTGTCTTGGGAACTGCAGACACACTATCTGATCTACTTCTCCTGACCACCAAGAGGTGAGGCTCGGGAGGAAATGCCCAAGTTACACAGCAGAGAGAAGAGGCAGGTTTCAAACCCAATCTGTCAGATTGCAAAGCCCTCTCCAGAGCCCACCTCTCACACCTTAGCAACAGCAGACAGGAACTGGAGAGAAACTGGCTAGTTCATTGTCTTTTTCTGAGCCTCGGTTTTCTCATCTATTAATGGAGATGAAGCGAAAAATAGCCACGTCCCAGGATTTGCTGGAAGAATCGAGAGAGATAACACTCCTGAGCTTTCTTTGCAAACCAAAATGTGCCCTTCAAACGAAAGAGCTGAGCAAATTGCTGGAGGAGTCAGCTGGATGCGACTGAGAAGAGGTAGGGGTGGGGCGGCCAAAATGTGGACACGGCAGGCAGCTGGGGATGGGGAGAAAGACCCAGCCTGGCGTTTGACCCAAGAAGCGTGGGTTTGGGAGGGCGGCTCTGGACTGGGCACTGTGTGAGGGCTGGACGCTCAGTCCTCAGGCCGATTCTGGGCCCCTGGAGTGTCAGAGTCTTTTTTCTTATTATTATTAGAGAAAGAAGAAGTGAGGACTTTGAGAGAAGTATATGAGCATGTCTAAGAGCCACTAATGCGTTTTCAGCTACCAGAACTGAAATGCTGAGTAGAGGATGCCCTGGAACAGTATGCATCAGCTGTTGGGATTTTCCAGCAAGTGGCCAGGCCTACGAGGTAGTTAACAACCTCATTGAAGAGCTGATCTGGGTAATGTGCTCAGAGTGGTGCCCTGGCACGGGCTACCTGCTCTAGGTGTCAGCTGTCCGGGTTATCCAGGAGGCTGAAGACCCCAGGGGAGCCCTCACTGGACACCTCTGCCATATTCTCCCTCAATCCACCCACTACTGGGCCTCAGGCCCCTGGCGGGGGCCCTGATGCTAGTGTGTCCATGCAACTCCTTGCTCTGAGTCTGATCGGTCTGTGCTCAGCCGGCCGGCCCACCATGGCCCTGGCTGCAGGGTGAGTGAGAGAATGAATGAATGAATGAATGAATGAATGAATGAATGAATGAATGAACGCACACACACGAACATATCTCTGTGTTCATTCACTGAGTATAAATCGGTCCTGTGAATCATAACTTGGTCCTAGATGCCGGGGCTGCAGAAGGTGTGGGAGCAGGAGAGGCAGGTTGTGTGGTCCTGGGCAGGCCACTGGTCCTCCCTGAGCCTGTGACACCTGACCTATAGACTCAAGGCCTGGGGCTGCGACAAGAGTACAGCTTCTGAAAAGCATTGAAGCCTCTGAAACGGGGTTTTCCCTCTTGGGGGGAAAATTCCAGCCTCCCAGCCAGGTAGGCTGTTGACTGGCCTTCTCGGGTTTCCCATCTCCCCAAGGTGAAAGGAGATGCCTTTCCCAGCTCCCACCCCAGCCGTCCGGGTCCCCTCCATCTGTCTGGCAGGCTGTGTTAACAGTGTTTAGGAAAGGGATCCTGAGTTAGGAAGATGGCATTTGCTGCACCAGAAATGAGCCAGAGGCCCCCCCTCCCCTCCCTGCCACAGGAGGGCTTTCGGAACGTAGAAGGCGAAGCCCCTCGAACAGCCCACCTCCCGGGGAAGGAAGGGCATTTGCAGATGTAACAACCTTGAGCCTCCGCACATCTGCTCCTGGCGAGCGCCTCGCACAGCGTGGCAGACACGATGGGTCCCAGTCATTAACTGGCTGTCAGGTTCTTCAGATGATGGGGCTAAAAATAGCGCGCTATAGATAGAACTTCTCCCACGCAGGCAGGCTCAGGCTGCAATTGGAAGTGGGGAGCGGGGCCTCGCGGCTTTCTCTCTCCCCCCACCAGTAAGATTCCTGCCATCTCCGGCCCCCCACCGCTCTCTCAGGCCCAGCCCTGGGCCTCCAGCAGCATCCCTCCCTCCTGACCCCGCAGATGCGCCCAAAATGTTCCAAATCCGCGCCCCCTGGCCAGCTCATTTGTATGCCGCACCCTGGATAAAAGTGATAAGGCCCCAAACGCTCCAAGGAGACGCCCGCCCGCCCGCCGATGAAACCCGGGCGGCGCTGGCTCCTCGCTCAGGAAGCGAGCTATTTATAGAATCCACAGATCAGCATTTTCCACCCATTTACACAAAGCAATTTCAGCCTTCTCGGATGAGAAAAGAGCAGCCCGGGCCGTCATTCATTCCGGAGCTGGAATCACATGGGGGGCCAGGAAGCCCTGATTTTATAGGAAACCTCGAGGCAGGCTGGGATTAGAGATCAATGGCGACATAAAATGTAGGCTGTCATATTTCCCTGCGAACATGTCCCGCTCATAAAAAAAAAAAATGTTGCTTTCGTAAATAAACTCGGGGAGATGCATTGCCGGCTGCTGTGTATCCCCAGGCCTCACCCTTGGTGGTGTTGGGAGCAGAGGACTCGGAGAAAGGAGAGGTGCAGCCAAAACGGGAGATCCGCAGCGGAGCGGCCAGCTGCCCGCAAGCCTGCCACACGTTCTCACCTTCAGACGCTGCTGTGCTGGCGTCTTCGGGGCAGAGATGCTCAAATTGCGGCTTCTCTGAGAAAAGGGTGAAATGCATTCCTGAATCATGAGGAGGCTGGCCACTGAGCCGGCTGGCCAGCAGACCTGGGAGGCAGAGAGACTGGAGGTCCAGTAGGGCCCCTGCCACATCCTAGCTGTGTGCATCGGGGAAGTTATCTAATTCCACTGAAGCTCTGTTTCACGCTTTTAAACCGGGGCCTGGTTCTCCCTCTCGCTCTCAGCGAAGTTCCTGCGCATTTAGACCTTCCCCTCGAAACCAATCTGACATTCCTGACTACATGCCCTGATCTGGCCAAACCAAGCAGAGCAGGGAGCTGGCATAAGGTTGTCTTTTTTCCGGTCCCGTCTCCCCGTTCCTTACTCCCTCCCCAACTCCTCTTTCTCCTAGACCAGCGGTTCTCAAACTTCAGTGTCATCAAAATCTCCAAGCCAGCTCATTAAACCCCGGAGAGCTGAGCTCGATCTCTGGAGGTGGCGGTTCAGAAGGACGGGTCCCGAGGATTCACATCCCGGACAAGTTCCCAGATGATCCCGAGTGCTATTGATCCCATCAGGGGCCACACTTGGAGAACCAAGGATCTAGAGCAGCGGTCGGCAAACTCCTCAGTCAACAGAGCCAAACATCAACAGGACAACGATGGAAATTTCTTTTGAGAGCCAATATTTTAAACTTTAACTTCTAATGCCACTTCTTCGAAATAGACTCGCCCAGGCTGTGGTATTCTGTGGAAGAGCCACACTCAAGGGGCCAAAGAGCCGCAGTTTGCCAACCACTGATCTAGAGAAACTGGTAGGAAAAGTGAGGGACTAGGAAGCTCTGATGTTACTCATCACGTTTGGTAGAGTCTCGGCGCATAAGCTCCTTAGGTCTTGCTGAGCCTGGACTGTGAAACAGCCAAATAAATATAGAATTACAAATTGAGATGAGTTTTTCTAGTTACGTGGGAAAACTCAGCATATCTTGAGAAAGCCTACAGGGGGATCTGGTTCCGGGTCAGGGTTTGCTCTGAGGACACAACTGTAGAAGCTGAGAATGTATGCAGTTCTCGGTTCTTCTGAGTGAGGATGCATCGACTTACCCAGAGGACGGGCCGGCAAGCAGCATTGCAGGGAAGGAGCCCAGCATACACCTTGGAGCCACCCTGCCACACAGTCACACCTCTCACTGCCAAGGGAGGAAAGTGAGAACAAAGGGGAGCATATAGGAAGAACGTGTTTCCAAGCCAAAGCGACCCACTCCC
Source organism: Lasiurus cinereus (assembly GCA_011751065.1). Taxonomy (NCBI): domain Eukaryota; kingdom Metazoa; phylum Chordata; class Mammalia; order Chiroptera; family Vespertilionidae; genus Lasiurus; species Lasiurus cinereus. The sequence continues at coordinate 6,917,028 of JAAGEH010002528.1, forward strand.
GACTGTGGTCTGGGTAAGACTTACGGATAAGAGGTCAGAACAGAGACACAGGCCCTTCTTTCTCGCCATTCATTCCTGCCCCTTGTCCTGCCTGGGCCCCTGTACCCCTCCCGCCGGCCCAGCACCATCCTGGAGCTGGGTGCCCTGCCTTCCTTGACTGGTCTCTGCATTGCACATCTTTTTAGTTGCAGATTACGGCGTGATAAACCCCTACATTTGGCTCTCACGATTCTGTGGATCGGTTGGTTAGTTGTTAGTTGGTTGGTTCTTCAGCTGGACTCACCAGGGCTCCCGGATGCAGCCAGACTGGGCCGGCAGGTGGGCTGGGCAGTGGCCCTGTGGGCTGGGCTGCACTCTGCAGGTGGTCCTTCCTCCGGGGGCCTTGTCGCATGGTGGTCTCAGGGCAATTCTAAGAAGGTGAGTTGGTTAGGCACAGGGTCTCCTGAGGCCTAGGCTCAAGAACAGACCTGTTGAGACTTCTGCCACTCTCATTGGCTCAGGGTGTGTGGGGAGGGGCGGGGGGAAAGAGTTTGCTCCTTCCTGCTCCATCTGGGGCTCCCCTGGGTCCTGCAGCCTCCCCTAAGGCATGCCCCACCCAGCAGGCAGCAGCAGCTAGTTGCACCCTTCCAGATGCAGCCAGATGCCAGTTCTCCATGCCAGTTCCCAATAACCCCCGCCTCCTCCTCCTTGGTACCTCCGTGCTCTTGTTTGCCTGCTCAGTACTCTGTTCAGACAATGTTCCATATTTAACTATCTCTGCTCAAGGCAATTGATGCAATTTCTGCTTTGCTGACTAAGCCCTGAGTCACACCATGTCTATCAGCTAAGATGTGCTCTGCGCCAAGTCTCGGACACCCACGGTTTGTTGTCGGATTAAACGACAGGACATTTATGGTTTGCTCAAAAAAAGGTCTGGAGGTTGATGGCCTGGAGGCTGGCTTAGTTTCTCAACAACGCCGCGAAGGACTGAGCTTCTCTTTTCCTACTGTCATCGGCGGGGAGAGCTGGCTTTTGATCTCCGTGCCCGTGACCGCAGGGCAGCAAGATGGCTGCTGCCGCTCCAGGCATTGCAGCCGCATTCAAAGGCGGGAAGCAGAGACACGGCCTCACGGAGTAGTGAGAGAGAACGTTCTCAACTCAGTCTCTCTTTCCCCCTCTCTCTCTCCCCTTCTTTCCCTCTCTTAAAATGTCTCCAACCGACTGTCCCCTCTATTCCATACACCCCAAACTAGGACCATGGTCTATGCCTGATTGCATGGGAGGCTGGTAAATAAACTACAGTGGTACCTCAAGATACAAGTTTAATTCGTTCCATAACCTTGAGGCGTGGGAAACTATGAGACGCTGGAGTCGCGGTAAACTGGTGGATCGTGTGCAGCCGGCCGATCCGCGCGATGACTCCTATCTCAACTGTTGCTCGTATTTCAAAGCAAAAATGGCTCGCTCGATGGCTCGTATCTCAAAAATCTCGTATGTTAGGGCACTCGTATCTCGAGGTACCACTGTATCTAGCAAGGAGGATGGGACGACCCCCAGAGGCTGAGGTCAATCCTTATTCCCCACCTAGCACTGCATCTGCTGCCTGGCAGAATTAGGACTCCGTTCTCCGTGGGGCATGGGCAGGGGTGGCAGGAGTGGCGATGCTGCGAGAAAATAGTCCTCTGCCCAGCTCCCAGCCTTGACTGCCTCCCAGGTGCCCCGGTGGATTCACTGCACCCAACTCCCTTCCAAGTTTCCTCGTCCAGGGCCTGCTGCAGCCTCTGGGCCCACCTCACAGCACAGGAGAGAATGACCCCGTGGCCAGCCATGCAGGGGGCTGGCCAAGCCTGAGGTCACGGCCTCTCCTGCTGCCTCGGCTCCCACACTTCTGGCCCAGGGCCAGCTAGGAAGACGCATCGCTCCCTCCTGGCTCGGTCTGTCCACCTCGGCCCTGGGCGGGTGGCCAAAGTCCCTTCAGAAGACCGGGCCCTCCTTCCTGCTATTGCCCCCTCGTTCGCTGGCCTGACTATGGTAAAGGGGGCAGGAACAGAATTTAGGAAAATGTTTTCCCTGTCAACAGAGCCTGGCTTTGTGAGACTGCTCTCCTACTACAGCGGGCAAGATGCCATCCCGACCTGTTCGGCTGCCTGCTCCCAGCCCTGCCTCTGGACCATCATCCCCTGCCTCTGAACCATCACCCCACAGGCAAGTCCTATGAGGGCAGACTGAGGGCTGGGGCTCCCCTGGGTCCTGCAGCCCTCCCTAAAGCATGCCCCACCCAGTGCAGAAGGTCCAAACTCCATGCTCCCTAGCATGCTCCTGCCTATCTGAATATTTCTAAAGTGCCACTCCACCAGGAGCTGACAGGGGACAGAAGAGCAAAGACCAGTCTCCTAGTGCCAGTTTTCTCCACAACTCCTGGAGGTCAGCCTGGTGGGGGAGGCATTTTCACCTCCTTTATATTATACACCCTTCTTCCTAACTCGCTCTGTGTCGGTCACTGCTGTATTCCGGGGCCAGGCACAGTGCCTGGCACACAGTGGCGCTCACCAAGGGTGCTCTGGATAGGTGAATGAATGCCTGAGTTCCCTGCCCTCACTCTGCCCCTGGGATGCCTGCCTCATTCCCCCCACCCCCATCCTACCATCCTTCAGGATCCAGCACACAATCACTTCCTCCAGGAAGCCCTCCCATTCTCTCCAGCCCTCGGGGTAACTTGGGGAGTTCCTTCTTTCTTCCCCAGACCTCTCCCTGAGCCTCACCCGCCTTCTCTGCTTAGAAAGGGTTTTGTTCCGCTCTGTGTGAGGGTATGTGGCATGTGCCTCCTGCTCCTGTTCTCGGTGTGTGACACATCGATGGGAATAGGAGGCATTTTACTATAGTTGCTCCTCCATGTCTAGCAGCCAGCACCATGCTGGACACATAGCAGGCACTCACTGGATATTTGTTGAACTAATCGTAAGTATCATTATTATACTAGAGGCCAGTGCATGAAAATTCATGCACTGGAGAGGGGTCCCTCAGCCCCCTCCTACAGTCCAGGAGCCCTCAGGGACAGGAGGTGACCCAGCGATCAGGGGAAGGAGATGCCCCCATCTCACATCTACTGCTGCCACTGCCGGCAGCACAAGCCTCAGCCCACCCTGGTTACCTGAGCCTCAGGCAGCCCTGGGCAGCTAGGCAGCTGTGACTTGGACCAGCCCTAGGCAACTGGGCAGCTGACATCTGATGCTTGCCTGCGCCTCAGACGTTGGCTGGGCAGCTGGCATCCAAGGCTTGTCTGCCCCTTGGGCGTTGCCTCAGGCCAGCCCTGGGCAGCTGGGGGGCTGAGGGTGGGTCTGGCTGCACAATGCACCTGCCACGCCCCGGCAGGCCTGAAAGGACTGGAGGACTCTGGCAGGGCTGAGGGAACTGGGCACTGCCATCTTGTGGCTATGGGCATGGCCATCTTTGCCATGGTGTGATGGTCAATTTGCATATCCCCTCTTTATTAGGTAACATTATATATAAACTAGAAGCCTGGTGCATGAAATTCGTGCACGGGATGGGGGGAGGTGTTCCTCAGACCAGCCTGCACCCTCTCCAATCTGGGACCCCTTGAGGGATATCTGACTTCCCGTTTAGGCCCAATCTTAAAACGGGCAGAGATCCCTCTCACAATCCAGGACTGCTGGCTCCCAACTGCTCACATGCCTGCATTCCTGATTGCCCCTAACTGCTTCTGCTTGCCAGCCTGATCAACCCCTAACCACTCCCCTACTAGCCTGATTGACGTCTAACTGCTCCCCTGCCCACCTGATTGCCCCTAACTGCCCTCCTCTGCTGGCCTGGTCATCCCTAACTGCCCTCCATGTTGGCCTGATTGCCCACAACTGCCCTCCCCTGCAGGCCTGATCCTACCCAACTACCTGGTCACCCCAGGCCTGGTTTCCCCAGGCTTGGTCCCCCCCACAACTGCCCTCCACTGCAGGCCTGGTCCCCCACAGCTGTCCTCCCCTCCTGTCCTGGTCTCCCCAAACTGTCTTCCCCTGCAGGCCTGCATCCCTCTCAACTGTCCTCTGCTTCTTGCCTGGTCCTGCCTAAACTGCCCTCCACTGCAGGCCTGGTCCCTCCCAACTGCTCTCCCCTGAGGACCTTCCTCTCCAAAATGTCCTCCCCCACAGGTGTGGGTCCCCCCCAACTTCCCTTCCCTGCTGACCTGGTCTCCCCCAACTGCTCTCCTCTGCTGGTCCAGTCACCCCTAACTGCCCTCCCTGCTTGCCTGATCACCCACAACTGTCCTCCCCTGCAGGCCTGCCCTGCCCCCCCGCCAACTGCCCTTCCCTGCAGGTTGGTCCTTTCCCCAACTGCCCTCCCTGAAGGCCTGTTCCCCCCACACACAAATTCCCTCCTCTCCAGGCCTGGGTCCCCCCCAACTACCCACAACTGTCCTCCTCTGCAGACCATCTTATGGTGGCCATCTTGTGTCCACATGGAAGCAGCCATCTTTGAACATATGGGGGTGGCCATTTTGTGTCTTGGAGTGATGGTCAATTTGCATATTACTCTTTTATTAGAGAGGATGCATTATATGTTGTATATAATAGGTATATGTCATAATCTATTTCACCTATAATATGTGTTATGCATATCCACACTAATAAAAGAAAAATATGCAAATTGACCATATCTTCTTCACAATGCCCACTAGCCAATCAGGAGTGAGCATGCAAATTAACCTAACAAAGGTGAAGGGTTGAAATGCATAGGCAGGCGCCAAGCAGCCAGGGGCGGAGTGGGATGCTTGCATCGTCACCATGGTAATAGCTCAGGCATTCCACACCACCCCCAGCTGCTCTGGACCTCTAAGCAGCATGGGAAGGCAGAAAGGCAGCTCCAGCTGGGGAGAAGGTGGTGCCAGTAGCCAGGGGAAGGAAGGCCCATTCTTGAATGAATCTTCGTGCTTCAGATCTCTAGTCCTAATATATAAAAACCCAGAGTCCGTAACATCCCCAACGACCGGAGGCTAGACCAACCATGGCAATCCAGCACTGACTGCCTCCATTGCAGGAGCCCAGACTCAGCACTGACTGCCAAGAGGGCTGCAGATCAGGCCCAGATAGAAGCCTGGGGAGAGAGAAGCCAGGTCTGATCCATAGCCTCCATGGCAGCTATTGATCAGCACTGGCCTCTCTCTTTCACTCTGGGCCTGGCCAGCAGCCACATCTCTCTTTCTCTCTGGCCTCCACTGGGGCTGCCCTAGGGCATGCAGTTTGTAAAAGCAAAAGCAGGGAAGACTGGTGTTTAAAAGTGCTTGCTGCTGAGACCAGTTTGGCTCAGTGGATAGAGCATCAGCCTGTAGACTGAAAGGTCCCAGGTTCGATTCCGGTCAAGGGCATGTATCCTGGTTTCGGGCACATCCCCAGTGGAGGGTGTGCAGGAGGCGGCTGATCAATGTCTCTCTCATCGATGTTTCTAACTCTCTATCCCTCTCCCTTCCTCTCTGTAAAAAATCAATAAAATATATTAAAAAAATAAAATAAAATAAAAGTGCATGCTAAAGAAAGGGTATTGGCTAGCTGAGCTCAGGAAATGCAGAAACGCTTCTTAAAGATGGAGGTAGATTCCACTATATTTAAAGGACAAGAAGAATGTTTTCTTTTTCTTTTCTTTTTTTTATATAGATTTTTAGAGAGAGGAAAGGAGAGGGAGACAAAGATAGAAACATCAATGATGAGAATCATTCATTGGCTGCCTCCTGCATGCCTGCTACTGGGGATCGAGTCCTCAACCAGGGCATGTCTCCTGACCATGGAACCTCCTGGTTCATAGGTCGACGCTCAACCACTGAGCCATACCAGCTGGGCAGGAAGAATGTTTTCTTGGTGGGAGCGGGCAGAGAAAATCAAGCAGGAGCAGGAAGTGCAGGGGCAAAGCCATTTGCCCTCTTTCTGTTCCTCACTCCTCTGGCCTAAGTCAGCGAACTTGAAAGAGCAACTGCTTTACTTGGTTCCGGGGAGAGAGAGTTGTAGTGAACATTATGCTGATACGCTGGCCGCACCGGGCCTCCTCGCGCCCCGGTCTCGGCACATCAGACCTTTAGTGAGAGTTCACGGTCCGTTATCAAGGTGTATTACTTCCCGAGTAGCATTCAGGGCACTGCAGCCGCGCCATCCACTGTAGCTAACGGGCTCCTTCTCCGTCTGCATGATTCTCAGCGCTGTCAGTCGGCGTGACACGCGTGCACTGGGCCTCTCCCCGCCATCTGGCAGCCTCTCCGAAATCACAGCTCCCCCCTGCACCCCCCACCCCGTCCTCCATCAGGAGAGGGTTCCTGAGCCAAGACTGCCGGGAAAGCGAGATCCGGACGTATGGGCGCCCCGGCGGTGACAGCCTTGATTTAGCTGCGTCAATTGCTTTCTGACATTTCCATAGCTCTTCCTGGCTCTCCCTCTGCAGCCGGCCGGTGGAGAGCTGCAGGAGGCAACAAGCAGAAATTGAATTTTCCACCGTGTGCTCATCTGAGAGGCCCATTCCTCAGGTCTGCAGGCAGCTACCTGGGAAGGTTCCAGCGGCTGGTACTGACCCCGTGCTCTGCCCTGGCCAGCTCCCAGGGGGACCTGCCCCCCTCCACCACCCCCAAGAGGCAGGCAGATTCCTCCACCTTCCCTCCCACCCTCCCCCACCCTCCCCTGAGAAAGCCCAAGAGAATTTCCCAGAGTGTCATGGTAAGTGAGGTTGTGGGGAAGACACATGAGCGCCCGCACCTGGCCAGCCCTCTAAACCCCCCACAGGAAGGAGGCTCACCCCCAGGGAGGTCACACAAGGACCAGGGAGGGGGCAGGACCCCTTGCTGTCCACCTGACACCAGAACAGGGGGCTCACGTGGGTGGGCACGGCACATGAGGGGCCACAAACCTCCTTCTCTATTTCACACTAACACGCGGGAGGAGAATGCACGTGAGCTAGCGCACGGCGGGGCCCGTGCAGGTGGCTCTCTGCGCAGGGTAAGGGGTGGGGTCGCTGCACACAGTCCCTTCCTCCCGCACCGAAGCTCCCCTCCAGGGCGACGGCAAGGATGCCAGCGCTGCGATGTCCTCCTGTCCACTCCGAACCTCCCGGGGCACTGCCCCTGCAGTCCGCCACGTGGAAAAAGCCTCACCTCCCTGCTTGTCTCCCTCCCACAGCTTCGCTTGTTTCTACCCAAAGGTACCCCCCCCCCCATGCCAGGTCACCACTGGGCCCGCCTGGGGCAGAGGCAGAAGCGGAGCCACAGTCTCTTCATGTCCGAAGGTGCCCAGCTTAATGGTGATGAGCTTTATCCATGTTCTCGAGCAATTGCACTGCATATAGAGTAACACTAACTCGCGTCTCTTTATACACAGAAAAGAAGGGCTAAATGAAGGAATACATGAATGAGGAAAAAGCAAAAAGGCATCGAAGTTCAGTCAAGGAACTAACTACTATCAGCCTTCACAGAAGACCGGGTAGTCCCTCACCCTCTTTCCTGGGAGGATTTGAGCTCCCAGAGGGCAGGGGCAGGGGCTGGCACACGGTGGCCCCAACGACTTATGCATCCGGGTGGTCACTGCCCTCTTCCACACCCACCTCAGAAAGCCTCCTGGTCTCTAATCCAACAACCGCTGGACTCCATGACCTTCCTGCGCCTCTTCCATCTCTGAGGTGGGGCTGAGGCTGCCATGAGACCAGCGAAGCATCCAGCCCACACTGGGCTGGGAGTGGGGCAGAAGGCGCTGGCCTTGGCCTGTTGTTTCTTAATGCCTGAGGCTCCTCCAATGGACGAGGCACAGCTGAGGCAGTTAATCTTCCCCTGCAACTGCATGCGCCTTCAGGGTTATTCGTAGTAGCGTGAGTGCCCTACCCCAGACCCCTTTTCCCCAAAGATACCCGGCCAAGCCCGACTCATCGCTGAGAGACCCATACCTGAACTGATCTCACAGCTGCTCTTCGAATGTGGTACCCCTCCTCGGAGCCAAGCTGTTTGGACTTGCAATAAATCGGGGTAATTTTTTATCTGGGGTTTGTGGTTGATTTCCAAAACTGTTGTCATTCAGCAAAAGCTTTTTTTTAAAAAAAAAGATTTTATTTTGTTTAGAGCAGTTATAGGTTTATAATAAAATTGAGAAGGATGCACAGAGATTTCCCATATACCCTCTCTCCCCACACATGCTAGCCTCCCCCATTATCAGTATGACTCACTAGATTGGTACATTTTCCATCAAGGATAAAACTACATAGAGCCAAGACCGGTTTGGTTCAGTGGATAGAGCGTCGGCCTGCGGACTGAAAAGTCCCAGGTTCCATTCCGGTCGGGGGCATGTACCTTGGTTGTGTGCACATATCCACTGTGGGGCGTGCAGGAGGCAGCTGATCGATGTCTCTCTCATCAATGTTTCTGACTTTCTATCCCTCTCCCTTCTTCTCTGTAAAAAATCAATAAAATATATTTAAAAACAAAACAAAGCAAAACAAAACTACATAGACACATAATCACCCAAAGTCCATCACTTACCCAAAGCACATCACTCTTGGTGTTGTACGTGCAATGGCTTCGGACAAATGTATGATGACATATATCCATCACTATAGTATTACATAACTGTTTTTACTGTGCTCTGTTTATTCATCTCCCCCATCCCACCCCCGGCACCCACAGATCTCTACATTGTCTCCATCATTTCAGCAAAGGCTTTTCAGTAGAGACAGAAACACATCTTGGCAACAACATGAGTTTGGCATGCTAATGGGCTTTCTCCCAGCACCAGACATTCTGGTAAAAGGGGCCCTTTAGCTGCTGGCATAGTTTGGTTCTTCACGACTATGTGATTTGCTCAAGAAAGAGAAAAGGAAACAACAGTGAACACTCCCCGACCTACACCACTCCGCCATGTCATCCTTCTATGAAATTGAGCCACAACTTCAAACAACATGGCCCAGAGGTGAGGAGACGGGAAATTCAACACCGGTTGATCAACTCAATCCTAGGCAGTCGGGAAAAGAGGAGAAGGATAGTTCTTTGGAACAAGGTGTATGAGGACCAGCACTGCAGACCACTCCGAGGCCAGCACTGGCACAAGTCCTGGAACCAGAGCCACCATGGTGGTGATTAAGTGGTGGAGGAAGTAACAACTACAATGACAAATGTCTGTGGGGAGGCTGGCCCTTTACAAAGTGTGTTTCCACATGTAACCGCATGAGCTGCAGTTGCAGTTGAAAAGGTTTTTCCTTAGATGCATAGCACCTAAGGGCCATTAGGATCCATCCATCCATTCATTCATTTATCCACTCGCATAGTCACAAACACAGAGCTCTTATTTTTTTTCCAGGTGCTCTGCTAGGCAATTGTAGTAGCCAGGGTTCTCTAAAGAAACAGAACGGATAGGATGTGTGCATATAAAGGGAGATTTATTGTAAGGAATTCAATCGCATGATGATGGAAGCCAACAAATCCAAAATCTGCAGGGTGGGTCAGCAGGCTGGAAATCCAGGAAGAACTGAAGTTGTAGTAATACAGCATAGCAAGTGGTGTTCACTATAAAAGAGACACAAATAACAGTGCTAGGAACCTAAATGCATTTCTTTTGACCGTAGGGAGGAGGTGAAAAAGCAGGGGTCTCATGGAAGGCTTTTTGGAGGAGGACAATTTGAAGGGGGATCTTGAAGGATCAATATAATTTGGATGGGTTCTGATAAAGACAGGACATCATGGAAGATGGAAGAGCATGAGCAAAGAAAGAGATTAGAATCTGGTCAGGGAGCAGCCAGGAATTTATTATAATTGTATAAAGAATTAGCAAGCAATATGGCAACCAGCAGAGTAAACAAAGGGCATTGCACCCTGTCCCTCCTTGTCCTATTCCACCTTTCTGTGTGTTGCAATCTGACCTATTGCTTTCCACAGTTGTACGTAGTTAACTCTGAGTAAGGCAGATTGTGGGGGGCAGGCAGCTTCTGCATTTGCCCCGGCACCTACCCATGGTTTCTCTTGGTGAAATCACTTTCTCTCCAACTCCAGCTCATAGTCTTCAATTTGCTCTCTCCCACTGACTCTGAGGTGGATCATGTGACCCATTCCTGAGCCAATCAAAGCCTCACACTCTCACTGCTAGAGCAATTGGTCAAGGATGGACATGTGACACCACTGGAGGAAAGTCTACCCTGAACTCTCTCCCTCTTGCCATGAACATGAGAGAGGAGAGAAGAGCTGAGATGAGACGGAGGCCCACAGATCAGTGGGCAGAGCAGAGAAGGGAGAAAAGATGGATCCTGGTATCTTCAAATACAACCTACAGAACACGGAGGAAGCTACACTGAGACAGAATGTGAGCCCAGTATCTGCAAGCATCAGGTGCTAATTGAGTCCCTGATAATAATATCAATCAAACCATCTATTGACCACTCACTGCTGTGAGTGAAGCACTAACATATTTTGACTCATTTAGCCCTCTCCATCTCAAAGGGTAGCTTCTATATCCTCCCTTTTATAGCTGAGAAACAACCTCAGAGACTTTAAGAAACTTCCTCAAAGACCCCCCTTCAAAAGGCAGCAGAAAAATTAAGTTTTGAACCCATATCTCCCTGATGTTGAACCCCAAGCTCTTGCCATCCCAGTGGTTCAGAAACACCTGGGAAGATGTTAAGAAACGACAGAAATCTAGAGAGTTGGGTCACTGGGTCTGGAGTTGGACCCGGCATTGATCATTTTTTAAAGCCCCCTTGACCCTCCTAATGGGCAGCCCGAGGTCATATAGAAACCAGTTCTTCTTTCTCCTGGGTAGCTTCAGCCATTTGCACAAAACCGTATGGCTCCAAACTCCCAGCAGTTCAGAGTAACCCTAAGTTTGACTAAACACCTCCATTTGGACTAACGGATTCAGCCTGCCCCTGACATAGAACTGATCCCCAGGGTTTAAGGGAGGAGTGAGTATGGGTCAGGGCCTAGTGGCCGGCAAACTGTGACTCGAGAGCCTCGGTTTGCCACTCTGTTGACGAATGAGTTTGCCGACCACTGGGCTAGGCGAAGAGGAGAATACTCCTCCTCTGTTTTATTTGGCCTGTCATTTTTAGAAAACAAGCTTTACAGGAAGTAGCAAAATGCAGCTGCAGTGGGAGACTCCAGGGCACAGTGGCTCCTGGCTGGTCACCGCCGTGATTCATGTTCTGTTCCACTCCATGTGCAAACACACACATCCCCAGGATGTGCAGGGACCGGGTATACCAGATGGCCCTGCGGGGACACACACACACACACACACACACACACACACATACACACACGCATGCACACGCACACACATGCACGCACCTGCAGCAGCGAGGGCAGGAGAAGGACTGGCCAGCACGCCTCGTCTGTTTTTTTAATTTGTGTTTCAGTTGTTGGAGCAATGGGGGCTGGGATTCATTGCTTGTTTTCCGAGCTGGGCCACACATAATTATTCAGAAATTCCCTTCTGAATATTCTTCCTGGTTTTAAAGAAAAATGCCTGGACTGTAATTTTGGTTTCAGGGCCTCTCCCTCGAGATCAGCTTTTATTTCCAAAATAAAAGCCCCGCACAAAGGGTAAGAAAGCTCGAGAACGTTCTGAGGACGGCTGGCTCGCGCAGGCTCTCATTAAAGTGCTTCCCAGCTCTGGTGCGATCAAGAAAACGCTTCCTGCGTGTGTTCCGAAAAACCTTCAGTTTCCTCCGGACCCTGTAACTCACTCGTGTCTAGCACAGCGCCTGGCACACAGTTGGTAATAAGAAAAAAAAAATTTTTTTTTGAAAGAGCAACAGCAAGAAAGAATGTCTATTGACCAAGTGGCTTCCTTCTTCATCGGCCAGATTCTGCAGGGACTTTAGTATTAATGAACCGTGAAATGAGCATCAAGCTGTTTGAATTTTGATGAAACATTTCGCCATTGAGAGACAATTTAAAGAAAAATGCAAGTATAAAAACTGTCCTACATTTGCTGTTAGTTTTAAGGTGCTACTACAAACGAGCAAAAACCTTTAACACTATATTTGGGGGAGGGGAGAACAAACTAATAGGTCCTGTGCTGGGGTGGGGGTGAGGGAGATGCTGTCTATTTCTAAAAGACAACAGAGAGATGTTTGGGCCCCGGACATCAAACAGTCTATAGCTACAACCAAAGACGAATCAACTTCCCTGTGTGATACAGCCAGACTATAGTTTTTCCTTCTTGTCCAAAAGGCTATTTATTGTCTCTGATAAATATCTCACAAGGTCAAGGTCCACCAGGTGTTTAGCGCTTTCCAAATTGATATTAACCCATCACCAAAAGAGAGAAAGTGGGGTTAGTGTGACTTGTTCAAAGTGAACCTGGGATGGTCTGGGTGATCACTCCTTTCTTCTGCATGTTTGCCCAAACTGTCTAATAATTCTCTCAGGGGTAATCATCACACCAGTCTGGCGTTTCTACAAGTCCCCCTTTTCTCCTTACAGAAGAACTCATCTCTGGCTCTCTCCCACTACACCTCTCTCTCTCTCTTTTAAATATATTTTATTGATTTTTACAGAGAGGAAGGGAGAGGGATAGAAAGTTAGAAACATCCATGAGAAACATTGATCAGCTGCCTCCTGCACACCCCCTACTGGGGATGTGCCCACAATCAAGGTACATGCCCTGGACTGGAATCAAACCTGGGACCCTTCAGTCCACAGGTTGACACTGTCCACTGAGTCAAACCAGGTAGGGTTACACCCTTCTCTTTTGATTCCTTATGGGCCATGTCGGCAAGCTTCTCAGTATCCCCGGGTGCAATTTAGCTGAGCCTTAGAAATGGCATCAATCTAGAACAGCTTGACATACTTTCATGATTCCCTTGGTCCTAAGATTCAGTGCACAGGTGACCCTGTACTGCTGATGACAGGCAGGCCTCTCTGAAGAAGCTCCAGGCAAAGTGAATGCGGTCAGGTGTGTTCTGGGCCTCACGTGCACCTGCTCACATTCTGTATCATCACAGCTACATGTACTGAAGAACATACAGTATGTTGGGCCTTGTTCTGAGTGCTTTACTTCCTCGCTCACAAGTGATTCTTGCAACAGTTCAGTGAAGTAAGTATCATGCTTCACCCCCTCATGCCGATGAAGAAACTGAAGCACAGAGTGTGAGCAATTTAGCCCAGGTCACCCAGCTAACATGCAGCACAGCTGGCCTTCAATCCCATGTCCTGAACCACGGCCGCACTGCACTGATCTATCCACATTTTGTCACTTGTCTGAACTTAGATTTAAAAAACCCTTGGTGGTGTGATGGAATTATGGGAGATGATTTTTTTTTTGGGGGGGGGTGTTGGTTAAGATTTTTTGCATCAGATGCATAGTTATTTTTAAAGCCCCTTCAGCTGGATCTAGCATCACTAGTGGGCCCTGCATTTATGGAGGCCTCGCCTCCTTCCCACAGGCCCTGGTTTCCTACCTCCTGAGTTCCTGGTGGAGAGCGCTCCCCACCTTGCCCATCTTAGTGCATCACAGGCACGTGGCTGCCCTGCTCATTGTTTACTGGAAACTCCCAGCAGGCGCCTGGCCTGCCTCCTTTCTCATTCCCCATCAGTCCTTTCCTGAGCCGGAAGTCGATGGCAGTGACCTCTGGGGTTGCATTCCCCAAATTCATACCCTGTTTCCCCGAAAGTAAGACATCCCCCCAAAATAAGACCTACTTCCAGTTTTGCCTCTCGCTGTAATATAAGGCATCCCCCCGAAAATAAGGCCTCCTCCGAACATAAGGCCTCCCCGAAATATAAGGCCCCCGAAGCTACCTTATGGCATCTGACTCCTGATTTAAAGAGACCTCGCACTGCCTGAACAGCTCCGGCTGCGCTGCGGCCAATCAGTGAGCTGGTTTGTGATGACAACGACTACCGTACCATAGACAGGTAATAAATTTCCTTTTTTGTTGTTCAACAATAAATGTGTACCGTCTTCTTCTTTATGGAAAAATAAGATGTCCCTGAAAATAAGACCTAGTACATCTTTGGGAGCAAAAATTAATATAAGACACTGTCTTATTTTCAGGGAAACAGGGTATGTGGAAGCCCTCACCCCCCCACCTCAGAATGTGACTTTATTTGGGAACAGGGTGGATGCAGAGGTAACAGGGTAAGATGAGGTTGGGGAGTAGGGTGGGCCCTCACCCAGCAGGACTGATGAAAAGAGGAATTTGGACGCCGTCACACCGGGGAGGGGGCCATGGGGAGACGTGGAGATGAAGGCGGAGATCAGGGAGCCGCAGCAGAAGCTGGGAGAGAGGCTGGAAACGTCTCCCTCACGCTCTCGCCTGGAACCAATCAGCGGATACCTGGATCTCAGACCTCCAGCCTCCAGGACTGGGATTCAGCACATTTCTGTGTGTAAGCAGAATTGAAGGACTTGATTACCGCGGCCCTAGCACTGGATATTAAACAATGGAGGCTGGAAGGAGGTCCCAGTTAATGAAGTCCTGACCCCTCACTTAGATGCCTTCTCCCAGGCACAGAGGTCTGCAGAGGAGGGGCTGGGTGGCTCGCAGGTGAATGGAAGTCGGGGGACAGGGCTGCAGGAATAAGAATTTCTGGAGGTAACGTGCTAGTATGTTTGCTGTGGTGCCTTCAGGTGTTCAGATTGTGAAAGTGGAGGAAGTAAGGCCACCCACAGGCTCCCACCTGGGCTCCATCCTGCCTCACTGCCCCTGAGCCAGGAGAGGTACCCTTCCCACACTCCGTGTGCATGGATGGGCTTCCTCCACTGCTAGTGGGGTGGGGTTCTTGGGGTGCTGCAGGAATGAGGATTTCCGGAGGCCCCCTGGAGGGATGAGATGTGGTAGGAAGCTCTCATTGCGTGGAATTATATCCCTGGGACTTCAACGTCCCGTTTCCCTGAGACCAGTCCTGGAAGAGGCGCAGCTGCGGGTCAGTGGAGCCAGCAGCAAAGCCAGTGTCAGGAGTTCTATTCCAGGTGGAGCTGGGCCTGGTGCACCATCTGGTCATTAGTCCATTGTGTGGGTGTGTGTGAGGGGGTCCTCATATCTGTGCACCATGTGGGTGGACGCAGGAGTGTGGGAGTCCCACAGTCGGGAAACAAGTGCCACAAGACAGCCAGAGAGGGAATGCCTTTGTTTAGGAGTGCGTGTCTCAAATCTTCCCGCGCTTGCAGTGGCCAGAGTAGGTGTGAATAATGCCCTGTTCCCAGGGGTGACTGACAGGAAAGTACATTCCTAATGTCACCCAGACTTCACTGGGCATGCGTCTGTCTCTCCCCAGCCCCCTGTCCTGTGCAGTCCAGTCCTTTGCTTCTTTCCAGTTATTCATAATTGGGTTCATTGCAATGGTAGCAATAGCACCTGATGTTTCTATGGTCACTCCATTCGATGCCTTGATGACGGTCTCTTTGCTTGTCACTGGACTCAACTCTCAGGACTGAATCGATGTCAGGACCACACTCACTTGGTCACCACTGTTCCTGCATAACTAGCTGTGTACCGGCCCACTGTGCATCTCGCTAGGTGGATGGATGGGTTCATGTGTGCATAGGGAGGTGGGGGGAGGGGAGAGCCAAAAAACTGAGATGGGAAAGAAGAAACAGGATATGTTTAGAAGCAGGATTTTATTTTTAATGGGGAGGTCAAAGGAGGGAGAAAAAGGAAGAAAGACAAAGAAAGAGTGGAGTGAGAAAATGATGCTCCCCATGTTTCTGGTATGGATTTATAGTTCCTTGTCTGCTATTTCAGGAACATATAGCGCCACACTGGGAATGTCAGGGATTTGAAGAGGGCTGCTATGGGGTATAGTCCACATGGGGCAAACCCCTGAACACAAACATTGCTATTCCTGCAGCAGCAAATGGAGGAGTATTTATACAAAGTAGGATCAATGAAGGCTAGAATCAAGTCAGATATTTTTTAAACTTGAGGTTTTCAGAGAGTCGGGCCTTGTTAACAAGGACACGGTTAACAGCCCTTAACAGCCCTGCTCCAAAACGGCACAAAGCCAGGCTGGGGCGGAATCTCTGCTCACACCTTCCATTTCTAAACAGGAAAATGCTCGGGCACAGTGTTCTAAGGCCACAGCCGGGGGCGGGGCGGGGGGGAATTTGTGGTCCCCAGGAAACTGTTGGTGATAAAGGATGTGTTCAATGTATAAAAAGTGCTTTGTTCTCAGGCAAAGCAAGTTGAAGAATGAGAGGCCAGAGGAAAGAAAGACTTCTTACTGAAAACTGAGTCCTTCCTTTAGTTCCAGATCCCTCCCCTCTTCCCCCCTTTACCCCACTCCCGCCCAATACTACATTTCCCATTGTTCTTTTCTGGGAACTAGCTCTCCAGTCATCTCCCCAGCTGCCTGGAGCCGAGCTGTCCCAGGTGGCAGATGGTCTGGGCAGTGTCTGGTGGAACACCCAGAGGGCCCCCAGCATCTCCTGAGACCAGCTAAGCATTGAGAGTGCTCCTCTGGCAGAGAATTTGTCCTTGAACCTGGCTGAGCTTATCCTCAAATGACTCGAGCCAGCTCCAAACATATATTTGCTGTCACTCAAGGATCCCAAAACTTGTGCAAGCCTAGGTTTCTCCATCCCACCAAGGGGTGAGGATTGGAATAGGGGAGAGGAAGGAAAACAGCAGTTCTGGCCTTCCATCCTATCCTTACCACTTGCCTGTGACCTTAAGCATGTATATATTTTTTGTTGTTGTTGATTTCAGAGAGGAAGGGAGAAGGAGAGAGAGATGAAAACATCAATGATGAGAGAGAATCATTGATCAGCTGCCTCCTGCATGCCCCACACTGGGGACCGAGCCCACAACCTAGGCATGTGCCCTGACATAGAGTTGAACTGTAACCTCCTGGTTCATAGGTCAATGCTCAACCACTGAGCCACACTGCCCGGGCTGATTTACATCTTTCTCAATTTCAGGTGCCCCGCTATGCGGAAGGAGAATGATTTCTTTTGCAGGATTGTTGTGATGACTAAGCCAGATCTCATATGACAATGAAAAACCTAGGCCCTTAATAAACAAGAACCTTTGCTATGTTTACTGATCCATGACCATCCCTTGATACTTCCTGGAGCCAGCGGCCCACGGGTTCCAACGTAGGGGTGATGGAATGGAGAACTTGGAAGACTTTTGGAGCAAAGTCCCAAGTCTCTCTTGCACTGGTCCAAACCCCCAAACCTTGGGCAATTCCACAACTTCTAGGATCCTCCACAGCGTCCCCTTAGAAGATTGTCCTGGATTTGGCATGAGTTCCTGTGGATGTAGAATGACCTCAAAACCACGCATCCAAAATGTGAATGCTCCCATCAGCTCATCCGTGGGTCGCCTTGCCTACCGGGGGACTGGTAGACACCCCATTCCCCCAGGGCTGGCCCTGCCTCAGCACAGACACCCCCTGTCAAATTTGAACTGGGCACAGCTCCTCAGTTCTTACCAAGTCAGTTGGTACAAAGGTTGGTACAAAGCTCACAGGCCCTCGGAGACAGCGAAGGGACTTGACCAGCACTGACTACTGATATCGATGCCCAGGCCAGCACAAAGGCCTCCTCAGCTTCCCAGATCCCAGGACACCCCCGTCAGGTTCGGTCTGGAAAGATCAGCCACACATGGTCCCTATTATCTGTGCTCTGTTCTTGGCTCCTGGTGTCTCTGTGGAGTCTTCGGGGTCCAAGGCGGTGGCTTGAGCTCCAGCCATGACATCTGTGCTCCTCTTGTTTCCCAGGGGTCTCCCCGGGCAGAGTTACCATTCCTGTGATTTATTGATATGTGTGGTGGTTTTAGACACGTCCACACATTCTTTGCTATTCTCACGCGGAAAGGGGGAGGTCTGTGTCCCCGCTCCCTGAATCTGAGCCAATGACTCACTTGTTACCACTAAGAGGCAATGAAAGAGGTAGCATGACTCAGCTCGGAAAGGTCAGGCAGCTTTAGCCGGTGGCCACTTGCTGTGGAGGTGCAGGCACCACTGCGGCCGCTATGCTGACGACGGCACTCCATAGAGCTTGCCCCGGGCTGCACACCTCCAAACGTCTTTCATGAGAGGCAGACACACTGCTATTTTTCAAACTGTTGTCATGCGTTCATGGGTTACATACAGCCAGACCCAACCTAAACTAGACCAAGGAGCATCGGTATAATGACACTGGTGGGACTCCGAGGGCCCAGGGCCAGCTGAGTGCCAGTCCCCAAGCCCTGCGTCCTCCCCAGCCTGAGGGACAGCAGTGACAATGGTTAGCGTGTGGGCTTCTGAGGCTGAGTGTTCTGTTTTATCTACTCACAGCCCAGTATCCTCACACAAGCAGCTTCACCTTTCTGTGCTTCTGTTTTCCCCATCCAGACAACGGGGATAAGAACAGCCCTTTTGGTCCAGAATTGACACGAAACCTCTTTAAAACAGGTGCCAGCTTAGAATCAGGGCTCATACAGTATTACCTTGTGTTCTTCACTTCACGGCGCCAATCATTTCCTGGGAAGATTGTTTCCTGCTTTGTCATTCTCTCTTCCTAGACAGTGAGTGTAAAGGGCAGGCACAGCGTGCACCATCCTCTCTTCTGTCACCGCCGGAAGGATGTCTGGCACACGGTGGGGACTTGTATCAGTTTAGATTGGGTCTGGCCGTATAGAACATATGAACTCATGACAACAGTTTAAAAAATAGCAGAAAAATGCTAAGAAACTGGAAACACCAATCAGAAAGGATTTATGCACCCCTATGTTCATAGCAGCACAATTTACAATAACTAGGATTTGGAAACAGCCTAGGTGCCCGTCAGCAGATGAGTGGATCAGAAAACTATGGTACATCTACACAATGGAACTCTATGCTGCCATTAAAAAGAAGGAATTCTTACCATTTGCAGCAACCTGGATGGAACTGGAAAGCATCATGCTAAGTGAAATAGGCCAGTCAATGAAAGAAAAATACCACATGATCTCACTCATTTATGGATAATAAAGAACATTACAAACTGATGAACAAAAAAGATAGATACAGATGCAGTAAAGCATCAAACAGACTGTCAAATTACAGCGGGAGGGTTAGGGAGAGATGGGGTAGATAAGAGATCAACCAAAGGACTTGTATGTATGCATATAAGCATAGCCAATGAACACAAGACACTGGGGGGTTGGGGTATGCCTGGTGGGGGGGGAGGGGCAAAGGGAAGATAAGTATACATGCAATACATTAATAACAAAATTTAAAAAATAAAAAAAAATAGCAGTGTATCTGCCTCTCATGAAGAATGTGTGGAGGTGTGCAGCCCGGGGAAAGTTGTATGGAGCTGCCATCATCAGAGGCCCACACTGTTTCTACCAGCTCCTCCACCATGCGTGGCTGCCCACCTCCTGGTCCAAAACTGGTGCCTGAGCCTCAGCCATCCTACCTGAATCCTGTGTTAGGACCAAGGGAGCACAGCCATGTGTTCTGCTTCTCTTTTAGGAAACTTTCCAGCAATGCCACACAGTAACTCCGCTTCCATCGCATGGACCTGACCTTACTAGGTGGC
Source organism: Lasiurus cinereus (assembly GCA_011751065.1). Taxonomy (NCBI): domain Eukaryota; kingdom Metazoa; phylum Chordata; class Mammalia; order Chiroptera; family Vespertilionidae; genus Lasiurus; species Lasiurus cinereus. The sequence continues at coordinate 6,936,479 of JAAGEH010002528.1, forward strand.
TACACCTAACTCCCAGGCAAGCTGGGAAATGTAGTCCATTGGAAGGGTGCCATTTTTCCCACTGAAAGCTGGGAAGAAACTAGCAGACTCTGGCCATGCTCAGTAAATCGAGGTCAGACAGGTGAATGGTCCAGCAGCTTCCGTCCTTCTCAGCCGTGCCCTGGGCAGTCCCAGGTGACCTGTCATTGGTGCCATCCCTGCCTACACGAGGCTGTAACTGCTTGCATGAGGGGGGGTCAGAAGGTAGGAGGCAGCCTCAGGAGAGAGGGATGAGGCAGAAGCAGCCTCACCTCAGTCCCTGGGCTCTCCCCCCGCCACCTCCATCCCATACAGAAGACCCCACATCACTGCCAGAGCTGACCCTGAACCCCAAGGGCCAACTGACCCCAGTGAGGCTGTCAGACGCACGGGGACCACTGAGGACAGAGCTGACCTTCCTCCTTTGCGTGTTTGCGTTCGCCCAGGGGTTCACCGCAGTGCCTCCCCAGGGGCGCACTCACCACCCAGGGCCTCGGGGGACAGTGTCACCTTGCGGTGTGCTCAGAGGGAGTGCAGCCGTCCTCCGGCCAGGTGCACATTCCTGCTGATGACAGGGAACTGCAGGCCAGAGAGGCAGACACCCCCATGGGCCTCTTGGGACCCACGAGCCCTGCTCTCTCCTCTGGACCACATCTTCCCTTTCCCCCCTGGCTCAAGGCTACAGAATCATCCACAAAAGATGGGTCTGTGGAGGGTTCCAGAAACAGGTGCCAAGTCACAAGCTCCTGCTTCTGAAAGGGGAGAGCAGGGAGCCAGATTCGGGCAGATACAGGCCAGGTTCTCACATGCTGAGCGGACAGACTCAGACGTTTTCCTGGACTCAGCTCCTCAGCAGCCTCCTGTGTTCACGGGCGTCTCCCGCCTGCGCCATCCCAGCCTCCTCCATGATGCCAGAGCCCACGGACTGTGACCCCAGGCCTGGCCTTAACCCTCCGGGTGCCAGGAGCAGAGAGTTTCCGAAGTCCACGGTCTCTTAGTTCTCAGGTATAAAAAGTACATATTTGGCTAATAGACTACCCTCTCCTCCCTCCCGACCCCCCCCAATCCCACTATCACCATTAACACCATCACTGCCCGGGCTCTTCAGAACCTGAGCTGGGCGGGAGGTGTGATGAGGTGCAGACAGGGAGTTCTTTCTTTCTTTTCTTTTTATTAAAATATATTTTATTGATTTTTTACAGAGAGGAAGGGAGAGGGATAGAGAGTTAGAAACATCGATGAGAGAGAGACATTCATCAGCCGCCTCGTGCACACCCCACATTGGAGATGTGCCCGCAACCAAGGCACATGCCCTTGACCGGAATCAAACCCGGGACTCTTCAGTCCTCAGGCTGATGCTCTATCCACTGAGCCAAACCGGTTTTGGTGGGAGTTCTTTATGTGCCCTGAATTGTGCTCCTAATCTGCCAAGCAGGAGGCTGCTGAGGAGCTGAGTCCAGGAAAACGTCCGAGTCTGTCCGCTCAGCAGCCATTATCTTACTCATCTCCTCCTCAGTCCCAGGAGGTAGAGACGATGATTACTCTCCCCACTTTCCAGACGAGGAAACTTAAGGCCAGAAAGCAGAAACTCCTTTTCCCGAGATCCTGTCAGCAGGCAAACCTGCAGCCTGTTTTCATTTCGTTGGAGCCTTTCTGTCACTGGCAAGTTATTATTTTTTTAAAGACTTATCTCTGGCTAAAAAAAAAAAAAAAGTGTATTTCTGTGCCATAGGCATGTCTAGATTTCCCTTCCACACACAATGTTTCATTAGCACCAGGTGCGGGAAAGGCTGAGGCTGTTTTAAAGAGACCAGAGTCCCTTTTCCGTGTATCTGAGAAGACACCCTGTTTCCCGAATCTGGCAAAATCATGGAATCACGGACCTCCCCTCTACTGCGGGCCAAGTGCGTAACAGACATCACGGCAGACACTGTGCATCCTTGCCTTTCCTCCCCAGGCCCTGACCGGACAAACCAGCGCTGCTCTTCATCTGGTGGACGCTGAGGCTTAGCTAGGTGACCTGCCCCAACTTACACCTTGGTAACTGGCCACCAGCCCTAAAAGAGGCCAGCGCTCGTGGCCTGCGAGCCAGAGGCAGCCAGCCTCCTGTTTTTATGACGACCCTGTTGTAATTAATCTAGTTAAGAACAGGAAAGGAGCAAAGAAAAGGCCACATATTATAGGCCTATGGTTATAGGCAGACAGCTACAACTTTACACTCCCCAGGGGAGAGTGTAAAGAGAGATGCACGCATGCCCAGTAAAGCTGGGGAGACTAGCAAAGGTGCTTGCTGTCAGTCACGCCTGGGAACGGGTCTATTTAACCCCCTGAACAAAGACGTTCGCTCTTGGGATTCTTGTTGTAGGGGGTGCGTTCTGGGCTCCCCTACATTTGCCCACATGGCCGTGGACCACACAAAATAGACTAATGGACTGTCCCTAGCCTGATGCTGAACTGGACCCGGCTCCAACCTGGAACGGAGACTCTGGGCACTGGACTTGCTTTCAGCTCTACTGAAGCCCCAATCACACTTCTGCCAGGTCTGGATTAGGGGAATTGGGACTTTGGAAAGCTGAGTGTATCATTCACACACACAGAAATCACTCATTCTCCCCTGCGAGTCTCAGAAGATCCTTTTTCTCGATATCATAAGGACTCCACCCCCAGGACTCAGTGGGGAGAGGGATACCTCGATTCCCCTGATAACAGTATGACCTATGAGCTAAGAATAAATTTTACACTTTTAAATGATGGGGAGCAACATCGGATGGAAATGAAGAGTTCACAACTCAGAAAAATGATATGAAATTCAAATGTCAGTGTCCATAAATAAAGTGTTCTTGGAACACCGCCATGCCCATTCATCCACGCCACTGTCTGTGGCTGCTTCCAAGTAGTTGTAACAGGGTCTGCCTGGCCTGCAAAGCCTCAAATATTTACTGCCTGGCCCTTTATTCAAAAACAGCTTAGCTATCCCTCCCCCAAAGTGCGGGATCTTCACCCTCATTCCAAAGTTTCCAAGAAAGCTCCAAGGCCGGCCGCATCAGAGCCCTGAGCACCAGGATTCCTGATCCTCCCCCTGGAAGGAGGCCAGATAAGCCATCTAAGCCATCCAACTTCTCTGGGGCTTATCTGCAAACTCCCGATCATCATCTCGCCCTGCCCGGCTCTCCGAAGACTGTCAGGAGATGAAAACAAGATAATGTATGGGAAAGCATTTTGTAATCCGGAAAGCACTCGGTAGAAACGGGAAGGATACTGCGTGATTTGACTGAGAGAAAGGAGGGTGGGATAAGGGAAATAAGCCAGTTGGGGGAGGGCGAGTTTTGCCTTGCTTCTGCATGATTCATTCATGAAACAGACCAAACCGGCTAGACATGGGGCCACTCAGGTCACGGTGTCTTTGGCCCTGAAGACAGAAAATCGCCTCTCACGGATTCAAATTCCTGGGCAGCGCCACTGCCCCAGAGAAATGGCTCCTGGCCTTCCCGGCTTGGTTTGTCATCCCCCGTCCCTGCCCACCCCCGTTCCAGGGGAATCTTAAGGTGCCAGGAGGACTCCCCTTCCCCAGACATGCCCAGATTCATTGCTCTTTATTCCAAACTTAAAACAAATATGTCTGGAAAGGCGAACACAAAACCCTATTGGTTACTTCTCTAGTGTGAACAAGTTAGTTGTTCATTTTTTCAACAAATATTCACTGAGGTCCCCCAACGTGCTGAGGAAAATGTACGTAGATCAGCCGAGACCGGTTTGGCTCAGTGGATAGAGCGTCAGCCTGCAACTGAAAGGTCCCAGGTTCGATTCTGGTCAAGGGCATGTACCTTGGTTGCGGGCACATTCTCAGTATGGAGTGTGCAGGGGGCAGCTGATGGATGTTTCTCTCTCATCGATGTTTCTAACTCTCTATCCTTCTTCCTTCCTCTCTGTAAAAAATCAATAAAATATATTTTTTTTAAAAAGAAAAAAAAAGAAAATGTACGTAGATCAATGATCCCCAGGAGGGAGGCCATCCGAGGGACAGGCCGGCGAGGCTAGGTGGGTGCGTTGAATCTGTGCTGCACCACCCCCATTTCTCAAGGCGTCTAGAAAAGTGGAAGGTGCAGAGCAAGGCCCAGGGAGCTCCAGGAGGAATGGTTGGGATGGAAATGGTTCTGTGATTGAGAAGATCAAGAGTGTAAGTTACATCTTGAGCGGGAAGAGGTATTTGGAGCTGCTGCCTGCTCACTCAGGAGTGGGGTTACACTGAACTCCCTCCCATCCCTGCTCCCCCTCGCCCCCAAACCTCTGGCCCTGGGGTTCTCAACACAAAGGCCAATCTGAAACCTGACACTAGTCCTGCTCTCCTGTGCCCCCAGCCCCGCTTAAGTCCCCCCGCTGGAACCGTCTAGGCCTGACATGCAGTCCCTCTTTCCAAAGTGAGAGACACACAAAACTGTGCACAGAACTGGCTGTTTATTTCCACCATCTGCATGGCGAAGCCAGTTCAAGTTATGACGGCATCCGCTCTCCATCAGTATCGGGGAACCGCTTAAACCGCCATTTGCTGATGATAAACACACACTGGAAAAAGGCCGCAAGTGGCACTCGGCCCCGCACCTGGTGCCTCTGCGTGCGTCCGTCAATTTCATGCCCAGGAAGCGCTGGGCTCGTGGGGATGGCTCTATCAGCAGCCTGGTTCGTGGTGGGTTTTTATTTTATTTTATTTTTTTCCCTGGGAAACAGCATAAACCAAATTGGCTCCAAAATGCCCTTATTGCAAATAGAGGGGGGGATAAATGGAAAATAGACAATGATCATAAATGCAAACCAAAAAATGCTGACTTTCCTAATGTTAAAAGGTCCATTTACTCCTAATTAGTAGATTAAAACTGAAGAGTGTTTTTATCAGCCTTCAAGGAAAGTTATGAGGGACTGCTGTGCCAAAGGCTCCCATCTCCCATGCCCAGCCCCTCACCACCCCACACCACCCACTCTCACCCTGGACGGTGACAAATAGGGATAAACTGGACGTGGTGACAGCAGGCAGGGGAAACTGAAGGAACAAAGAGAAATTGATGCTGGTTTTTTAAGGTTGATCTTTTTTATTTTTTATTTTTATTTTTTTATTATTGTTAATGTGTTACATGTATACATATCTTCCCATTGCCCCCCACCTCCCAGGCATACCCCAACCCCCCAGTGTCTTGTGTTCATTGGTTATGCTTATATGCATGCATACAAGTCCTTTGGTTGATCTCTTATCTTTAAGGTTGATTTAAAAAAAAAATTACTTTAGAGTGAGGAAGGGAGAGAGAGGGGGAAAAAAAAAACACCCATGTGAGAGAGCAACAGTTGTCTCCTGGATGTGCCCTGACTGGGGATCGAACCCACAACCTGGGTATATGCCCTAACCAGGAATCAAGCACTCCAACCGAGTCACACCAGCCAGGGTGAAGTAGATGCATTTTATAGGTAAAGAAAAAAGTTTACCTAAAAGGTGTGACATGTTTTCAGGATCAACTTTTTATCTTGCCTGCTTCTGACCAGCCCCTGCCTGGTCATTGGCCCCCTCGTGGCTCCGTGCTGGGTCTGACCTGCAATCAGCCGTGTGACTTGGGGAGCCCGTTTTCTTACTGGTACAGCTTCAAAGGGGGCGTTTCATTAGACCCATGGATCCCAGGAACTCTGGGTGGCACATTTCCAGGTCACTTCTCCAAGGAGAGGTTTGCTTTTGCTCTGCTGGGGGTTTTTCTGACAGCTTTCTAATTCTATGACCAAATGTTTTGGAGGGAGGAGGTGGAATCACACTCAGCTTTTTAATAAGTCATGGGATGTACAGCACAGTGAACACAGTCAATAACATCGTAACTCTGCATGGTGACAGAAGGGCTCTAGACTTCTCGTGATCACCTCTTAAATGTCTAAACACTGTGTTACACCTGCAACTGATATAATATTGTATGTTGACCATAATTTAAAAATAAATATTTTTAAAAGCTAAAAAAAATAGAGTACAAAAGGTTTATGGGGAGGCCCTATAACAGAAAAGGGGGGCAGGCTGGGCAGGGGAGCCGTCAGCCCGTGATGCAGACCCACAAAGTTCAGTCAGCCTGCCCGATGGAGGAGTCCCATTGGTGGAAAGAGCCGGGCCCGCTACCACCATCCTGCTCCAAAATTGACCAAAAGCTAACTTTGGCTCAGACACCGAGTTCTGACCAACCCTGAAGGAGCCAACAGCAGGGAGGCTGTCTGCCAAGCCCACCCCGTGGCATTCAGTAGGTCTGGGGTGGCAGGCCTTTTCTTGAAGGGAGAGCAGAACAGTACTGTGTCGGCCACACGGGATAGAATCTTCAGGGCCCTGTTCTAAAAGCAACGGGAAAACCACCGAACAGTTTCAATCAGACAAGACGGGGTTTCATAGTTGCACAAGTATTTAATAATGCCTGCTGAGCCATTCATAACCCCGAGTCGGGCGTTGGCTATATGCCAGGAGTCAGGTGCCTGGGACACGAGTGGACAGAACAAAGGTCGGCTCTGAGGAAGCTTCTGTTCTTCAGGGAGGGAGGAGACAAACAGTAGGCCCTAAGAAATACTCACATTACACAGCATCCTGGACTTCTGCTCTTCAGTGTGGTCCACGGGCCAACAGTATCACACAGGGGTTTGCTCGAAAGGCCAGCCTCACCCCAGACCTACTGAATTCAAGTCTGCATTTTACCAAGAAGCCCACAGGACTCTTCTGCACAGTAAAATTGAAGGTCCACTATCAATCTTTTTTAAAAAAATATTTGTCTTGATTTTAGAGAAACAAGAAGGGAGAGGGTGAGAGAGAGAAACATCTATGAGAGACAATCATTGAACGGCTGCCTCCTGCACACCCCACGCTGGGGATGGAGCCTGCAACCCGGGCATGTGCCGTGACCCAGAATCAAACTGGCAACCTTTTAGTTCCTGGGTCAACACTCAACCACTGAGCCACACTAGCCTGGCTTTGCTCTTAATCTTCAAATTTTAGACAAGGTTAAAGTGGGGGCGATAACTACAGTATTAAAAAGTGTAGTCTAGGTAGATCTCATTGAAGGGAGAAACTGATTAAAAACATAAAGGAGGGGAGGGAGTTGGCCAAGCATCTGGGCTGAGATGTTGGCAGGCAGAGGGGGCAGCTGGAACCAAAGCTCTGAGGCAGAAAGCAAGATGGGGAGGGAGCTACTGCAGCTACCCAGACAAGAAACGCTGGCAGTTCAGACCTCAGCGGAGGCGCAGGCGAGTGGAGAACTGGTTTGATTCTGGGTGCGTTTCTAAGGTACATCCAACATGATTTCTGGATGGATTCGATGTAGAATGTGAGAGAGAAGTTGAGGATAAGTCCAAGCTGTTGGAAGAACAGAAGTGTGTGATCAATGAAAGTGGGGAAGGCTGTGGGTAGAACAGGTTTTTTGGAGTAAGATCAAGAAGTCAAGTAGAAGTTGAGATGTCCGTTAGACATCCATGAAATGATTAGTTTCACAGAAGTGTGGAGCTCAGGAAGGAGGTCTGCTAAAGATGTGAATTTGGGAGCCACGATCAATCATTCCACTATGGTCTTCTGAGAATAGGTCTAACTATAATGAACTGTATGCTGGCAGATCTGCTGATTATACCAAAAACTTTGGCCAGACAATACAACTGATGTGGAAGTCACTGTAACATTAACTTTTTCTGTAATCCCTCCTGGGTTGTGATCTGACATTTCAGGTGCATAACATAGTTAATACAGTTTAAATGTTTTCTTTAGAATATTCTCAAATATAAATGCAAAAACAAAAGGTAGTTCACTGATAAAAAACCAAAACTGAAAATAAAGATGGTCATCTAAAATCAACTGTATACTTTTTAATTTCCATTGGAGAGTGGACAAAATTCACTGACAACTCCCTCTCAAAAAAATGTTCTACTAAAAGGTCTACTAAACTAGACAGTGAATATATTTTAATTAAAATCTAGCAGACTTGCTATAGTATAGAGGTGTGCAGAGCATTATAGCAGTCATTAACAGAAGTGCTGTTTCAGGCACTCAGTTAATCATTTACATACACTATCATCTCATTTAGTCCTCTTTCCTGAGGTGTACCCATTTCACTTATGAGACCGAGATTCAGAGAAGTTAAATATGTGAGCTCATATGGTTAATACATACCAGGCAGAAATCTAACTCCAAATGAAATGAGAACTTCCTATAAAATTCAAACAGCACAATTTAGAAATGAAATCTGCTGAGGAAGGGATACTAATCTATTTTATTTTCAAATAAAGAGAAGGTGCTTTTATTTTCAAATAAAGATAAAGACCATGTTCTAAACACCCAACTTTCTACAGTCAATATATCCTGTACAAAAAGGTTGCTGGAATGCCATTTCCTTCCTCTTAAAAACATAAAAAAATCTAACCACCTCCACCCCCTATGACTCATGATTTTCACTGTAAATATGACTTTTCTTGCTGACATCTAGGCAAGGTGTTACTGATTAAATAAAAAAGTGGGCAAGTAATTTTGTGTTAGTTATCTCTACTTTCAGATTTTATCTGTAGCAATGATTAGGTGAAATTATACACCGTACTGTTAATGATTTAAAATTTTATTTCATGTAATAAATTATATAATGCACTTTTATCTTTAAACAGTCTACAGCAAAAAAACATTTTTGAAAATCTCTTTTAGTAAAACAAATACATTAGCAGGCTGACGTCAGCTTCAATTCTAATGGCTAACAACCCCCCACCACACACAATTACACAAACATTCTCTGAAAGTTCAAGTTGATACCACTTGATAAAAAGAATACATTTCCATTCTGCATAAGGCTTTAGACTGAACTGTAAAATATTAGGTGGGAAATTATAAAGATATACTCGTTAGCCTTGAACTCATCATCTTACATATGTAAATGCCATAATGGCCAAAAGGAGCATGACAGTGGAAAAAGAAAGGCACAAAAGGATGCAGCGGGTACATCTTAGTCCTGCATATTATGAGCAGCTGGCCATAAAAGACATAATCCACATAATGTGACAGATAAGGACAAAAACAGTTCACAGGAGGTGTTGGGTTTTTTTCCTGTTAACAGCAAATATGATTGTTCTTATCAAGTTAGTCAGAGGCTATCAAACTTCTGTGAACATCAAGCATGTCAAACCCGCAGCCACAAGCCTCGTTTATTGGGCCCGTGTTAGCCTTTGAGTTTGACATGTTTGGTGTATATAAACTGGATTACTTTATCAGTTACAAAGTAAGGTTGGCCTCCTGAAGTGCACAGGATAACAAAACCATTTAAGGGCTTGGCAGAAATCAGTACGTTTTAGAAAGTTGGGAAAAGAAAACCCAACTTTTAAAGGCGCCAAAGGATCTGTATGCAAAAACATTTCTCTGAATGTACATAAAATGAGATTGATCGGCATTTGTTGGTGTTGTCAATTGTTGGTTATTTTCCTCCATGAAAGAACACAAGAGTTTAACTCACGATGAGCTACTTCTTCAATATAAAGTAACGTCACTGGTTAAAAAAATTACCTTTAATTTAAATTTTACTGAAACCTATCCTAGCCATATTGTTCTATAGCTTAGGCCTCATTAAAGTTCTCATTACAGGGTAATCACCAAGAAACAGAGCCAGACACCATGTCACCTAAGGCCTATCCTCTGGAAGACCCAGCCAAATTATTAGTGCCAGGATGCTTTTCTTTGATCCTCAATGTTCACTTCAGGAATTCATGCCAGTACATAGAGGTAGCACCAGTGTGCAAGACTTGTCTATGTCACTGACATCAAGGCGCTCCTCCCAAAGCAGATTCAGGAAGATCGCCAACTGGTTGCAGCCCTTGAACGTGTAGATCCTGCACTGGGAGGTCATCCTTCTCCTGCCACTCAGCCTTCGGTCATGTTCGGAGGTACTGCTGACCCCTTGGACTTTCCAGCTCCACCTACTCAAGACCGCTCTTTCATGCGGGGTCTTGGCTGGAAAAATTCACCAGATTGCTAAACTGTACATTGCTCAGGCACCAAGCTCGATTGCCTTATGTTCTGATCCTTAATATTAGACTGTGTGGAGACCTGAGATTGTGTTGAGCGAGTGGATTGAGTATTCACTTGGAGAAATGATGGGATCATTGCGAATCTTGAGCCTTATGCAGACGGACATTACTGCAAAAGGAGAGATCTTGCAGATCTTTATACACTGGAACCTTTATACCTTCAGTTACTGTGTTATTTGCTCAATAAAAGCAATGCTGCCTATGCACTATGTAGGCAAGTTTCCGAAATCAAGCACAATCATTGCTTGAAGTCAGGCTATTAGCTTGAGGTCTATCAAAGCTCTCCTCAGTCACATTATTACTAGCATTTTGGCCCCTAAGCATATTGGCCATAACATTCTGGATTTCCTTCATGGCTGTACTGTTGATGCTGCAGATATGCTGAGTTAAACGGGGGAGAAAATTACCTGGTGTAACCATGCCTTTTATAGCAGAACAATTTAAACTCTGTAACTCAGTCATTGCCAAATCTGTGAGAAGATCAATAATCTTCAGCCCTTTGTCTTTGCTAAAACCACGATGCTGGGTTAAAAGGGGGAATAAGCCACTATATATAAGCTCACAAACATTTGTTAAGATAAACCAAGAAGCAATTACAGGCCTACCAGAGGGAAAGATAGGCAAGATGGTGGAAGACCTCACAGCCGCATATGATTGGTTTAAACTCCATGGATATTGGCCCAAACCTGAAGCAATTATCTCACCTGCTTGAGAAAAAGGGTGTGAGTCCACCTGACGTTCTTAGTGTTGGGTGGAATGCTCACCCACTGGCTACAAATAGCTTCAGATGACCAATCTGGACTCACTGCGTCCTTAAACATCGTATCAACCCATGTCATGTTTACTACTGACTACATGGCAGACTTTACCAAATTGCAATGTGACTATGTGCTACATTTTCAAGCATCCATACATGGTTTCAACCTCCTTGCCTCAATACTGCAGTCGTGAGCTCCAGAAGAAGCATTCTACCCAACACTGTCATGCAACTCCTGTACTGTGAGATCTTAGAGAAGGGGTTTAGCTTAAGTCGGAGTCCTATTTATCCTGGGATTCCTTTCTTAAAACTGCCAACTGAGACTACTACTCATACACAGTCATGGGAAGGCGATCCAGCAATTGCAGTGTCCTATAGGCTGGCAGAAAAATCTTATCATTTGCTCAAGAAGTTAAAGACTTGGGTACTCTTCTTGTCTCGGGTTAATCGCCTAAACACTTGGAGAGGTTGTCCCTAAGCCATATTGCCCTCTCCCTGGACTGCTTACCTCTGTGTCATTTTGGTACATGGGGCAAAAATATAGAAGCAAAGTCTCATCTGTAGCCAAGTAGCCTGGTATATTAGAGTTGCCTCTTACACACCAACTCTTCTCCAACGCTCAGGTGGTTCACTAAGGCCATTTATAATCTGCTTGATGTCAATGAGACCTTCCATTAGCATTTAAGCTCAAGTTGATTCCTGTTATGGCTTAGCCAGACATATTACTCGGGAAGGTGCTGATTTCTAAGTTACTTTTTGTAGGGATTGCGACAGTAAGTCCTGATGTCACCTGCCTAATGAGGCTAAACTTTACTAGGGTTGATAGTCAAGGTGGGCAAGCGCCTGACTTGTACTCCTTACTAGGAATGCTGATGCCCCTCGACGCAATCAGGACAACAATCACTGAGGTCAAGAAAACCATAGAATTTTGCCAAACCTCTCCTTGTCAAGCTCATCATAACGTGAGGTTTTTGCTCACAAGCCCCAACTGGCACTAGTCTGTACTCCTGGAGGCACAGATAGCAGTGTTTGTGTCCGAAGTACTTGTTCTCTCTCGGGATACTCCCTCTGAGGTCATTTTAGACCTCTGCCATGTTTATAATGTAATTATTCACACAAAGGGTGATGCTAGGTATTCAGAGAGAGTTACTGAAGAGGCTTTGTGTAGCGCTACCCAAGATAATTTGTTGTCTGATTTTCCACTCACCACACATACTAGTGCTCAACCTCAACAACACAGAACTTGATCGTGCTAATTCCGGAATTCAAGGAGCTATCACTTACTGTATCTTGGAAAAGCCTGCATGGGTAGGACCCTGCCAGACTTGTCTTATAACAGTTACTCAGGGATAACAAGCTGATTGGTCTGTCAGAAGCTTCTTCTTTGCATCTTGAGCCTGGTGATTGGTGCTCCTCAGAATTTCCAAAAGCTGATGGTATTTTCTGTGCCATTGGTGATGCTACACTGTCAGTACTCGATGCTGCAGAGTCTTACCCAATTGTTGCCAAGCATGCTCGGTTTGGAAAATCTGATTTCTCCCAGGAAGTTCTTGTTGCTCCAAGGTTAACCCCATTGATTCAGCAACTACATTGCTACCTGAAGATACTCTGCAGTGCAATGAAGATGAGGCGAAGGAATCCTCAGACTTAGGTATGTCTGCTTGCCACGGCTTCTGGGAGTGTGGAGGGTTCATTATTTGGGGAAGGACTTCACATACAGGTTCAATCTGATGTTCCTGACATGGGTTTGGTTGTTTTGCCTTCCAGTTTGGCTCTGGATAGGATCTCACCACTGTTGTAATCTAGTAACTATTGGGACCAATTAAGAAAAAAGGGGGAAAAAAAGAAAGAGAGCCACAGCAGCGTTATATGCTGGGGCAAAATACTAAAAAAACTTAATTTAAATTTACCATTCTGTATATCAAGGGCGTATTGGTGAACAAAACTATATTCAGTAATTCACATTCTATAGCTTCATTCACCTAATACACAAAGCTAACTAGAAAGATTTATAGCTGAACACTGAGTTCCTAAGGCTGGTATCACATGTCATTCCCTGATAGAATGAGAATTCATCAGCTGAGAACGTAAGAGCCAAATTGAGAGTTGGGTTTAAAATACCTTTCCCTTCTGTATGTATAAGGAACACATTGTGTAGTGACCTAAAGAGTATTTTCTGTTATTCAATTTTCTTTTCTGGGCAGACTACCACAGCACAGTGACTTTAAAAACCCAAAACTCTACCTGACAGCCTGAGGAAGAGCAGGTGGGTCACAAAAACAGACAGGCCACCTTTAGTCAATGACAGAGAAGCATCATCTTTGGCCCCTGCCACAGTTTCTGGACAATGAAGGCCAATTAGAAGGGTTACCAATTAGTACTAGCATTTAAAATGAACAACCGCTAATATATACTTTCTTACACTTTCATGTGGACATGGGAGAGAACAAGGAAAACAACATTGGAGTAGGGTAAAGGAAAGCCTGTATATACAGCACCTACAGCAACCCTTCAAAATCTCTTAGGAACTCTATGATCTCAAGGTCAAATTTAAACCAGCAGGAATAGAACTGGAATTCCAAAACCTCTGAGTGCTAATAATAAACACTGCAGCTGATTTTATGCACCAGGAATGAAATGTTATAACACATCTATCATTCACATGGGGGCTCATGTAATTTATCTTCAATTAGAATGATTATCTATTCAGCAACGGAAGCCTAAGAGCTCTGATACCCTGCAGAAGAAACAGCATTTGCTAGTCTCTCTGCTCTGGCCTCTCTTAAATGACAATACAGATCACTTTTTCTGTCAAGCAGTTCTGGCTTCCGCAGAGACAAGTGCACTGCCAGCATCTACACCGGCAACTTCTTTTCGCAGAATCCAGAAGTTCTGTGCAGAAACTTCAACTTCTTGGTTCTACAATTCAGTCCTAAACCCACAAAAAAAACATTACACAACTTTTTAATCCAAGATTTGCTCCTTTAAAATAAGTTGTTAAAGCTATTTTTTAAAATTAGATCTTTACAATATTTGAACTCTAGAGATATATGACATTTATAATTAAGTACTTTATGGCATTTATAATTAAGTAAGTACTTTCAACAGTCTTGACTTCCAAGGTTGTCAAGCCAGTGTCTAAAGTATCCTAACTTATACTTCAGTGAGAGTGGATCTGTCTAAGCTCATGTTTAATAAAGCACATTGCCAAATCGAGAGAGAAAAAAAACAACCCAGAAATCAAGGCAGATTCTCTACTGCAGTGTTTTCAAAAGTATGTTCCGTGGATGTCAATAAGTCTTCAGATTAGGATACGTTCAAGTGGTTTCAAAGGAATTCTTAGAACCTTTAATAAGCCAATAAGCGGTCTGCAAAGTCCCCAAATTATTTGTCCACAAGATTTTTTATCCCCAGGAGCACCTCTTAGGAACAACACTCCACAGAATGGGTCTTGAGAAACAGCTTCACCATTTAGTATATTCAGAAGCTTCACTAATTCCTCAGACTATGAGACATCAGTCTATTTCTTAAATGACACGAATAATTGTTATAGCCAATAGGTCTGGAATTTCAGACTCAGAAAGTGAACAAGTGGGCAGGGAGGAGAGGGTACACCTGTTTATCATACTACATCATTTCACTTCCCTAGCAATATATGTTCAGAAATACCCAGGGTTAAACACTCTTTCTAATGGCTATGCACTACACCTGGGCACACTAACCAATATTCTAAGGCTGCTTAAAGCAAAAACAGTGAAATTAAGTTTTCATTTATCCCAATGGAAAGATGCACAAGTGCCATAGAAAACAATTTATAATTACATATTTAGAACAAGTAACGCGGTTTGCCGCTCTGTTAACTAATGAGTTTACCGACCACTGACCTGGACTCTCGATTCCAGTAATTACAGGCTGTTGTTGTTCCTTGTGATTAAACCCCTATCCCAGTGGTCGGCAAACTCATTAGTCAACAGAGCGGCAAACAACATATAGACAAATAACACTGTAGAGCTATCTTCTTTGAAGCACTATTGAATAATTAAAGTTGCTATGGAAAACTCTTTCCTTGAGGAGTTAGTTTACTTTAGAGCAGTGTTTCTCAACCTCAGCATTACTGACATTAGGAATTGGATCATTCTTTGTTTTGGAAAGTTGTCTTGTCCACAATAGGATGATAGATGTCAATAGCATCCTACCAATCTTAACAACCAAAAATATCCCAGATATAAGCAAAAGTGTCCCAGATATTTGCTTGGAATATAAGCGACTCATCCCAGGTTGAGAACCAATGCTTTTGAGAGAAAATTAAAGCTTCCCCTTTGACTACTCTTCTCTGGGAAGTGTCCATTTTATAGGCACACTGTGACTTACACATATCCACAAACATCTAGAAATTAGTAGCATTAGAGATCTTTCTAAATTCGATGTGATCAAAAACAAAAGTAATTCGTGATCAGTAGAAAATGGTTAGGAAGAAAACAGTCTACACATTTCAAAAAGTATTGTGGTAATTTTACTGCTCTTATATTAGTAAGAATTATCTGAATCATAATGCTTAGTTGACAAATATTTCACAATTATAAAAATGCTAACTGTGTATTACTGTATAATCCATTAAGGATCATAATGCTTGAGGCTATATCAGAATAAAAAGTTTAACAATCATAAATGGCTAAATCAGGCCATATTCTAGTCCTTGACCAAACATTCTCCATGAAATTCTCAATTCAAAAATGTCAAGATTTGTCTTTAAACTGCTTGCTTATTCTGTCACCTCATCATTTCTTTCAAATGATCAAAAAGAAACCCTTCATGTGTCATGAAGCATCCTTGAACTTGTCAAGAATTACATTCTCTAGTTTTAAACCCATTTCTTCAATAACCACATCTTCAGTTTTGTCATTGTCAACTCCAGATCCATCACTCTCTCTGTTGTGTTCTTTTCTGACTATCTTGAAACACTTGTCCAGTCTCTTTATGAACAAGTCCACATCCTGTGTCTTCATGCCAATGGCTGACGCAGCATTGAGGTAGGCACAAGAGTAATCATTTGTATGTGACATGAAGCCTCGGAAAGTGTAGCCACTCACAGTTTGCACAGCCCCAAGAGGCACAACTCTAAAATGAAAAAAAATTACCGATTTGATATGCCTGGTGATATCAGAGTGTCACGCACAAACAAAAGATATCTATGTTACTAAGCCTTACATCTACTTCTTAAGAAGTTTATAAACAGCCATAAATCATGGTCTATGAAGAAAGACTATCAGCCTTAAACAGTAAACAACATACTCACTTTTACATGGAAAAGTGATTTCTATCTACTTATCTCCTATTAAAGAGGTACAAGCTCTAGGAATTGCAGACACCTGTACATCTTCTTCAAAGAGTTTAAAAAAAAATTGTTTTTGTAGCAAGTATGGAATCCGATTTCACATATATGAACTTTACCGGAATGGTGGAACTGGTATGCCAAAATCACTCTGATTAACTGCCATTGTGTCACCTCAAATAATCAACAAACTAAAATTACACCTATCTGATCAGTGCTATGCAATAAGGATTTTAAAGCAAGGATCCAAAAGAAATTATGTAACTGCTTTCAGTGGGGAGGTGGTCAGCTATCAGTAATGGCACACGCATTTTTTTAAGCTTGATTTCATTGGCACACTTGATATAAGCACATTTCTAACAGTCCCTTTTTATTTCTCAAAGAAGCCAATTAAGATAAACATAAAGACAAATAGTGGCAACACTAAAAACAAAGCTAAGAAAACCATTCTAAAAGTATCAAACTATGCTGTGTTATATTATGGTAAAAGCTGAATTCATCTAAGATTGTTTTCTTTTAAAAAGTTGTCCTTTGATGTGAAATCTCTAACCTCTGGGAGTCAGAGGAAAGTAATAGGAGAATGTAAACAGAAATACTAAGAACAAGGTATATCTTTGTAAGTCATTCTTCTTTGACATCATCAAATTAAAAATGAAATTAATTTTTAAACCAGGTACATAAAGGAGCAAAATGTACATTTTTCAAAGACAGTTCTTAGACAAGAATTGCATCACCTTTTTAGTTTAGGAAATGGGCTTTTCCTTAAACATACTTTCAATTAAATTTAGTAATGAAGATGACATTTCTAACACCATTAAGTGACATCACTGAAGATTATCGAACAAAAGAAAATAAAGACAAACATAGAGAGGTAATGAACTTTTGTTTCTGTATGTCTATTCAAATAAACAAGATTCCTATCTTTCTGTGTCTATTTGAAGTGTAGGCAATCCACAGGTGGGCATTTAGTAGACTGATAGATTCTCGACCTCAATATTTATTCTATAATGAATTCTTAGGGATAGTTCAGCATATACTTTGGGGACTATTGTTAAAGAAAGGCACTTTATTAGTCAAATAACTTAAAAAAGCCAAATCAATCCAAGCTTTTAAACATAATTACCTGGCTCCAGAAACCTGTCTGGTAAAAAGCATTGAGCCAAGCTGAGTGACAGCTTTGTCATGATGCTCATCTAGTGTCTTAAGTGTCACAGCTGAAAAAGAAAAGAGCACCCTAGTGAGCCTTGATTCACAAGCAAAAAATCACTCAAAAAACAACACTTAATAATGAAAACATTACTTTTGTATGTTGAAATACACATAACATGAAATTTACCACCTTAGCCATTTTTAGGGTATGTTCAGTATTGTTAAATACATTCACATTGTTGTGCAACCACCATCCATCCATCCCTATAATTCTTACCATTTTGTAAAACTGAAATGGTATACCTATTACAAAATAACTCCCAATTCTCCCTTCCCTGAGCTGCTGCAACCACCATTATACTTCCTGTCTCTCTGATTTTAACTGCTCTAAGTACTTCAAATAAATGAAATCACTCTGTATTGGTCTCTTTGTAACTAGTTTATTTCACAGAGACATTACTTTGTATTCATTATCAAGTGGCATGACTGGCATGCACTTAATATAGTAAGGATTTGCATGCGTATCAGACAAAAATACATTAATAAAAATTAACATACTCAGACAGAATTTCTGTATCACCTCTCTAAAAAGTGAATTTTCCAATTAAACAGATGAAACTATGACATGATCAATATGGCAGTTTAGTCAAATTCAACCATGTTTTAAGAACTTGTAAAATGAGAAAGTGGGATATATTTCAGCACATATAAAACACTAAATAAGATCAGCTTCTGCATATAAAAATGAAAATTATCTTTCTGAGATTATGTGAGTAAACTGCACTCTATGTATACCATCAACCACTGACACTAGGTACCATTTCCTAAGGATAGACTTAACCATACTAGGTAGTTTGCAAATATAATCTCAACTATCTTACCTAATAATAGACAAACATGTAAATTGACCATACCTCTGCTATGCCCACAGCCAATCAGGAGTGAGTATGCAAATTAACCCCACAAAGATGGCAAGTTAACTTGCATATGCAGGTGCAGAGCGGCCAGGAGGGGCAAGACACCTGCTATGAGGGAAAGGGGGCATGGCAGAGGGAGCTCCAGGAGCGGTGCTCCTGGGCGGGCCAGGAGCGAGGACTTGCAGGTTCCCAGGCGGCCGGGAGCAAAGCCAGGGGGAGGAAGGCCTATTCTTGAACGAGCATCATGCAAATAATTGCATGTGAGGATTATTATCTCTTATTTTATAGATGGAGAAAGCAAGTTAGGGGCTAGTACATGGAAGAATTGGAATTTAAATTATACCACATCACCTTCTATAGCATCTACATAAATTATAAACCAACAAAGGACTGGCTGGCCCAAATAGTTCTCCATGGAAGCCATTCCTGAAAAAGGTTTAAGTTACAAATGACTATTTACTAACTTTCCTCAGATATGCCTGAAATATGAAGTATATTAACAAAGTAAAAGGAATATAATGAAGCTTAAAACTTACTTAAATGCATAAAAGTCAACATTAATATTATGCCATTCAGCAGTTCTTGTCTACATAACAAAAATCATAGCCCCTACACAAAGGAAATTATCATAAATGCAGAATTCTCTAACACAGAGATGCTCAAGAAAACAAACAATAATAGCAATAAAACAATGTAAGAATAGCTTTAATTTCTAATATTATGGCGTTTGTTAACTGACAAATATTTTTTAATATTTATATCGAGTTCTTACTAGCGATCAAATGATTTTCATTAGAAGCAGGAGTAAAAGTATTATTTTCTGACTATTAGCTATAATAGTTATATTGACTTGGATTCTTTCAGAATATAGTTTTTATTTTAATCTTAGAAATACATTAAAGCATTTCCAAAGGCTAACTAAACTTTTTCAATTTACAAATTAATACTGTTATAAATTTAGAAATATCATTGTAACCAGAAGGAATTGCTACTCATTCTAGAAATACCAGCTTCCTGCTGCGGATGGTTCAGAGTGCTGATTTTCCTTTTAAAGGAAAGAAATTACCTAATGATATGGGATTGTGAGGGGTATGCAACAGTCTTTCATCGTAGGCTTCTACCAGCTTCTTTAGTTGGATGGACAAATATGAAAACATTTCCTGTAATAAGAAAATGTTACAGTTGAAAATCAAATAAGTATGTATTGAAACTTGCCAAATTTAATAAGACAAAATCTGACTGGTGTCAAGTTTGTGATATAAATTCAATTAAACTCATTCATGTGCCCTAGGAGCAATTCTTTACTTTGCTGCAATATAGTGAAATTCAAAGCTGTCACAATTATCAGAAACCACAGGATTTAGGTAAAGAAGGTGATGAACCAGCACATTTCCTGCTTTGGGGCTATCATGGATCCGTCATAAATTCATCCTCTTTTCAGAACCTCCAGGGCTCCTGCTCTAGTCCAAGTAGCTGTCGATCTCTGCCCTGGACCACAACAATACATTCTAAGTGATTTCCCTGCCGCCTTTCCAGCCCCTCGACAATCTGTTCTACACACAGAATGGCCTTTCAAAAGCATAACTCAGACCATGTCCCTCCCAATGACTACCTCCTGTAAGTATAAAAATACAAACTCTTCACCCAGAAGGCCCTGAACAATCTGGCTCAGCCAACAAACAAAACTCAGCAACTTACTACTGTGCCACTTACTACAGGGCCAGCCACATCAGCCTCCTGGCCAACAGCTGAGCATGCCAAGCTCATTCCAGTGTCAGAACCTCCATGCCCGCTTCCCCTGGACTCAGAAGCTCTTCTCCACTCATTCCATGAGTGATCCCTTTAGACACAGACTAAGGAGACCTTCCTTTATTACTTCCCCATACAAGCTGCTCAACAACTCTGTCCATTCTCAACTCTCAATCTCATTCCAACACCATTACTTAACACAATCTGAAATTATCTTATGTAATTGCTTAAATGAATACTACTTATGACAGTTTACTAGAATAGAAAAACTCCTTGAAAGGAAGAACTCTGACTTCTTCACCACTATTTCCTCAACACCAAGAAAAATGTGCCATGCTTTTAGAATGTAAGTAACTTAGGAAGAGGTAGTTTAAAAATCCATTTCTTTTAAATCATATAAAATTAACATAGACTCAATTTAAAAAATAGAGCAACTAAAAATTAAATATTGTATTCATGATCCTACTCTAGAGAACAATGCACAGCTAATAGTAGAAAATAAAGTAAAAATATTTTTATAAGTACAAAATTTCATGTGCACATATAAGAAGTGGGAGTTCAACCAAGTTACATGTAAATATTAAATTGGCAACTGTGTGATCTAAAATTATATTTTTCTCCTAGTAAGCCCTTTCCAAAATCTTGAAATGCAAATCTGTCCACAGAGAAACCAAGATGGCAGCATAGGTGAACACCTAAACTGCTGCTTCACAACAATTTCAACACTACAGCTAAAAGACAGAACAGACATCATCCAGAACCACAGGAAAGCTGGCTGAGTGGAAATTCTACAACTAGAAGGAAAGATAGGAGCACACAGAGACTCAGAGGAGCTGCAAAAGACTGAGGTACGGAGACACGTGTGCAGAGAAGACGGAAGGCTGAGTGCCTGGCTGGCTTTCTCTAGCGGGAGGGAAACAGAAGCTCCCAACTACACTGAATCCCAGTTCTGACTGCACTGAACCCCATTTATGGGCTAGACCCTGGGGACCCAGACTCATACAGGGGGAATCTGGACTGTTAGGAGAAGAGAGGAGTGTACGGAAACTCAGGGGTGCTGCGAAAGGTAGAGGTCTGGAAGCACGCGCGAGTGTGCGCAGAGAGGACTGACTGCTCAGTACGCCGCTAGCTTTCTCTACTGGGAGGAGGACAAGGGCTCCCGACTGCGCTGAACTCCAATTCCGAATGCACTGAACCCCAGTTTCAGGCAACACCCGGGGAACCCAGAACCATACAGGGGAAGTCTGGAGTGTCAGGAAAAGAGAGGAGCACATGGAAACTCAGGGGAGCCACAAAGGGCAGAGGCCTGGAGGCACACACACGAGTGTGTGCAAAGAGGACAGCAGCAATTACTGAAGGACATTGAGACACATGGTCCTCATAGGGCAGGGCTGACGGGAAGCCAAGGCTGTCTGCTCAGCCCTGAGACTCCACCCCATCCAAGCCGAGCATAGACTCTTGCAATTTTGCAAGTCTTATCTCATAAGGCTGACTCCAGCACAGAAGTTCTCCCAGTGTAGACACAGCTGATCCTCACAGCCAACTGGCCTGGAGGTAAATTCCTCCCAGTGATGGCAACAACAATCAAGACTTAACTACAATGAGGCTGTACACACAGTCCACAAAGGGGTGCACCAAGAGAGTCCACCTCAGGTAACTGGGGATGCTAAGCCACTGGGCAATATAGTACAACTAGCACACAAAGCTACTCTACCAACTCAGGAAAGCAGCCAAAATTGGAGATGAAGAAACAGATCACAAACGAAAAAAATAAGAGGAAAGCAGACAACTAGATATAGAGTTCAAAACCACAGTTATAAGATTTTTCAAATATTTCCTAGAAAAGATGGATAAATTTAGCAAGACCTCTAAGGATATGAAAAAGGACCAACTAACAATTAAACATACACTGACTGAAATGAAAAATATTATACAGAGACCTTACAGCCATCTAGAGGAACACAAGAATCAAGTCAAAGATTTGAAATACAAAGAAGCAAAAAAAAAAAAAAATAAAAAGTAAAAAAAAAAAGAAAAAAAGAATACAAAAATTAGAAGATAGTGTAAGGAGCCACTGGGACAACTTCAGAATTATGAGGGTGCCAAAAGAAGAGAGAAAGCAAGATGTTGAAAACTTATTTGAAGAAATAATGACCGTAAACTTCCCCCACCTGGTGAAAGAAATACACTTACAAGTCCTGGAAGCACACAGGACCCCAAACAAAAGGAAGCTAAGGAGGACCACACCAAGACACATCATAATTAAAATGCCAAGAGCAAAAGACAAAGAAAGAATATTAAAAGCAGCAAGAGAAAAACAGTTAATTACCTACAAGGGAGCACCCATATGACTGTCAGCTGATTTCTCAACAGAAACTATGCAGGCCAGATGAGAATGGCAAGAAATATTCAAAGTGATAAATAGCAAGAACCTACAACCAAGACTCTACCCTATATTGTTCAAGAATCAACTGTACTTAATTTGTAGTTAGCTACTTCTATAAAGAGAGGAAATGTTTCCTTAGTAACACCCTAGTGGTGCTTTGAAACTTATTACTGCATACATGTCAATTAAAAAACTGAGATTTTTCCCAATATTCAATTGGGAAAATACTTTAACACTGTAACACATCAGTTTTAACTAAATTAGTTCTATCAATCACTTGCTAATACCACTAAAATTCAGTTTTAACTGCACTGATTTTTAACCTGATGTTAAAAATCTTTAAACAGTAGGCATTATACTAAGATTACTAAATTTCATATCATTACTATGGGAGTAATCAGAAAATAAAGAAAATATTTATGAATCAAGTTCACATCCATCTGCAAATATTTATAGTATCTCTACTCTGTGTAAAGGGTTATGAAGTAATCTAATAAGCAAAGAGGCTTAAATTATCTGAAAGCACAATATACTGAATCCTGCAATATTCCACATATTAAGGTCCCAAATGTTCTCCCTTTAATATCACTACCTTTAAAATAGATCATTTAGGAGACTGTACCACTATTTCCTACACTAATACTTAGCTAAGCAGTTTTTTACCTGATATATTAAAGGCACTACAGAACCTGCTTGGCTTTTTTTTTCTTTCTTTTTTTTCTTTTTTTTTGCTACAGTTAAATCTATAACTGACATTTATTATAAAATACTTCTGTAAAGGGAGAAATTTATTAGCACCCCAAGCAAATATATATAGAGAGACTGTACTTAAAAGAAATGAAATATTATTGATTTTCTATGTCATTTTTGCTGTATTTAACTTAATTTTAAAAGACTCTTCACTACAGATAAACTGAGCTGTATACCTGAATGCTAATGTCAGCTATATTTTCAGAATAAAAATACAAAACTTCACACCATAGTTCAAGATGTTAATGGAGGGGAAGATGAATTATATTAAGCATTACCTTTCCTATGGCCTTTTGTAAACTGATTTGCAGTCATGAAGCCCAACATTCAGCCCACTCCTCCCCATAACCCAAAGTTGTGCATAATTCACTAAATTTTAATGAAAAAGGTCTTATGTAATCATGTTTTTTAAAAAAGATGCTGTTTCAAGTTCAGCTTAAGATATAAATAGAACTTTGTATATTACTACAATATGCCTCATAAGGTGAGTAATACATCAAAAGGAAAACATAACAAATAGTCTAATCTTTCACTGATAACCATGAAAGGATGGATGGACAACAGGCTGTAGGTACATATCCATGCAAAGATGTCCATATTTGAAGATAACAGTACAAATGCAATGTGTCTCTATGATCGTGGCCAAATTACAAGATCTAGGCACACTCGGCAACCTTTGCATCTCAGGATAAAGTACAGCTTTCAAATTCTTCTGTGCGGCCCCTCGACCAGGCCTGAAATCTCATGCTTTTGTTGAGATTCAACCACTCCACGCTTAGGGCTGCAGATCTAATGTTTCCAAACCCAGCTTTGCTGTAGAACATTATTTGGCCTAGATGTCTGATGTTCTTTTATAATGTGGTTTGTCCTCCAAGTGTCAACTAACAAATTCCAGCCCCTGGAGCAGCCATTCGCTGCCATCCTCTTCTGCACTTGTCCATATCAGCAGATATTTGCAACTATGATTACCTGTCTGACCTGTCAACAAAGCACTCTTCTAAAAGGAAAGCTAAGCAGAATGGTTTTCTCCAGCAAAACCGGTAAGGATAAACTTCTCAGACTGATCTGTTTGCTTAAAGAAACTCAAAGTCTCTTAAATTTAACCCCTTCCCTTAATGGCTACTTCAGTTAAATTCCTGGTCATTTCTCCCGTCAATGAAGCAGCTGTGTTGATCCAGAAGGGGCTGAGGGCAAAGAGGCTCAATTCACAGGCATAGTTCCACTTCCTCTGATCCTTTCACCCTTCAAAAGAGACAGCTTGAGAAGGAATGGCTTCAAGCTGAGTTCCTGTCTGCCTCTACTGTGAGAAAGATAAAGCCTTTTCTGAAAAGATATACTAGATGAAATAACCTCTAAAAATATCATTGTGGTGAATAAGGGCACGGAATAAAAAAATTCCAAGTTTTTCTTTTAACACTCCTTTTTTTAGAACGAAATAACACCAATAATATAAAAAGGAGCTCTCGGTGATGGTATATAAATAGCTCTGGCTGGAACAAAATAGCTTTGCCTCAGCTTCTCCAGAGCTGAACCAATAAAACTATCACGATTAAATTTTCACAGTTCAAAAGCAAGTCCATTTAAACAACAGAGGCTCTTCTGCAACAAATCCAATAAAAAAACAACAATATTTATGCTACATATATGTAATTATGGTTTATGGAAGACATGGACATTTTTCAATGAAAAGACCCGCCTGTTGAATGAAGTTGTAAAGAACAATTTTATTCACTTACAGTGAGAGTTCTCAAATGAGCATTCTAATACTTGAAGGCTACTACTGCAGATAATCTGTATTCTAAGTATCTATTAAAGAATTTTAAATAGAACCAATTAACAAAGAATAGAGCTTTTGGGGTTTTACATACCTCCACTAGATAAGAAAGGGGCAGTCACAAGATCATCATTTTTATGGCTCAAGTGCCTAGTGCTGAACAGGCAAACACTCCCAACACCGGACGCAGTGAGAGCAGAGCGGTCAGACAGCAAGCAGAGACTAGCACCACACTAACCTGAGTTTCAATGGCATGTGGTCCCTGAGTAAGTACCTAACTTTTCTGAACCTTAATTCCATGTGTAAAATGGGAATAATGCCTACCTCAGAAACTTACTCTGAGTAATATGAAGTAATGAATATAATAAACCTAGCAGAGTTTCTGGAATACAGCATACATTCATAAAATTTTTTCCGCCATCCACCTACTTTTACCTTAGCCTAAAAGAGGTTTCAGGTTAAAATAACTAACATTAGCTAGCAGGACACCTATAGACTCATGCTAATACCCAATAGCTACAATCCTATTCTTATTCTCTCCCTGTTTATTCCACTCTACTATATCTAGATAAAAAGAAAAGAACAGCCCTGACCAGTTTGGCTCAGTAGATAGAGCATCAGCCTGTGGGCTGAAGGGTCCCAGGTTCGATTCTGGTCAAGAATATGTACCTTGGGTTGTGGGCATATCCCCACTATGAGGTGCGCAGGAGGCAGCTGATCAATGTTTCTCTTTCATAAATGTTTCTCTATCCCTCTCTATCCCTCTCTATCCCTCTCCCTTCATCTCTGAAAAATCAATAAAAAATATTAAAAGAAAAAGAAAAGAAGAAAGTTCTGGGTGTTATAAAGAGAGCTGTACCATGAAGTTGAAGAGACCATCGTATTAAATTGTTTAACCTTACAAAATGTTTGATTTATAAATTACCAATGTGACTTCTACTCGATTACTAAATTATATGCCAATTACCATGATTATAATGCCATTGTCCAGGAAATAACTATTTTAAGAAATATTTACAGTCTTTTAAAACCAGAAGTGGTCTGAGATAGTTGATTCTTTCACAAACAAGAAAATAAAATCTGCAAATTCAAGTATCTTTTTTTATAGTGAAACAACTAATTAGGAAAGAGCTAAGACCCACTGGTGTCTGATACAATTAAACTTTGAGGTGACAGTTTATCTCACCCTACAAACAAAAGCTTCATCTGTCCTTTGAAGAAGGTTCTTTGAAGATTTTGAGACCTACTCTTGGCTACTACAGTCTATGGCCATGATGATTACTTTATGGCGTTTATCAAACTGGACTTCTAATCATTTAAATTTTTTTCCCTCAGGTTTATCAAGGTATAATTTACATACAGTAAAACCTTAAATGTCTACTTTTCAGGTATCCACTTCTATTAATTTTGAAAAACATATTAACAGTCATGAAACCACTTCCACAATTTGCCACTATAGTTCCCTCTCCCAACCCAAGTCACTGGCAACCATCCTTTTTTCTCCCCTGATATTTTTTGCCTTTTCCAGCATGGCATATAAATGAAACCATATAAAAACCAATTAAAAAAAGATTTTTAAAAATGCAGAACTTC
>JAAGEH010002528.1:6963353-7012046 GCA_011751065.1 Lasiurus cinereus
CAGGAAAAGAAAAAAGAAAAAAAGAATACAAAAATTAGAAGATAGTGTAAGGAGCCACTGGGACAACTTCAGAATTATGAGGGTGCCAAAAGAAGAGAGAAAGCAAGATGTTGAAAACTTATTTGAAGAAATAATGACTGTAAACTTCCCCCACCTGGTGAAAGAAATACACTTACAAGTCCTAGAAGCACACAGGACCCCAAACAAAAGGAAGCTAAGGAGGACCACACCAAGACACATCATAATTAAAATGCCAAGAACAAAAGACAAAGAGAGAATATTAAAAGCAGCAAGAGAAAAACAGTTAATTACCTACAAGGGAGCACCCATATGACTGTCAGCTGATTTCTCAACAGAAACTATGCAGGCCAGATTAGAATGGTAAGAAATATTCAAAGTGATGAACAGCAAGAACCTACAACCAAGACTCTACCCTATATTGTTCAAGAATCAACTGTACTTAATTTGTAGTTAGCTACTTCTATAAAGAGAGGAAATGTTTCCTTAGTAACACCCTAGTGGTGCTTTGAAACTTATTACTGCATACATGTCAATTAAAAAACTGAGATTTTTCCCAATATTCAATTGGGAAAATACTTTAACACTGTAACACATCAGTTTTAACTAAATTAGTTCTATCAATCACTTGCTAATACCACTAAAATTCAGTTTTAACTGCACTGATTTTTAACCTGATGTTAAAAATCTTTAAACAGTAGGCATTATACTAAGATTACTAAATTTCATATCATTACTATGGGAGTAATCAGAAAATAAAGAAAATATTTATGAATCAAGTTCACATCCATCTGCAAATATTTATAGTATCTCTACTCTGTGTAAAGGGTTATGAAGTAATCTAATAAGCAAAGAGGCTTAAATTATCTGAAAGCACAATATACTGAATCCTGCAATATTCCACATATTAAGGTCCCAAATGTTCTCCCTTTAATATCACTACCTTTAAAATAGATCATTTAGGAGACTGTACCACTATTTCCTACACTAATACTTAGCTAAGCAGTTTTTTACCTGATATATTAAAGGCACTACAGAACCTGCTTGGCTTTTTTTTTCTTTCTTTTTTTCTTTTTTTTTTGCTACAGTTAAATCTATAACTGACATTTATTATAAAATACTTCTGTAAAGGGAGAAATTTATTAGCACCCCAAGCAAATATATATAGAGAGACTATACTTAAAAGAAATGAAATATTATTGATTTTCTATGTCATTTTTGCTGTATTTAACTTAATTTTAAAAGACTCTTCACTACAGATAAACTGAGCTGTATACCTGAATGCTAATGTCAGCTATATTTTCAGAATAAAAATACAAAACTTCACACCATAGTTCAAGATGTTAATGGAGGGGAAGTTGAATTATATTAAGCATTACCTTTCCTATGGCCTTTTGTAAACTGATTTGCAGTCATGAAGCCCAACATTCAGCCCACTCCTCCCCATAACCCAAAGTTGTGCATAATTCACTAAATTTTAATGAAAAAGGTCTTATGTAATCGTGTTTTTTAAAAAAGATGCTGTTTCAAGTTCAGCTTAAGATATAAATAGAACTTTGTATATTACTACAATATGCCTCATAAGGTGAGTAATACATCAAAAGGAAAACATAACAAATAGTCTAATCTTTCACTGATAACCATGAAAGGATGGATGGACAACAGGCTGTAGGTACATATCCATGCAAAGATGTCCATATTTGAAGATAACAGTACAAATGCAATGTGTCTCTATGATCGTGGCCAAATTACAAGATCTAGGCACACTCGGCAATCTTTGCATCTCAGGATAAAGTACAGCTTTCAAATTCTTCTGTGCGGCCCCTCGACCAGGCCTGAAATCTCATGCTTTTGTTGAGATTCAACCACTCCAAGCTTAGGGCTGCAGATCTTCTAATGTTTCCAAACCCAGCTTTGCTGTAGAACATTATTTGGCCTAGATGTCTGATGTTCTTTTATAATGTGGTTTGTCCTCCAAGTGTCAACTAACAAATTCCAGCCCCTGGAGCAGCCATTCGCTGCCATCCTCTTCTGCACTTGTCCATATCAGCAGATATTTGCAACTATGATTACCTGTCTGACCTGTCAACAAAGCACTCTTCTAAAAGGAAAGCTAAGCAGAATGGTTTTCTCCAGCAAAACTGGTAAGGATAAACTTCTCAGACTGATCCGTTTGCTTAAAGAAACTCAAAGTCTCTTAAATTTAACCCCTTCCCTTAAAGGCTACTTCAGTTAAATTCCTGGTCATTTCTCCCGTCAATGAAGCAGCTGTGTTGATCCAGAAGGGGCTGAGGGCAAAGAGGCTCAATTCACAGGCATAGTTCCACTTCCTCTGATCCTTTCACCCTTCAAAAGAGACAGCTTGAGAAGGAATGGCTTCAAGCTGAGTTCCTGTCTGCCTCTACTGTGAGAAAGATAAAGCCTTTTCTGAAAAGATATACTAGATGAAATAACCTCTAAAAATATCATTGTGGTGAATAAGGGCACGGAATAAAAAAATTCCAAGTTTTTCTTTTAACACTCCTTTTTTTAGAACGAAATAACACCAATAATATAAAAAGGAGCTCTCGGTGATGGTATATAAATAGCCCTGGCTGGAACAAAATAGCTTTGCCTCAGCTTCTCCAGAGCTGAACCAATAAAACTATCACGATTAAATTTTCACAGTTCAAAAGCAAGTCCATTTAAACAACAGAGGCTCTTCTGCAACAAATCCAATAAAAAAACAACAATATTTATGCTACATATATGTAATTATGGTTTATGGAAGACATGGACATTTTTCAATGAAAAGACCCGCCTGTTGAATGAAGTTGTAAAGAACAATTTTATTCACTTACAGTGAGAGTTCTCAAATGAGCATTCTAATACTTGAAGGCTACTACTGCAGATAATCTGTATTCTAAGTATCTATTAAAGAATTTTAAATAGAACCAATTAACAAAGAATAGAGCTTTTGGGGTTTTACATACCTCCACTAGATAAGAAAGGGGCAGTCACAAGATCATCATTTTTATGGCTCAAGTGCCTAGTGCACAACAGGCAAACACTCCCAACACCGGACGCAGTGAGAGCAGAGCGGTCAGACAGCAAGCAGAGACTAGCACCACACTAACCTGAGTTTCAATGGCATGTGGTCCCTGAGTAAGTACCTAACTTTTCTGAACCTTAATTCCATGTGTAAAATGGGAATAATGCCTACCTCAGAAACTTACTCTGAGTAATATGAAATAATGAATATAATAAACCTAGCAGAGTTTCTGGAATACAGCATACATTCATAAAAATGTTTTCCCCATCCACCTACTTTTACCTTAGCCTAAAAGAGGTTTCAGGTTAAAATAACTAACATTAGCTAGCAGGACACCTATAGACTCATGCTAATACCCAATAGCTACAATCCTATTCTTATTCTCTCCCTGTTTATTCCACTCTACTATATCTAGATAAAAAGAAAAGAACAGCCCTGACCAGTTTGGCTCAGTAGATAGAGCATCAGCCTGTGGGCTGAAGGGTCCCAGGTTCGATTCTGGTCAAGAATATGTACCTTGGGTTGTGGGCATATCCCCAGTATGAGGTGCGCAGGAGGCAGTTGATCAATGTTTCTCTTTCATAAATGTTTCTCTATCCCTCTCTATCCCTCTCTATCCCTCTCCCTTCATCTCTGAAAAATCAATAAAAAATATTAAAAGAAAAAGAAAAGAAGAAAGTTCTGGGTGTTATAAAGAGAGCTGTACCATGAAGTTGAAGAGACCATCATATTAAATTGTTTAACCTTACAAAATGTTTGATTTATAAATTACCAATGTGACCTCTACTCGATTATTAAATTATATGCCAATTACCATGATTATAATGCCATTGTCCAGAAATAACTATTTTAAGAAATATTTACAGTCTTTTAAAACCAGAAGTGGTCTGAGATAGTTGATTCTTTCACAAACAAGAAAATAAAATCTGCAAATTCAAGTATCTTTTTTTATAGTGAAACAACTAATTAGGAAAGAGCTAAGACCCACTGGTGTCTGATACAATTAAACTTTGAGGTGACAGTTTATCTCACCCTACAAACAAAAGCTTCATCTGTCCTTTGAAGAAGGTTCTTTGAAGATTTTGAGACCTTCTCTTGGCTACTACAGTCTATGGCCATGATGATTACTTTATGGCGTTTATCAAACTGGACTTCTAATCATTTAAATTTTTTTCCCTCAGGTTTATCAAGGTATAATTTACATACAGTAAAACCTTAAATGTCTACTTTTCAGGTGTCCACTTCTATTAATTTTGAAAAACATATTAACAGTCATTGTGGAAGCCACTTCCACAATTTGCCACTATAGTTCCCTCCCCCAACCCAAGTCACTGGCAACCATCCTTTTTTCTCTCCTGATATTTTTTGCCTTTTCCAGCATGGCATATAAATGAAACCATATAAAAACCAATTAAAAAAAGATTTTTAAAAATGCAGAACTTCCGAGTTTGATTTATTTTATTTAACACAGTGCAGCATTTGAGAATCATAATGCTGTTGAATATATTAGTAAGTTTGTCCTTTTTACTGCTGTGTATGTATGTACCACAGTTTGTTTATACAACAGATGATGGACATTTGAGTTATTTCCAAGTTTTAAAAATTAAGAATAAAATCATTATAAACATTCATGTCTAGATTTTTGAACAGGCATAAATGAGAATTTATCTTGAGTAAGTAGTAAGAGGTAGACGATGGTTAGTGAATGTTAAACTTTATAAAAAACTGCCAAAGTGGGATTTTTTTTGCTTTTTTAAAATTTAATAAACCTTTATTGTTCAGATTATTACAACTGATCCTCTTCTCCCCCCCTCCCATAACTCCACTCCACCCGGTTCCCACCCCACCCTCTGCACTTACCTTCCACCCCACTGTCCTCATCCATAGGTGTACAGTTTTTGTTCAGTATCTTCTCCAACCCTCCACACCCTTTTCCCAAGAATTGTCAGTCCACTCCCTTTCTATGCCTCTGATTCTATTATATTCACCAATTTATTCTGTTCATCAGATTTTTTTATTCACCTGATTTTTAGATTCAGATGTTGATATGTATTTGTTGTTCATAATTTTTATCTTTACTTTTTTCTTCTTCCTCTTCTTAAAGGGTATCTTTCAGCATTTCATATAATACTGGTTTGGTATTGATAAACTCCTTTAGCTTTTTATCTGTGAAGCTCTTAATCTGACCTTCAATTCTGAATGATAGCTTTGCTGGGTAATCTTGGTTGTAGGTTCTTGCTATTCATCACGTTGAATATTTCTTGCCACTCCCATCTGGCCTGCATAGTTTCTGTTGAGAAATCAGCTGACAGTCCTATGAGTGCTCCCTTGTAGGTAACTAACTGTTTTTCTCTTGCTGCTTTTAATATTCTCTGTCTTTTGCTCTTGGCATTTTAATTACGATGTGTCTTGGTGTGGTCCTCTTTGGATTCCTTTTGTTTGGGGTTCTCTATGCTTCCTGGACTTGTAAGTCTACTTCTTTCACCAAATGGGGGAAGTTTTTGGTCATTATTTCTTCAAATAGGTGTTCAATATCTTGATCTTTGTCTTCTTCTGGCACCCCCATAATTCTGATATTGGTACACTTGAACTTGTCCCAGAGGCTCCTTATACTATGTTCATATTTTTGGATTCCTTTTTCTTTTTGCTTTTCTGGTTGAGTGTTTTTTGCTTCTTTGTATTTCAAATCTTTGACTTGATTCTTGTGATCCTGTAGTCTACTGTTAGATCTCTGTATATTATTTTTTTTATTTCAGTCAATGTATGCTTAATTTCTAGTTGGTCCTTTTTCATATCCTCAAGGGTCTCGCTAAATTTATTGGTCTTTTCTAGAAAACTTTTGAAAAACCTTATAACCGTGGTTTTGAACTCTATATCCAGTCATTTGCTTTCCTCCATTTCTTTCATTTGTGATCTGTTTCTTTGTCTCCAATTTTGGCTGCTTCCTGAGTTGATAGAGTGGCTTTGTGTGCTAGGTGTCTTTTAGGGCCCACTGGCTCAGTGGGCATTCTTGGTGCAACCCTTTGTGGGCTGTGTGTACAGTCTTGTTGTAGTAAAGCCTTGATTGTTGTTGATATCACTGGGAGGAATTGACCTCCAGGCCAAATGGTTGTGAAGATCAGCTGCATCTATACTGGGAGAACTTCCATGATGGAGACATCTTTATGAGACAAGATTTGCAAAAGCCTCTGTGCTCAGCTTGAATGGGGTGGAGTCTCAGGTGGAGCAGACAATATTGGTTTCCCGTTAGCCTTGCCCTAATAGGCCCCTGTATCTCAGTGTCCCACAGTAATCACTACAAGTACCTCTGAGAGAAAGCCACCATCGAGTCCCACCCGCTGCCAGTCATTTCTCCCCGAATGAGCTCGGGCCCCCAGAGTCTCACCTGGAACTGGAGTTCAGCACAGTCAGAAGCCCCTGTGTCTCCCTCCTGCTTGAGAAAGCCAGCCGTACACCCAGCTTCCCGCCCTCTCCGTGCGCAGTTCCTCTGAGTCTCAGTGTGCTTTTCTCTTTCCTGACAGTCCAGTTTCACCCTGCATGAGTCTGGGTTCCCAGAGTCTCGGCCAGAACTGGAGTCCAGCGCAGCCGGGAGCTTTTGTCTCCCTCCTTCTAGAGAAAGCCAGCCACACACCCAGCTGCCAGTCTTCTCCGCACACACGCGTCTCAGCACCTCTGCTTCCTGCAGCTCCTCCGAGCCTCAGTGTGCTTCTCTCTTTCCTTCTAGTTGTAGAATTTCCACTCAGCCAACTTTCCTGTAGCTCTGGATGATATCCATTTTGTCTTTTAGTTGTATTTTTAAAACTATTGTGCGAGGCAGCAGTTTAGGTGTTTACCTATGCCACCATCTTGGTTTCTCAAAATATTTTCCAAAGTTGCTGTACCATCAGCAATGTCTGAGTTCTACTTGCTTGAAATCTTAGCCAAGATTTAATAGTGTCAGGAAGCTGGGTTTTTGTTGTTGTTGTTTTATAGTAGCCCTTTTAATAGGTGTGTACATAGAGGTATTTCACTGTGGATTTAATTTGCATTTCCCTAATGACTAATGATACTTAGCATCTTTTCCTATTCATATAAATGTTAAGAGATAGCCTCACAAGTAAATAATTACTTTCCTACAGACTGAATAAGTGGAAGTAGGGAAACTAGAGTAAGATAGGGCACAAAACCTTTATATAACTTATTCATATTCATAAAGCTGTTGAGAGGATCTGGTAATATAGATAAAAGTATTTTAAAATATGTAAAGTATTAGAAAATCCAAGGTGCTATAATTGCTAGTAAGTACTAAAAAGTTATACAGAAACAAACACTGCACCAGAGACCTCTAGTTCTCCCAGAAGAGAGATGAATGAATCATCTTAGTCTGACTCACCCTGCCAATACTGTCTCTGTCTACAGTTTTGGAGCTGTCCTAAATTAAGCTAGTTTTTAGTGTTAGAGACAAAGCCCAGTTTTCAAGCACAAATGTCACTTTTCTTTTCAAAGTCAATATAACCAATGAGTTCTACATTCCAATAATGGCAAGGGATAAATTTATTATTTCAGAATGAGAAAGTGGCCAACTTCTGACCTCGTTCTTCCTTCTTTGACTGATGTTTCATGCCTAAACAAGTCTCCAGGCTTCCAAAAACTAAAAAGAAAACCCTTTTCCATTTGTCTTTCAAGAGCTTCTATCTAAATGATAAATGAATTGAATTTTACTGAACTAATAAGAATCCCTGATGTAGGAGTGTCTCAAGACAAACAAAAAAAAAAACAAAATCACCTGTCCAAGATTCCTCAAAGTATCGGATAAACAGGATGACAATGACTAATTGCAAACCACCTATGGTAGTTCCAGATCAAGTATATCCTGTAGGACTGTACTAGATATCTATTTTCCAAAGTGATACACCAATAGGCAAAAACACCAATGATTTGGAGTGCCGTCCTAGTCAGGAGTATTATTTTATATTTAAAAGGAAAAGCTTACCTTTCTTTCTTTTAATAGCTTCTTATAGCCATTTGATCCAAGTGATAATAAAGTAATAAGGACATCTAAGGAAGGTGAAGCTGAAGCTCTTCCTGAAATAAGAACAAGTTACACTCAGGAGAGTAAAAAAGCTTTGGAAATTCAGATTTATTATAGTAGTCTATGTACAAATGGATTTTTGTTTATTAGGTACTTTTTCTGAAAAGCAACTAATTTATTTACCTGGATACATCTTGCTGATTTCCTGAATGAACAAATCATTAAAGCCAGCAATTATAGCGCCACCTACTGGAACCATAAAATTTTTGTCCAAGCTCTGAACGAAAGCATCTATTCTTCCAACCCTAGCCCCCTAAAATGAAATAATATGTAGTATTACATATTAATTTCTAGAAGAAGAGACAACAGTAGCTATTAATAAAATACCATTAAAGTAATGCAGAAAATAAACAATTTATTTGCAAAAGTGCCAGTAATATACTTTTAAGTATTAAACTAGGTTTTTAAATGCTCTGCCTTATATGTGTAAGAGCACTTTACAGTTTACAACCTGCTTTCACACAAAAATCATTGAATCTTCACAACACTGTGAGAAAGACAGGGTTTCAATATTAGTTCAAGTGGAAACTACATTGAAACTGAGCTTTTCACTTTAAAATTGGGTATTAGAATGTGGATTCCACTGTGCCTTTCATCTCTGATCTTCTATTAGGCAATAAATGTCATCAGTGGGCCCTAAAACTATTAAGTAATTGTAAGCACCCTCTGGCAGGTTAAGAGTGGTCACCATAATCTAATGGATTGCAGCCACCCACTCTGCCAATCAATTAGCTACACACTGAAGTGCCACTCTTTGATTCCTGCATAACCTACTAACTGCATGAGCACTCAAAGCAATAATTCTGCTCCTACCACCACTCAGATAACAAAAGAGAGAAAGAAATTTTTATTTTTAAAGTCGCCTAATGGAATTTTTTTTGTATACTCTTGGCAATGTTTCTACATTAACTCATGATTCCTAATGTTATCATCTTAGATGATCTCATTCCACTGCAAATGAACTTCAAGTGAAAATCTAATATTCTGGTGAAAAATTGAATACTTACTTACCAGAAATATAAACCCAACACAGTCCCCATCCAACACAGTCTATGACCTTCTGTCTAATGTGCTTCAATTTTCTCCTCTTAAAAATAGATACCATCTAAATTTCAACTATGATAGTTTATTTGCTTTATCTGTGGGGACAGATTTTCAATCTGTATTCAGAATCTACATTTCTATTAATATAACCGCCTTTGACCTTCAGCTTCACACTTTCTCTCCACGTCCATATCTCAGAAAGAATGGAAGCAGCAGAGAGCTGGTCTAATCTCAGAGGCCAGATCCAGGCAACAGGGAGAAGCTGCAAAGGCTGCAGGCTATCACATGATTAAGCCTCCACCTTCCCGTTACTCTTCTAATTCCTCAGAAACTGTGATCAGAGAAAATCTCAAATCACCGGAAAACAGAAGCATATAAGACTAATAGAATAACGGAAAAACATGCAAAATAATAGTACATAAAACAAAGTGGATTTTATGAACATTTAAGTATTACTGTCCAAGGCTTCCTCGGAGAAACATGAACCTCAATTGGGAGCGGAATTACCAAGAACAATCAGTGCACCAGAATTTGCTAAGCCCCTTCACCAGTAAACACAGAAAGCCGTAAAAGGGCAGCACAGCTTGTGGCAAGGAAAGACAGGCTGGACCTAATCCTCGGAAGGCTACATTGACTTCATGCTCCATTATCGAAGAGCAGGAAAAAAGATTGGAAGGATGGAAGCGATTAAATAGTATAGGAAACACAGAAGTATGTCCTATGATGTAAAGAGTTGCCATTTATCGATTCATCCTTAAATCGGTTAGTGAATAATACTAACCGCTGACCTTGAACAATGCGGGGAATAGGGGTACTGAGTGAGGAGAATAACTGAAGTTGGTCCTCCACATACACAGATTCCCAATTGTCTGATTCCAGGAGAGGATCCTGGGTCACTCCATCTATTGACACCACCACCCCCAAAAAGATGAGGGCTTTAACCAAGACTGTCATACTTATTGTTTACTGTCTGCTTCTGCTCACGATGGGATTTTGTTGTACTCACTACTGCATCCCTAGCACTTAACCTGTTGCCAGGCACATCAGTGGGAACCCTGTAAATATCTATTGAATGAACTGACAATTAAGTCCATGAATAAGTAGTATAAAATCTACTTCTAATTCTTAATATGTAAAGTTGCTGATTCCTACACTTTGGATCTTTATAATCCATTCGGACTTCAATGTCTGAATTAATTTTATGTATTTTTGTAATTCTACTATATCCTCCGCCCTCCATTAAGCTGTATTAACATCCGTATTCCTTGAGTCTCAGTTCAGTATATAATCGTAAGTATAGGTTCTGCAAAGCTAACTTCCTGGGGACTACCTGTGCATACAGAATGTTCTGTATTCTCAGCAGTAAGTCATTTGGGGGCACTGCCCCTTAAAAAAAAAAGAATCCTGACACATTTTAGTTATAGCTCTTGCTTCACTGGTTGTCTCATTATTGTAATACATGCTTCCCAAGAAAGTATTTGCAGTTTTAGTGCTCCGTCTTTTAGAGCAAAATAAAAGCTTCGGATCTTGGGCAAGTCACTAAATCCAGCTGAGTTTGCTTCCTCATTTGTAGAATGAAAACAATAAGAAGTTCACCTTAAATTGTTAGGTTAAGCCAGTGGTCGGCAAACTGCCGCTCGCGAGTCGCAGTTTGCTGTTCTGTTGACTAATGAGTTTGCCGACCACTGAGGAAGGCATTACCTTTATCCAGAAGTTGTGACTTCAGATTAAAGACATTAGGACATTATTAAAATACTTTTAAGTGTTTTTCCCTAAGGCAGTGGTCAGCAAACTCATTAGTCAGCAGAGCGGCAAACCTCGGATTTCCAGCCATGTGTGGCTCGAGAGCCACAGTTTGCCAACCACTGGGTTAAGCTAACAAGCTTGAAAAGTCTAACAAGATGCCTGGCACATGGTGGGTAATAAGTAAATAGTATATATTACTAACAAGAACTACTGGGAAGAATTAAAGCTAACTATTTTTTTTTTAGAATGGCATGAAACAGCAAACAGCACTCAACAAGATATTAGTACTTATTTGATTTAAAGAAACTGTGTCACCCAAGCTGGTGTGGCTCAATGGATACAGAGCCGGCCTGCGGACTGAAGAGCCTGGGTTCAATTCCGGTCAGGAGCACAAGCCCAGGTTTCAGGCTCAGTCGCCAGTAGGGGGCATGCAGGAGGCAGCCAATCAATGATTTTTTCTCATCATTGATGTTTCTCTTTCTCCCTCTCTGTTTCTCTCTGAAATCAATAAAAATATTAAAAATAAGTAAATAAAAATAAATAAATAAACAAAGGAACTGTGCCACCACCTCTATTTTGAGGAGAACTTTGGGAAAAAATGGAATGTTTATGTACTGCTTATTTTATTGTGAATAAATGATAATTTCAGAAGTTAACACAGTATCTACAACAAGTTTTAAAAATAGCTACATTTAACATTTATTCACCAATCTTATAGTGTTATTATCTGTTTAAAATTTTAGTAAAACCATCTCATGAATGAAGAGAAGTGATGACAGAGCACGGTATTCCTGACTCACAAGTACAAGGGAAACTTTTATATTATATCCTGAAGCTCATTTTCTTTTAGTCTTAATCTCTTTGAATATGCCACTAGATTTCTAGTATTCAAAAATATGTGTGAGCACCAAAACAGAGTACTTCCAGGTTAATAAATAATATTGCAGTAAATGTCAAGGAGCCATGAAAGTTATCATTATAAAACTTTATAGGCATATAGAGATAATCTAAGTTTAAGTTTAAATTTAAAATTAAATATATTTTCAGGGGTTTTTTTTGTTTGTTTGTTTTTAAATGTACTTTCTTGATTTTTTTACAGAGAGGAAGGGAGAGGGACAGAGAGCCAGAAGCATGGATAAGAGAGAGACATCGATGAGAGAGACACATCAATCAGCCGCCTCCTGCACATCCCCCACTGGGACGTGCCCACAACCAAGGCACATGTCCCTGATTGGAATCGAACCCGGGACCCCTAGTCTGCAGGCCGACGCTCTATTCACTGAGCCAAACCAGCCTCAGCTATTTTCACTGTTTTTAAAAGTGAATCCTAAATGTAACAATGACTGAAACTATATAAAGAGCAATAAATGTATATAAAATAAGAAAAATATAGATATAGATTACTATGATTATTTTTAAGGTAACAGGGTTATGAATAAGCTTCTACTTCACTTTTCTAAACTTTTCGTAATGCTGATGTATTTGACTTTTAAAAGAATTGAAGCTGCTAAAAATTAAGGAAAAGGGGAGAGAAGGGAGAATGCGGGAGGTGGAATAAAAATAAATCACTGAAATTAAATTAGTTTTAAGATTTCCGGCATCGAGTATTATAAAACCTTCCTCTGCTACCATTCAAAATAAAGAAAATCTAGTTTAGAATTCTGATGAAGCCTTAACAAGTTAAAGAATAAGCCCTGGCCACGTGGCTCAGAGTTGCAGGTTCGATTCCTGGTCAGGGAACATCCTAGAGTTGTGGCTTTGATCCGGGTCAAGGTGAGAACAGGAGGCATTGGATCAATGTTTCTCTCTCTCAAATCACTTAAAACATATGATTGGATGAGGATTAAAAGAAAAAAAAGTTAAGGAATAATAGAAAAGGATTCCAAGAAAATGGTAGCTCTTACAAAACACTGACATACGTTGCCTACGGTGTATTCCACCCCTAGGTAAACAAATCTATTTCCTTACTGGTTAAGCTCATTTGAGTGGGAATTTCTGTTATTTTCAGCCAATTATATCCTAAGTGGTACAACCTTTGAGTAAAGAAATTAGCAAATTGGCTAGTACTATTATATAAACCACAGTTATATTAGAGATGATACTAGTATACACAAATAATAAAAAACAAAGAATTTACCAGATAAGATTTACTGAGCTAAGGAGCATTCACCACCACGTTGGAAAAGACCACAGATAATGTATGAATAACCTGTGTCCACATGACATTAAATCATATGTATTTCAAAACTAAATGTGATTATTTGCACCATTATGTACACAAATAACTCATACCATATAGGGGTAATATCTAGCCCTATCCTAATACAGTATGAATAATTAATCATTATAAGTAAATATAATGCTTCATTTATTCATTCCCTTTTTTTAGTAACTAATTATTGAGTATCAATTATGTACCAGGTACTGTCCTAATTACCTATAATAATAAAAGCATGACATTCTAATTAGACCAGACGTCCTTCTGGATGACCTACTGGATGAAGCCAAGGCTGCAAGGGAAGCCCAGGTCCCTGGTGCCTGCCCGGGTCCCGAGTGCCAGAGGAAAGCCGGTGCCGGCAGCCAGGGGTAGGCCTACTCTTGCACGAATTTCATGCATCAGGCCTCTAGTTAAGGACATAACAATGAATAAAACAAAGTCTTTGCCCTAACAGAAACTTAATTCTAATTACTGTTAATAACTTAACAATAAGAAAATAACCTATTAAATGGTAATAAGTGCTATGGAGAAAAAGAGCAAGAGGGTGTCCCTCAGCCCAGCCTGCACCCTCTCTAACCTGGGACCCCTTGGGGGAATGTCCAACTGCCAGTTTAGGCCCCCTTCCACAGGGACATTCCTCTCACAATCCAGGACTGCTGGCTCCCAAAAGTTCACCTGCCTGCCAGCCTGATCACTCCCTAACCACTCCTCTGCCAGCTTGATCGATGCCTAACTGCTCCCCTGCAGGCCCAATTACCCCCAATACCCTCCCCTGCTGGCCCAGTAACCCCAATTTCCCTCCTGCTGGCCTGGTTGCCCCCAACTGCCGTCCCCTGCTGGCTTGGTCACCCCTAACTTCCCTCCCCTACAGGCCTAGTCCCCCGCAACTGCCCTCTCTGCAGGCCTGGTCCTCCCAATCTGCCTTCCCTGCCAGCCTGGTTGCCCCCAACTGCTCTCCCTTGCTGGCCTAGTCACCCCCAACTGCCCTCCCTTGCTATCCTGGTCACCCCTAACTACCCTCCGCTGCTGGTTTGGCCACCCCTAACTGCCCTCCCCTGCAGACCTGGTTTCTCCCAACTGCCCTTCCCTGCCAGCCTGGTCGCCCCCAACTGCCCTCCCCTGCTGGCCCAGTCATCCCCAATTGCCCTCCCCTACCAATCATCTTGTGGCAGCCATCTTTGAGCACATGAGGGCGGCCAACTTGTGTAATGGCATGAGGGTCAATTTGCATATTACCTCTTTATTATACATGTATAGAATAACATTAGGTAAGAAAAAAATGTCAATTAATGTTATAAGATCCCAATTTCAGAGATGGTATAAAGTGAAAAAATGTGCACCCTAAAATCATTGAAAATGGTAAAACAGGAAAAAGGGGGTAGAAATGCTGGCAAGGGAGAGGGGGTGTTATTTTAGATAAGGTGTCTAAAACAGTCTCGCTTACCTAAAAAAAAATGTGAAGAAAGAAGCCATGCAACTGTCTACAAGAGCAATACAATTAGAGGGATGAGCAAGAGCAAAAGCCTGGTGGTGTGCGCATATGTAATGTGACAGAGGAACAGAAAGAAGGCATGTGCAATGAGACAATGGGAAAGAGGAAAGCTGTAGGAAATGAAAGCAGAGGAGCTACACAGGCCTGAATACATGAAGCCTTGCAGGCCATAGCTGTGACTCTTATTTTGGATGGAGATGAGAAAAGCAAGGATATTTTCAAAATACGAATCTAAAACAGATGATTGGGATCTAGTTGATGTTTATAAAACTAAGTCAAAATTTATAAAAACTTGCTTACTCCACAGTTATCCTAATGTATAAAAACTCAGGGTCTGTAACATCCAAAACAACCAAAGGATCAACCGATGGGAAGTCAGTCCTGCAGTAAGTGGTGGGTTCCCATGGTGACTCAGCACTGACTGCCAAGGGGGGGGTGCAGATAAGGCCCGGAGAGAGGCCTGGGGAGAGGTAGGGTCTGATCTGCAGCTTCCATGGCAGCTGTTGATCAGCTGTTGCCTCTCTTTCTCTCCAGGCCTGGGGGGGGGGGGGGGGGGGTATTGTTAATCCCTGCCTGTTTGATCAGGCCCGGAGATAGGCCCAGGGACTCTGACTGGCATAGAAACTGACCACTCAGGATGAAATCTGAGTGAACTGTGAGGAGCCAATAGCTGCCTAGGAGGAGGAGCTTTTGACGCTGACTGGGATAGAAACCAATCAATCAGAAACAAATCTGGGTGAACCACAAGGAGCCAATGGCTGCCTAGGAGGTGGAGCTTTTGACACTGACTGGCATTGAAACCAACCAATCAGAAACTAATCTGAATGAACCCCGAATGCACAACCTAAGGTGGGGGCCGAGGAGGGGTTTTAAGGGCAGCAGCTGTTTGGTGTAAGGTGTAAGAAAGCGGATCAATTTTTTAATGACCAATTTGGCAGTAAAGTGCATATGGCTGGCTATCAGTCCAGATATAGGGATTATGTATTTTTGTCTACCAAGAACATCTCTTCCTGATGAAAAAGGCTCCCCCTAATTTAAGCCATCCTATCTATACTAATAAAAGAGTAATATGCTAATAAGCAATCATATCTATATGAATAAAGAATAATATGCTAATTAGACTGGGTCAACCAGCCATCTTCTGGGCATCTGGACAAAGCCATGATAGTGGAGGCTAAGGAAGAGTCAGTTAGGGGTGATAAGGCCAGCAGGGGAAGGCAGTTGGGGGCAAGATCAGGGCAGCAGGGGAGGGCAGTTAGGGACAACCAGGCCAGCAGGGGAGGGTAGTTGGGGGCAAGATTAGGTAGCAGGGGAGGGCAGTTGGGGGTGAGATCAGGACGGCAGGGGAGGACTACTGGGGGTAAGATCAGGCCAGCAGGGGAGGGCAGTTGGGGGCAACCAGGCCAACTGGGGAAGGCACTTGGAAGCGAGATCAAACCAGCAGGGGAGGACAGTTAGGATAGACACAGGCAGATGGGGGCAAGATTCAGCCAGCAGGGGAGGGCAGTTAGGGGTGAGATCAGACCAGAAGGGGAGGTCAGTTAGGGACAATCAGGCAGGCAGGCAGAGGCAGTTAGGGGTGATCAGGCAGGCAAGCAGTTGAGTAGTTAGGAGCCAGCAGCCCCAGATTATAAGACATCCCTGCAGTTGGACATCCCCAAAGGGGTCACCAATTGGAGAGGGTGCAGGCTGGGCTGAGGGGAAACCCCCCCTTGCATGAATTTCATGCACCAGGTCACTAGTATAATAGAATGTTTATAAATAAAGTCATTTCCAGTCTAAGATAATAAGGTAAAATGATTTCCTTAAATATTAGTATTAAATCAATATAGTTTTTAAAATACCATAATACAGTATATTACAAAAATGAGAATAACTCAGAAAGTTAAAAATTAAGCTGTTGAAATATTTCTATGTTGGTTCAGATCAAAGCCATTAGTACAATTACCACCATACTACCAAAAAAATGACTCTTACTGAATGAATATTGTATGCAAATTACTAATGTTCCATAAAATAGAAGATGCTAGATAACTGTTTTTATAATATTGGATTGCAAGAAAAAAAGGATTAATCATATATGTTAAAATCCATTTTTTCTTGACATATTTTTAAAACTTTCTTACCTGCTGAATGAGGTGCATACACTTTGAAGACTGCAATCCATAAGCATTGTTAACTATATGTGGGACGCCATAAGAAGCACAAATAACAGCCAGTTCTTCTAATCTACAAACAAATATTCAATAGAAAGACATATTCATATTATGCTTTTATAAATTACAGTGTGAAAACAGTCATTGTTAATGTACATGAGGAAAAGATGACAAAACTGAAATTTCCACAGTATTTTAGCATATACTGGGTGTACCAATAATGCAGATTTTTTTCAATAGAAGGAGTTACACATATGTAGATATATATGTGATTTGATATGTGCACTATTTTGTTGTCTTTACAGTGAGCTTCAAAATTTCATGTCAAATTTGCTGAAGGTGTTAACATCATAGGTATTTTTATGCTTAAAAATGTCGAATTTTGTGCCAAAAAAGGAGCATATATGAGTTTTAATTCATTACTTTATCTTGAAGAAAAGTACTGCTGAAAGTGATCATATACTTTAGGAAACTTATGGTGAACATGTTCCATCTCATTATACTTGTGAATGCTGGTTTACATGTTTTAAAAGTGATAATTTTGATGTGAAAGACAAAGAACA
The DNA here is from genome assembly GCA_011751065.1 of Lasiurus cinereus. Classification (NCBI taxonomy): domain Eukaryota; kingdom Metazoa; phylum Chordata; class Mammalia; order Chiroptera; family Vespertilionidae; genus Lasiurus; species Lasiurus cinereus. Next base: position 6,980,693 of record JAAGEH010002528.1, read on the forward strand.
TCTAGGTCAACCGAGAAAGTTTAAAGACCAACAATTACAAGCATTATTGGATGAAGATGCATGTCAAACTCAAAAATGACTTGCAGAGAGATTAAACGTTGCTCAGCAAACAATTTCCAGTCATTTACAAACAATGGGAAAGATTTTAAAGGAAAGAAAATGGGTGCCATATCAACTGAACAAAAGAAAATGGAAAACTGAAAAGTCATCAGTAAAAAGTTGCTTCAATGGCACAAAAGAAAGTCTTTTTTGCATCAAATTGTGACTGCAATGAAAAGTGGATTCGTTTTGAGAATCCCAAATGCACAAAATCATGGGTTGATCCAAGTCAACCATCAATATCAAATGCAAGGCCAAATCGCTTCAGAAAAACATAATGTTCTGTGTTTGGTGGGATCAGGAAGGTATGGTGTATTATCAGCTTCCAAAACCAGGTGAAACCATTAATACTGATCACTACTGACAACAAATAATCAATTTGAACCACGGTTTGATCATGAAACGACCAGAATAGGGCAGAAGACACGGCAAAGTAATTTTGCTTCATGATGATGCACCATCACACACTTCAAAACCTGTTAAAGACACATTAAAAGATCTTGCCTGGGAAGTGTTAACCCACCCGCCATATTCACCAGACCTTGTTCCTTCAGATTACCACTTGTTCAGATCAATGGCACATGCACTTTCTGAGCAGCACTTCAAAACGTATGATGAAGTGGAAAATTGGGTCTCTGAATGGTTTGCCTCAAAACAAGAAAAGTTCTATTGGGACGGTATCCACAAATTACCTAAAGATGGGGGGAAATGTGTAGCTAGCGATGGACATTACTTTGAATAAAACACTTTTGATGTTTCTCTTGAAATTATCGTGTTTTCTTTGATTACAAAATCTGCATTATTAACTAGCACACCTAGTAACTAGAGGCCTGGTGCATGAAATTTGTGCATGAAATCTGTTCCTCCCTAGGCCTGGCCGGTGATCAGGACTAATTGGGGCCAAGCTGATCAGGGCCTGCTGGCTGGGGGGAGGAACAGAGTAGGGAGGACAAGGCGCTGGAGGTTGGCCGCCAGCACCAAGGAGAGAGCCGGTCCTCAGCCACCTTGGGAAAGGGGCTGCGTCCATCACCACCCACCCCCGGTTCCCTGTCCCAGTCCAGAGGCCCAACCCTACAAAGCTCTCTGTCCAATTAATGAATTAATAAAGACAATATCTACCCATCCAAATTAAGACTATGAAAGAATTAAGCTTAATGAAAAGACATCAAAATTTTTAAATTTATAGAATCAGAAACTCACACATATTACTAATAACGATGTATCACCACTTTCCTAAGTTCACTCTTGTAAGAAACACCATATAATACCATTAAAAAGTGGAATATGAGAATTTTACTGATAAAAAAACTTCATACATGTAAATACTTAATACTGCACCAGGCATACAGTAAACATGCAAAAAGAGCTAAATGATATGAGACAAAAACAATAATATCCTCAAGGATAAATAATCTAACAAATATCCATATGCTGTTTTTGGAAATGTGATTTATTTCTATCACATTAAAATTTTTCTAGATAGTAAAACCATCAATGAAGAAAGAAGAGAGATGTTTAGTATTTCAATATAAATTTAAAATATAATTGGTAAGTAATAAATAAAGCATATACAATACAAGGTGGGGCAAAACTAGGTTTACAATTGTGAGGACGTGAAATAGTTTATTCTTATATTACTATTAATTCTTGTATTATTTGAAATATAATCTTAAAATAAAATTCACAGACTCATGGTTGGAGCAAGGCAAATTTTCATGAGCATGGTTTTAAAAGCCCATATATAAGATAGTAAAAGCTAATATGTATTCATTACTACCAAATATGTGATTCTATGGAAAGCAAAGTATAACTTGGTGCTACAAAAATAGTACAAAGTCAATATAATTTTAACAAATTACTAGCATTTCAAAATGTTAAAATGAAACAAAGACGTGCTATCAAAACTAGAAATGTGTATTCCTATAACTAAGCATATAACATTTTCAGATTAAAAATTTGTGCCATCCTTTAGAAAAGTAAACATTTGCTTTTTTCCCTTTTGCTTTTATTTTCTTAAACATTTGCATTTTTTTCAGAATGCAAAAGCAACCACTGTGTATACTCAAATGTACATCTGGATTAATCTTCCAATTAAAATAATATTCAAATGGTAACAAATAATTCTGAAAGTTTATGTTTAAAATCTGTTACTACTGATAGTTCCTACGAGAACTGTGAGATCAAAGGAGTGGAGATAACAATAAAAACAAGTAAACCCGCTATTTTGTTTAGAAACTTCTATTACATAATGAGGGAAAAGATGTCAAGAAATCAGAAACAGAAAGAAGACCAAGAAAACAGATGCTCTGCATCTCCTTGGGTGACAAAGGAATCTCCTCTGTTACCAGTTGCTTTTTCTTCTTCTATATTAAATTTTCATTTTTTCAAAAGATGCTGCTGTTTCTCAGCAAGGTCAATCTATTCTCTTGGAATAGTCCATTCACCTATTTACAGCCAAATGTTACTTAAGCATCTTTGAAAATTAGTATACGTGTGTGTGTATATATATATGTATATATATGTATATGTGTACACATACACAGAGACACACACTTTATTTAAAAGACTGATGAAATCCTAGCCGGTTTGGTTCAGTGGATAGAGTGTCGGCCTGAGGAGTGAAGGGTCCCAGGTTCGATTCCGGTCAAGGGCACATGCCCAGGTTGCAGGTTGCAGGCTCAGTCCCCAGTGGGGGGCATGCAGGAAGCAGTCGATCATTATTGATGTTTTTTTCTCTCTCCCTCCCTCTTGGAAATCAATAAAAAATATATTTAAAATAAGTAAATTTGTAAAAGACTGATGAATACCTAAAGGACAATATTCACAAATCATTTACCTGTCAGGTACCCTTGGAGCAAAACAGGATGTAGTAGAATGAACACAGAGCACGTTATCAGACCCAAGTTCCTGGATTTTAGCTTCTACTGCTTTCAGGTCTGTGCGCAGCTCATCACCTTCTAAAACATTCTCTACCACCACGGGCTCAAAACCTAACCAACCAAATCAGAAATCAAAATGTTAGTGTAAACTAAAATAAGAGAAGACCCTGACTCTCTAGGAAGTAGCGCTATTCCACACAAGAACTCTAAATACTTATTTTGGTCGATGAACCCTCCTCTAGCAATGAAGACCTGGCTCAATAATGGAATGAGTCAAAGGCAGGTCAAAATAATGTGCATGACCACTAGACCACAATTAGGACCACAAATCTATTTAGCACTTTGATAAGACAAAAAAGACTAATTCTGGGAAGAAGAACATATGTTAAATATACATCTATAAAAGTAGTAGCAGCCACTGATGACAAAAATGATCACTAATCCACAGAAAAATAAATCTACACATTCTCTAGCAATGCTTAAGTTTGATTTTAAAGTTCACTTCATTTCAGACATGAATAAAAATAATAACTCAAGTATTGAAACAAATCACAATCATCAGCTTAATGTTTTACTTCTAAAGAAAAAGGTAATGCATTTTAGTAGCCTAGGGATCACTGACTCATTTCATTTTTCTAGATAGCAAAACCATCAATGAAGAAAGAGATGGTTTACAAGAGCCTTCTATAACCTAAATATAAAAATTGGTTTTTTTTTTATCCTGGCTGTTGTGGCTCAGTTCGTTAAGCATCGTCCCATGCACCAAGAGGTCATGAGTTCTATTCTCAGTCAGGGCACATGCCTGGGTTGCAGGCTTGATCCCAGGTGAGGGGCGTGCAGGAGGCGGCTAACTGATGTTTCTTTCTCATTGATGTATGTGTGTCTCTCTCTCTCTTCCTCTCTCTAAAATCAATAAAAACTTATTTTTTAAAAACTGTTTTCAATTGAATTAGTACACCTAACTAGCACGTGATCAAAGGTCCCCCCAAATAACTATGTAACCTTATATGGTAAATATTTAGGTATTTATAAACTTAAAAAGTTATATAAGCAACATAAATACTAAATAATGTACAAAGCACTTATATAACTACTAGAGGCCCGATACACAAAAATTCATGCAAGAGCAGGTAGGCCTTCCTTCCCCCAGGACCCGGGCCCTGGGCTGCTTCCCTCCTCCAGCTCTGGCTTTGTCAAGAAGGATGTCCAGAATGACGTCCAGAAGATGTCCAGTCTAATTAGCATATTGCCCTTTTATTATTATAGATGTCCTCTGTGATATTAGTAAATACCTAACCAAGCAAAACCTAAGGTAAAAGTAAAGCCTAAAGGTTTAAGTCTCAGAAATTAGACAGAAAATAAACTTGGGAAATTTTGAACATAAAGTTATTATGCAGTCTCATCTTCAGTCGTCCCAAATACCAAATCTAGCAGCAGGCTAGATTCATGGATTTAAAAGCCTAAAGGATTTAGAAATCATTTAGCTCAACTCATTCATTTCAAAGATAAGGGAGCCAAAGTTCAGGAAGATTAAGCGGTTTCCCCAAGGTCACACAGCAAGTTAGAGCAAAGTTAAGAGCAAGTAGTTTTCTTTTTAGAATCCACACCAAGTTGTGTGCATTCTATCTACAGAAATATCAGGTATCCAGGTTTTTTAAATCCATACCTTCATAGCTATTAAAATATACAAACTTTACTTAAATAAGTAACTTCCTGAAGACAGCTCATTTGTACTGTTTCTTAAATTCTCTAGATCCAATCCTATTTTGCTTTCAATCAATTAAAATACAAGTTGTGGTGTTTTTTTACTAATACAAACAATCTTGTTTCCTAATAATAGGAGCTATCTTGAAAAAAGAATAAATGTAAATCATAGGCCAACATCTTATGGAAAATAGTTTTCAATAAGGTAATCCTTTCCAAATTCCAAGAATGTGGTTATCAATTCTTTGGTTAACAGGATGCAAATTAACAGACTTGATAACTTTATACCATTTTAAATAAATTAGTGTGTTTTTTAAAGTCTATCAATTTCTGCTATATGTCCTTATTATAAATCCTTTTACATGAGTTTCTTTAGGATTATTTATGCAGTTCAATTACAGTCCAATACTGTTCATTTCATAAAACAGACTGAAGTCATTCAAAAATAACGTTAAATTCTCAAATTTGACTTGTCACACACATGCACGCACATGCACAAGCATGCATACACACACACACAAAATGGAATGTCAGTCTTTAAAAAGGAAAGCAATTCTGACATGTAGTATACCATGGATTAAAGCTTAAAGACATTAAGTAAAATAAGCCAGTCACAAAGGGAAAATACTCTAGAGTAGTCAAATTCATAGAGACAGGAGAATGATGATTGCTAGGGACTGGGAGCAGCAGGAAGAAGCAGTTACTGTTTAATGGGAAGAATTTCAGTTTAAAAGGATGAAAAAGTTCTGGAGATAAATGGTGATTATAGTTGCACAACAATGTGAATGTACTTACTGTCATGGAACTGTACATTTTAAAGTGGTTAAAATGGTAATTTTATGTATATTTTTATCACAATAAAAAGAAATAGGTTTAGTTTCTTTTCATTTATTTACCTTTACATAAAAAGTTTGAAATGTCTAACTGTGACACTGAATACATTACATACAACACTCTTCTTTACCTGCAGTGATCATGGATTTAAAGCAGGACTTCTGGTCTATTCGTGGCCATATGATATACTTTGCCTTTGGTCTTTTGTGTCGTAATGTCAAGAAACACAGAGTTAGACTCATACCAGTTGCCATAGGCACTACAAAGCAACTGGTCACTGTATGGACACCTGGGAATAAGAAGTAAAACAGAAATTAGTTATTCCATTGAAAAACCAGCTTTCTTCTTGAAGGAATGATATACTTCTAGCAAATACTAAAGAGTTGTAGATTTAGTGCTGCTTCTTCTGTACTCACTCTCAGGAAGCTCACTGCCAATTTGATCCTTCATGCTTATGATCTGATTTTCTATCTTATTCTAAAGGTTTTTGTATATACACTAGAGAGCTGGTGCATGGATTTGTGCACATGGAAAGGTAATTAATTAGAAGGTGGCCGGCAGGGTGGGATTGGGTGCGACAAGCCGAACAAACCCTGGAGCCAACCTCCCATGGTCCCACCCAGGCCAGCAGAACCTGGGGTGGCACCGCAGCTCAAAGGGCATCTGCAGAGTGAGTAGGGTCCCTTCAACAGATGGAGTCCCTTGGGCTGGCCTGCTGGGATCAGGCCAAAACCAGATCTCTGGCATCCCCCAAGGGATTCCAGAGTGCAAGAGGGCACTCTGCAAAGTTGTTAGTGTATATAATGGGGAACGCAAACACAAGTGTGCAGTAAACCAGATTCAGGGCCAACAGTGCCCCAACAACACATAACCCACAGCCGAAGGTGGAATTACATGGCCCCCCGCTCTCTGGTTCTGGGGTGTGTCACCCAAGAACCTCTTCTGCCAAGTCACCACAGCTCAGTAGTAAACCAGATTCAGGGCCGACAATGCCCCAACAACAACATAACCCACAGCCAAAGGTGGAATCACATGGCCCCCTCCTCTCTGGTTCCAGGGTGTGTCACCTGAGAACCTCCACTGCCAAGTCACCACAGCTCAACAGTAAATCAGATTCGGGTCCAACAGTGCCCCAATAACACATAACCCATGGCCAAAGGTGGAATCACACGGCCCTGCAAGGAACTGGGCTCCCTCCTCTCTGGCTCCGGGATGCGTCACCCAGGATACGTCACCCAAGCATCACAGCTCCCAAATCACCACAGCTCAGCAACTCCTGCAGTGAGCGTCTGCCCCCTGGTGGTCAGTGCATGTCATACCTACCAGCCAGTTGGATGGTCGCTTAGCCTTTTATATAGATAGATAGATAGATAGATAGATAGATAGATAGATATGTCTTCTCAAAAATCATTTGTATCCTTTTTGAAAGAGACATTAATAAAAGAAACTAAGCAAAGGCATGTGTGACTGGTCAGCCAAAAGTATTATGATTAACACAGTACATACCAGCCATCTTTATGATGTCCAGGACCAAAGAATTGGTAATTTTGTTCAAAAGGCTAGAACCTGCAGCTTTTGGTTGCACAGCAGAAATATCACCCGATCGTCCAATTCCATGAATGAACCTAAGCAAAAAATGGGCCAACAACTGGACAAAAATATTCAGTGTCCTAAGTAATCCACTGTATAAGTATATAAATGCAATAACCAAAAAAATAAAAATAAAAAATACCAGGAGCAATACTTTACTATTATAGATATACTTCATAAACTATTAATAATATGAAACTATTCTATTAAGTTGAAACAAATTCATCAATTTTGCTCTCCTATCTAGTCTCCAAAGCTGGCCACCATTAATTCCTTTTCTCCCTATGCCCATATGGTACTGCCACACCAAGTGATGGAGTCTAATTCCCGCCACTTGAATCTGGTCAGGCCTAAGAGATTTGCTGGGCCAGAAAGAAAGTAGCAGAAGTGATGATCTGGAACTTCTGAGTTAGAGCAGAAGCCTTAAAGTTTCCTACCTAGACTGGTGAAGGGTTTGTTCTTGAGGACTCCCTCCTGTCATCCACATGCCCTCCTGGGAAAAGCCAAAGCCACATGGAGAGGGCAACTGAGCTGCCAGCAATCTAAGAGCGCCAACTTGGATAAACTGCCAGTTGAACCTTCAGTTGACTAAATGCTCAGCCACCATCTGACTGCAACTACATGCGAAACCCAAAGCAATCCTCATCCTGCTGAGCCCAGTTTACCCACAGAACTCGGAAATGATACATGATTGTTTCAAGCCACCACGTTTCTGAGGTTTGTTGTGCAACGGTAGAAAAGCAAAATATCTGCAGCATTAAATTCTCTTCTTTCCATCCTTTTCCCCTAATCAGAGTAGGGACTAAGTTCCAATGGGGATGAGGTGATATTGCAAATATTGTCTTAATCCATCCTTTGAAAAGGCATGTGCTAATCCACTCATTTTAAATTAGATGTTATATACTGTTTAAAAAACTCTGAATATTCTTCAAAATCAAAAATCTAGTTGTAATTTATAGTTAAATAGGTGGGAAATTCTGCATACTGAGATTATCACAGAACACTAGTGTCACACTTCATTACCCCTGAAACCTCATGTAAAAGCATTTTAAACAGATAATAACTGTTATCAGTCCATTTTTAACATGAATTTTTCACCCAAGTTATATATTCATTATCATTAACATTAGTTTTAACTGCAATAAGGTGTGTTTTTTTTAACTGACACATATAATTGACACATAACATCATATTAGTTTCAGGTAAACAAAATAATGATTCAATATTTGTATATATTTTAAAGTGATCAGATCACAAGTCTAGTTTACATGCATCATCACACACAATAACAAATTTTTCTTTCTTGTGACAAGAACTTTTAAGATCTACTCTCTTAGCAACTTTCAAAATACAAAACAGTATTATTAATTACTAGAGGTCCAGTGCACAAAATTCATGCACAGCCCAGCCTGCACCCTCTCCAACCTGCGACCCCTCCAGGGATATCCGACTGCCCATTTAGGCCCGATCCCACTTTTGCCTGCCAGCCTGATCACCCCTAACCCTCCCGTCATACTGATCAACGCCTAACTGCTCCCCTGATGGCCCAACTGCTCCTAACTGCCTTCACCTGCAGGTCTGGTTACCCCCAACTGCCCTCCCCTGCAGGCCCAGTAACCCCCAACTTCCCTCCTTTTCCCCTAATCAGAGTAGGGACTAAGTTCCAATGGGGATGAGGTGATATTGCAAATATTGTCTTAATCCCTGCAGGCCTGGTCCCCTCCAATTGCCTTCCCTTGCAGGCCTGGGTTCCCCCCAACTGTCCTCCCCTGCAGGCCTGGTAGCCCCCAACTGCTCTCCTCTGCTAGCCCAGTCACCACTAACTGCCCTCCCCTACAGGCCTGATCGCTCCCAGCTGTCCTTCCTTACAGGCCTGGTCTCTCCCAACTGCCCTCCCCTGCTGGCCTGATCACCCCACAACTGCCCTCCCCTGCCAGCCATCTTGTGCCCACATGGGGGCAGCCATCTTTGACCACATAGAGGCGGCCATCTTGTGTGTTGAAGTGATGGTCAATTTGCATATTACTATTTTATTAGATAGGATAGGCAACATGCCATACATTACATCCCATGACTTATCCTATGTAATAAAAGGCTAACATGCAAATTGTCCCCTCAACCCGGAGTTCACCCAAAGTTCAACCAGGAATTTGACCAGAGGGCGGAGCCAGCCGGCCAACTGCCCGAAGCCCCTCCCCCTGGCCAGCCTGGCCCATTCGGCCCAGATCACGGCAGGTCAGCTGGACCCCAACCGTGCACAAATTCATGCACCAGGCCTCTAGTTTATTTTACAACTTGAAGTTTGAACCTTTTCACTCAACTAGAAGTTTGGTGGTTTTGATTGAAATAAAACTCAACTATGGGATAGAAAATGTCATCATGGAACTGTTTTCAACTAAGATTATTAAAACCAGACTGTTAAACCTAGGGGTTGTCAAACTTCAGTAAAATTTTAAATCATGGAAGGTAGGAATTTTCATTTTAGAACTTACCTATATTTCACAGAAAGGTAGGAGAATAGAGAAGTGACTATATTTGAAATCACTGTCAATGAAATGGTTATCAGAATTGATGAAAAGCTTTTTGAAAAAATATGAGTAACTTAAAAATCTAACATTAAATTTAACATACCCTTCCCTACATCTATCGCAACAAAGGTGCTTATAAAATGGGATTAGATGCAGGTAAACAATGGTTTATAGTTCTATCTATCATTCTCTAAAAAAACTTGCAAGTATGGAAAATCATAAAACACCTTAAGATATTTTAAACTCATTAGGTTAACTGTTCTTGACAGAACATACAACCAGTACTATTGTTAACTACCCAGAACCTGACAAGAACTTTTACCCTGCTGTCTTGAAAGCACCTACTCATTAAATTGTTGCATCTAAGTTTACATGCCCATTTTAATTGGGAAGAAATAGGTTCCAAACAGACATTTTATGATCTAATAAGATAAATACTGCCATCAAAAAAATAAATAAAATAAAATAAAGCAAGGAAAGAAATGTTTCCACGTGCCATTTGAAAAAATGTACCTGTAATGACGCCGAGCAACTAAAGCCGAAGCCACTCTCCCTTCGCGTTCTCCCACGCCGCAGTTGCCCAGGAAATTGTTGCTGTCCATGATGGCCAGTTCGTGCAGAAAGAGTTCCAGGGTGCTTTCATCCCAACCGTCCTCTGGACATTTGCCCTTCAAACAAAACACACGTAATTATACTGGATTGTAATTTAATGATATTGAGGATGGCTCCGTGGTTCCTTGGCAGGCCCCTCGATGCATTTAAAAAAAAAAAACCTTTTAACGCAGTGGTTCTCAACCTTCCTCAGGCCGCGACCCTTGCACACAGTTCCTCATGGGGTGGTGACCCCCCCCCCCCAACCATGAAATGTTGCTACTGTGATGCATCGTGATGTCAATATCTGCATTTTCCGCTGGTCTTAGGCGACCCCCAGGTTGAGAACCGCTGCTTTAATGGGTTCCTTTGGCCATGCTCCTTGCGATCTAAAATCTCGGACAGAAATTCAGCAGGGATGGAGAGACCTCCATCGGGAGGAAGAGCGTGCATGTTGTTACACCACAATCACCTACGGATTCGAGAAGGAAGACACAAACAAAAGCGATGACATTTACTCCGACTTAAAAGTTGCAGCGAGTGAGGAAGGTTCCTGGAAAAAAAAAAAACAACAAAACAATAAAACCTTCACTTCCAGGAAGATTCTTCCCCCCGGCCTGCGAAAGCGACAGGTGGCCAAACTCCTAGTGTGTGATGTCCCGGAAAGCGCGCTCTCAGGAAGGAGCTGCGCCCGGGGCGGGCCGGGGCGGCGCGGGGGAGGCACCCTGACTGCTGGACACGTGTCCGCGCCGCGTTCTCGGGGGGAGGGACCGGCGGGAGGGGCGAACTTTGCCCTTTCTTTTTTTGCAAACAAAAAAAAAACAAAAGTAAACCCGCGGGGACAAATGCACTCCCTCCCGCACCCCCACGTTACATGCAACGGGGCTCAAAGTCCCGACCCCCCACACGCCCTCCTGCACTCTCTGCTGCGGCGGGTGGAGCAGGAGCCGAGCGCAGCCCGGCGGCGGGGACAGGCCGCGGGGCCAGCGCTCGGCCGGCAAACGGAAGCGGGGGAGCTGGGGCCGCGGCGGCGGCGGGCAGCCACCCGAGCCCTCGGTACCTGCTCCAGCAGCAGCCGGATGAGGTGCTCGTGCGTGCGGCGGGCCTCGCAGCCCTGGCGCACGTAGGCGGGCGACACCAGCCGCTCGCCGGCCGCGAAACTCTCCGGGTTCATCCCGGCGGCGGCAACGGCGGGCGGCGCGAAGAACAGCGGACCCCGGGGCGAACACGCCACCGAACCGCGACGCCAACGCGCCGCCCGGACGGTACGGCGGCCCCGCGGGCCAAACTTCGGCGCCTCGCCCTCGCGCATGCGCAGGGTGCCCCAGACAGTGTCCCGCGGAATTAGAGGCGGCGCGTCCCCGAACGTTAGCCCCGCCCCGCCGCCTCTGATTGGTCGGGCGGACCCCTCGGCTTTCGGAGGCGGGGTCTGAAGGGCTTGGAGGCGGAAAGGCCGAGGGAAGTGCAGGGCGCCTGCGTGGGGTTCTGGGTCCCAGTCCTGTTGAAAGGGTGAGATTTGCTCGAAGTCTGTTGCTTAGACCGCGTTTCCCAGATCCCAGGACTTTTCATGCAACCTTTGTACGTCTCACAACCCTTTATGGAAAGCAATCCTCACTCCTTCTCTCCTTTGCACTGCAGAAGTTTTCACCCTGCTCCCCGCCGCCTTACCTGAGGGCATTTCATCTCTCTCTCTCTCTCTCTCTCTCTCTCTCTCTCTCTCTCTCTCTCTCTCTCTCTCTCACACACACACACACACACACACACGAATGTAAACTCTCTAAAGGCAAAGGCTTGGTTTTTATTGCATACCCACCCACCTCCACCCCAAGCTCCTAGAATAGTGCCCAGCATATAGGAGGGGCTAATTTTTTTTTAATTTGCATTAATGATTTACGTTGACCATAATGCAAAATGGTAGGTGCCAGAGATAGAGAAATGAAAAGGCAGGATCCCTGCCTTCAATGTCCTGACCATCCTCCCCTTAGGTCAGCGGTTCTCAACCTGTGGGTCGCGACCTCTTTGGGGATCCATGGACCCCATCACAGGGGTCGCCTAAGACCATCGGAAAATGCAGATATTTACATTACGATTCACAACAGTAGCAAAATTACTGTTAGGAAGTAGCAAAGAAAATAATTTTATGGTTGGGGGTCACCACAACATGAGGAACTGCATTAAAGGGTCCCGCCCGGCATTAGGAAGGTTGAGAACCACACTGCATTAGGTGAATCTGCAGTAATTCCAGACATTGCTTTTGTCCTAGGGCTTGCACCGGTTCCTACTTGCTTGCGAGAGCCGATTGTTAAATGGTCAGTAATGTTGTGGGCTGGTTTTTAGGTAAATGTAGCTGTTCTTTAACAGTAAATCAGATGCGTTTATAATTAAGTTAACCGTATTAAAAGCAAAAGTAGCAAATGCTCGAACTCATCACTTCCCAATTGTTTTACTATATTTTACTTTTATCCATGCTGTTGACGTTATTTGCATCGATTGTATCTGTATAGGGGAAATGGGATATAATAGTATGCTGCTGCACATCTCTATCCAACTTCCTTTAAGGTGGCATCATACTGGTAGCTTGAAATGGGGGGAGTATTTACACCATGGAAACCAGCAAATGCTGAAAATCAGGCCCTTATCTCACTACCCACTCTCCACCAGGGGTCCGTGATTTAACATGTATCAGCTCACCACTGTTCCTACTGCAAGTTCCCAGGGCATCCTGCCGTTTATCAGCCATGGTACTTATCCAATTGCATTTCAGTTGTTAACTTTCCGTCTTCCTTCACTACACTTAGAGCTCCTAGTTTACAGACCTATATTTCATATCCGTGTTCAAAGCACACACTGAATACATAATAGATGTTCAACAAATATTTGCTGAATAAATGTAGACAAGTTGAGAACTGTAAAACTACTCAGAAAGGTAAATTGCAAAAATAATGAGGAGTTAGCTTATTAAAAAAAAAAAAGCATTGGCCTCTAAACTTTGGAAAAGTTGAGAATTTATTCCCAAAATGCAACTATTTTTACAACTTCTCTTTTGGAAAAGGCTTCAAAGCTGCTTTGTAGATCGCATCCAGGATATGCAAAAAGCCCAAGATCCATCTCATTACTGAGTGTACACACGAGGCTTTGAGCCAGCAGGTTCTCTCACATTATTCGCCAGTCTTCATTTGGAAAAATGTTTGTTTCCAAAGTCTAAATCAATCAAGACATGCCATCATTGAAGGATTTTTTTTTTTTTTAATGCAGGCTGTGGAGACAATTTCAAAAGAAGTGTTCCAAAGTTACTCTCATCCATTCATTCATACAATGAGAAATTTGAAGTACCTACTGTTTCTAACAGGACAGCATCAGAATAATTTTAAGGCCTTTACAAGATGGACCTTAAAAAAAGGTCCAACATTTGTAGGTCGGAATTTTGCTCGTTGTCACTAGTTGTATGGCCTTGGATACATTATTCATCGTCCCTTGAGCTTTGCTTTTCCTCATCTGTACAAGAGGGACCTAGAGGAGATAGTTATGATGATTCAATTAAATCTAACAGCTCGATGACACCTTCACCTTGATAGACTGATTATACTGATGGACAAGCCCACACCCTCAGCAGCAAGTAGCCCAAGAAAGCCAAATCAAAACCCTGGCAGCCATCTGCCCACAACAATTAGAACACGTTCCATGATGGCCAGTTTCCCAACTTTTTCACCTGCTTCCACCTCAGAATCAACCAGAGAAAAGCCAAATATGTTCACCAACCCAATGACATATATTGCTCATTTCTTTAACCGACGCCCACCTTCTCCTTGCCTATAATCTCCAATCAGAGCACCCCTGAACTTTTCCTTGTTCTTTTACCATAAAGCTTTCCCACTCCCCTGCCTGCCTTTGAGTCTTCTCAATGCAAGTATAGTGACTATCTCCCTTGTCTAGAAAGCTCTAAAAATCTGTTAGTTATTTGGGTGGTCTCCGTTTATTTCCACAATTTTCCTGGAAGACCCCATGGAGATATGGTCTGCGTGCCCAGCCTTCCACCAGAGGAGGTACCCAGGGAGGCCCCTTGCACCTTGCTGCTTGTGGCTTGTCAAGTCTGTGGTATGTCAATGCTGGAGATGAACTCTGCTGTCTTTGCATTGAGTTGCTCAGCTATTTATTCTAAAGGTGGTGCCCAGGTTTTGTTATTGGCTCCCATTTGTTAGGCATCCTTGGTAGAATCATTCTATTCCTTTTCATCCTTGTTGGCTCCCTTTTGTACTCCTATTTTGTATCGTGCTGCCTGCAACTGTTGTTTGTCCTAAGAAGCAAAATCACAGGGTGGAACACAGGCCCAGGCCCTTTAAGCCTCTTGTTGGAGCGGCCTTAGAGACCAGTGAGTTTGCAGTTCTCTCCAGACTGACATTCATTTGGACAGACTTGGTTGGGGTAACCAATAGCACCTTTCCCTGAAATAAAACACCTGTCAGAACATTTTGAAAGCGGTTTGGAATAAAAGTGAGATAGAATCCAAAATAAACTATGATCTTGCTGATCAAACAGCTTAAGTGGCCCACTTCCCAAGCCACCATTTTTTTTACAAGGACAGCATAGATAGTATAAAGAGAAGGGACGCTGGAAAAAAAGAATGTCCAGTTTTAGAAAAACCAAGACAAAGAAAATCCCTCAATTCTGATCAATGGGGTGCTCTGGAGAAAGAAAAAGCTCTGATTTTTACCCTAAACACTCAAGGTCAACAAATATAGATGGTCACACTCATCAGTTCCTGGCAGATAAGGGTGCTCCTCTTACTACATTAAACCCCTCATCTTTGCTCTACCTCTTCCTATCTTTCAAATCACCCACATATTTTTCCTATCTCCCAGCCCTTAACTGTAACCCTTGGGCACTTGAATGAGAAATATTTCTTCCTACTCTATGGGACTTCAACCCTGCAAATTTAATAAAGAGAGACTTACTCTGCAAGTGGAATTGTAATTTTAAATGCTCAACAGAGGAACTACTTCTTAAAGTTCCAGAGAAGTTTTATATTCATAAACAAGTTGTCTCTGCCCTGTTATACCATTGCCTTCCCTGTTATATTCAATACATACCCAGATAATGGTCTTAACATGGAACCTAACATTCTATGACCTTCAGCGTCCACGGACACCATGCAAGTAGATAGATCCTACCAAACTGTAGCCCAAACACTCCACTATCCCTTGAAGTCAGAAGCAAAGCAAGGGCTCAGAGCTATAGTTGAAGGCCTTATATCCTTCAACTATATAGGTTTTCTCAGACTCTGCACTAGCCCTTGTAATGCTTTGGTCTTGCAAAGAAAGAAACCAGATGGATGAGGATATCAATTATTTCAAGACCTCAGGACAGTTAATAAAATTTTTGTTTCTCACTTGCCATTAGTACTGATCTTGGCATCAGTTCTGCCTGAAGCTCCTTGCTCCACTGTACTGGACTTTTGCTTGCCTTTTTTGATGTGCCAATCAGGATACCATACTGCTTTCAGTCATCATGTCTTTCTAGTGTCCTTGGTTTATGACAATTTTCCAGTTTCTTCCTATTTTCCATAACTATGACAGTTTTGAGGCATACTGGTTAGGTATTTTCTAGAATGTTTCATCATTGATCTTACTAATTATTTTTTGTTCTCTGTTTCCCTAAATTTCTGGTCTCATCTTTATTATCTCTTTCCTTCTATTTTCCTTGGGTTTATTTTGTATTCTTTTACTAACTTTTAAGATAAAATCTTAACCCAGGAAGGTTTAGCCATTTTTTTATTTTCTTTTCACCCCCCACATACACACACTATTAGCAAAACCAATTATGATTTCCATGAAAAAGCTAAGGGTGAGGTGAGAGGGAGAATCCAG
The DNA here is from genome assembly GCA_011751065.1 of Lasiurus cinereus. Taxonomy (NCBI): domain Eukaryota; kingdom Metazoa; phylum Chordata; class Mammalia; order Chiroptera; family Vespertilionidae; genus Lasiurus; species Lasiurus cinereus. The sequence goes on from JAAGEH010002528.1 coordinate 6,996,782, forward strand.
GTCCAGTGGCCAAGAAAACTGCAAGAAGGAAAGAGGAGGGGGAGATATGCAGCAAGTGCCCAGGGAGGGAGAGAAGAAACCAAATTTTCAATTGGGTTTTGAAATAAAAGGTTGTACACTCTAGAACAGTGGTTCTCAACCTGTGGGTCGCGACCCCTTTTGGGGGTCGAATGACCTTTTCACAGGGGTCGCCTAAGACCATCAGAAAACACCTATTTCCCATGGTCTTAGGAACCAACAGGCCGCTCCTCGGTGTAGCAAAGTGTAGCAATGTAGTTTACTTGTTGTCCTATGAAGACTGTTACCCATGCTACACCATGATTCAAGACAAAAATTTCATTTATTTATAATTAGAAATATGTATTTCACAATATATAATTACATATTGTTTTTGTGATTAATCACTATGCTTTAATTATGTTCGATTTGTAACAATGAAAATACATCCTGCATATCAGATATTTACATTACAGTTCATAACAGTAGCAAGATTACAGTTATGAAGTAGCAATGAAAATAATTTTATGGTTGGGGGTCACCACAACGTGAGCAACTGTATTAAAGGGCCGCGGCATTAGAAAGGTTGAGAACCACTGCCCTAGAGGAAATCCCCATCCCCCATGTCCCTATGAAATTCTTAGCAAAATCATTTTTTCTCGTTAACCCACTATGGGATGATTAGATTTATTTTGGGGATGCCCAAAGCAACTAAATCCTGCTGTAAATGGTGGGTATAGAAGGAAGGCAGATCAAAAGCACCTGATCCCTCTGCCTTACACTAACATGAGCTAACTCTCATCTTATATGCCAGGTGCTCTGAGGACTTTACCTGCAGGAGCTCTTCCGATTCTCCCAGCCACCCCATGGGCTAACCCTGGAGAAGCCAGGTGAGATTGCACCACCAGGCAAGGGAAATAGCCAGGATCCACACCAGGCCGCCTGGCCCTGGCGGCTGTGTGCTTAGCCATTTTCCCACACTGTCAGAGCCAGAGGCATCCGGGCTGCAGGCTTTCGGCAGGTAATTATGCAGCCTGCAAGTTCCAGCCACTGGGATGTGGCTGGAGGAAGAAGAACACAGCCAGAAACGTAGAGAAGACAGGTTGCCAAAGTACATGATTAAGTCAGCGAGCCCACCAAATCCCGTGGGCAGAAAAGATGGCTGCCATACTGGTTGTCAGGATTCCTTGATATTCTGAAAACCCCAGAGTCATCCCAGACATCGCTGCTCTGCCACCCCTCAGATCTCCTCTATCGGCAATCTTGTCCGGCCTCTCCCCAACCCTTTCTCTCCACCTTCCCGACCTTGTCCAGGCCTCTGTCATCTCCCCACGGCAGAGGACAATCTCAGCGGCCTGGCTGCTTCCACTTTTGGGTGTCCTCTTCCACCCCCGTCCCGTCCCACTCCGCAGAGAAAGTTATCTTTCTAAGGATCCACCAGATCACATCCTTCCCCTGCTTAGGATCCTTCAACGCTTTCCCATCACACTAAGCATACAATCCAGACTCTTCACCTTGACTTGAAAGGCCCTGCAAGGTCTGGGCCTTATTGATATTGAGCACTATCCTCCCATTGAGCTCCTTGCAGCCTAGGAAACACACCACGCGTTTATTTTCCCACCTCCCTCCTGTGCCTGCTGCCTTAAATGACCCTCCCCTTCTCATCTTGCGTGGTGGCTCCTGCTTTTCCTTCCTTGTAAGTGTCACCTCCTCTGAGAAGCCTTCCCTGACCACGTTATCAAAGTAGGAACCTAGTGTGAAGGAAAAACATATTCTCCCCCACATTATTTTGAGTAGATTTACTTGTGTAAGCAACCGGATTAGAAGCTTCTGGAAGACAAGAAGCTTGATTTTTTTTTTTTTACCTACTCTTCCTAGCACCTAACATGAGCCTAGGACATGGCATGCATTCAGAAACACGCTTGAGTGGATAAATGATAAGAATGGGTCCCCATGAGGGTGTATCATGCGATGGTTGCTGAATAAACCCAGATGTGGAGAGAGGGCAGGAACCAGGGACAAAGCCGTGACACCTCATGGGATGAGGGTACTTTGAGGAGACAGTTTACAGTGGCAGGGGCAAACACACAAAGGATGACCACATCCCTTTGCCACTCCATTCACATGTGTTCTAAAATGTTTGGGGTAGGAGATGACAAGTCTTTTAAGAAGCGTGGCAGGATCTGGCTGTCATCAACCTCATTAATGCGGCCGCTCCGGCAATTGGAAGCAAAATAACTTCCCCGCCAAGGCCAAGCTTCAAAGGAGCAGTTGGAAGGAGGAAGGGAGGGAGCCGTAGCATCAGTAACTAGGTTGTTCAGAGAAGTCTCCTGTGATTAGGAAAAGAAAAAATATATATATAGTAATTACACTTTGCTGAGACTCGGCGAATTCCGAAAGCCTGGTCTCGCCTTCATCTTCTCTACTTCAGATGGAGAGAGATGAAATAAAGGTAGATGTGGATGTAGCAGAAAGTAATTTCAGACCTTCCCTGCGATGAGTAAAGCAATTCTCTCTCTCCAGTGGGAGGACAGGCAGGTAGAGAAAGCTTCCTCCAAGCAGTGAAACTGCTGAGATAGTTGCAAAGTTACAATGCCCAGTCAGGAGCAGGAGCCAGAGAAAAGCTGCAGGAGGCTTGTCAGGAGTCTGCGAACTGGCCCAGAGCGTAGGCTTGCTGACATTTGAAAGCGAGTGAGAAAGAGGCTTTGGGCCTAGAGGGATGGCAGGGGTTGAGCAGTGATGACAGGACGTGGTCCAGGAGTGGTGGCGATCGGGCAGTCAAGTTCAGAGCCCGGCTCCTCTTCTTCCTCCGGCATACATTTGCACAAATTACTCAGTCTCTGGAGACTCCAGCTCACTCCACTGTGAAAGGAGCAGTGTAATGGCGAGGGGTGGCAGTGACGGGTGTTAAGGGGTCAGCGCAGCACGGGCCACAGAGGGAGCTCTCAGCACATTGAGACCAGGATCTCTGCTGTTGCTGCCGGGTCGTTGCCAGAGAGATGAGTAAGCCACTAGACCCGTGGTTCTCAACCTTCCTAAGGCCGGGACCCTTCCATACAGTTCCTCATGTGGTGGTGACCCCCAACCATGACATGTTGCTACTGTGATGCATCGTGATGTAAATATCTGCATTTTCCAATGGTCTTGGGCGACCCTGTGAAAGGGTCGTTCGACCCCCAAAGGGGTCGCGACCCACAGGTTGAGAACCGCTGCACTAGACACTGGGTGTGGAGCGTGTAGGCTGGCTGGGTCAGCGTCGTTCTCTGGGCCTTACCAGAGGCTGGACAGCTACCAACTACATTTCCCAAACGCCCTCCCAACTAGCAATTCTTAATTCTAGAAGCAAGTTACATATGCAGAGGGCTTCCCGGTTCCAGACATCAGTGACCCTCGTGGTGGCCTCAGAGGTGATAGCTCCCCTGGTGGGTCAGTTCTGCAGAATCCTGGGAGCCATTTCTAGAAGTCAGTCTAGAGCCCACAGCCCTACACTTCCCAGGGATTTTGTACATAGATGACTCCTTACACTTAGTCCCTTCTGGAGTCATATTTACTTTCAGTCCTGACTGCTGCACAAGGTATTTACCTTTAGTTCCTTCACAATCTCAATTGTATACCGTATTTTTTTTTTTTAATGTGAAAACAAAATCTAAAGCATTATTTGCTTTGTCTGGTAATATTACTTTTTCCTGCATTTTTCTCTCTTACAGAAAGACTGACCAATTATCCCATTGCTCTATACTTAAGCCTAAGGCATTGTCATCCCCTGGTGCCAGCTGCCCAAATGCATTTGTGATGCTGGAAGTGAATTATCAGAGTCAGAACGGAACAGACTTCACAATCCAAACCAAGAGAGCAAGCCAGTCAATATTGATGTCCTTGTCCAATATTGAACGTGGAGACGTTGAGAGAAGAGAATTTCTCCGGGAGAGATGGAGGGTTGATGACTCAATATGAGTCTTCCTGTCAGTGTGGCAGATTCAGCATTTTAATTGAGAATGACTCACCCTGCCTCGATGGTGACTGTATTACTTAAAAATAGCCACTCCCTTTGCAATGGACTCAAATCTTTTTTGGAAGGAGGCAGAACGAAAACATACTTTGCATCCTTCTCATCTTAACTTCATTCCCCTTTTGATAAAACATTATGCTGACCAGTCTGATATCTTCATCTCCTGAGACACTAATAGGTAAGTTGGCTAGATTGTTGTTTTTTAGTTTGGGATTTTCTGTGTTGTTGGGTTTTGTTTTTGTTTTTGTTTTGTTTTGTTTGTTTTGTTTTCTCAGTTTTCTGTGATAGTGAAATCATTTGATCAATGATTCAGTTCTACAGAGCCTGAACCTCTAGACCTGAGTAAAAATCTGATCTCATCCATGTCATTAACCCCAACACCTTCTTTTATCCCCAAAGCCTGACTTGATCTCCAACAAGTGAAAAAACATACACCCTCCTTGGTCAATTCTTAATTGGGGGCAGAAGGCTTATTCAGACTGTTCTTTCTGATCAGTGAGAAGACTAGTGGAAAAGGCCAGGCTCTGAGTTCGATGGAGAATGGGTTCAAATCCCTACTCTGCTACTTCCCGGCTCTGTGATCTTGGACAAGTTACTTCACTTCTCTGTGTTTCATCTCCTAGTCTATAAAAAAGGAGCCAATAAGAACACTTACTTTGTATGAGATAAAAGGTTTATAAATTAACTACACTAAAAAAAAAATAGCACTTAATACCAGCAAATAATACCAAAAAAAGGTATTATTTGCTGGGTATAATAGGAATACAAAAAGCAAGTCCCAATCAAGACCCATTGGAAATATCCCATCTAGTCGGGGAGGATAGAACCTGCCCATTAGTCAATATAAGAGTCTGAATGAGGTGTGCCATACGACTGAAGAGCCCATCCAGTGTAGACACCAAGCTTAAGTAGGAAGTGGCATTGGAAAGCAGCCAAGGGCTCTGTTCAAAAGTAGATAGAAAGAGGCCCCGGAGGAACGCAGTGAAAAAGCAATAGTGTGGAGAAAACACAACCCTGATAGGCCTCGCTGGGGAAGACCTTAACGGCCGATTTACACTTGAATATTCAGATTGCAAAGGCAGCCGCAAGTGCTTCCCTCTCCTGGCAGCCACACCCTTAGGGAACTGGGCCCGGCACTGATGCCGAATTTGGTCAGGCCACTTGCTTTGATCAGAGGGATGGATGGCAGCACCCAGGATTCAGGTAGAGGAATGAAAAGGACTGGCCTAATGCTGCACCTAGACCGTTCCTGCCACCATATGAACAAGCCTGCTGAAGCCGTTGGATGTTCTTGAGAAGCCTGTGGCCCAGTGCTTTCTACTGTGTGAGCCATCAGTCAGTCAGCACTATCAGGAGAACAGCCATTAAGTGCAGCTGACCATACCCAACCCAAATTGTAACCCACAGAACCGTGAGCAAAATGAATAGTTGTTGTTGTTATTGTTTTTTTTTCTTTTTTTTAAATATATATATATATATATATATATATATATTATTGATTTTTTTACAGAGAGGAAGGGAGAGTGATAGAGTTAGAAATATGGAGGAGAGAGAGACATCGATCAGCTGCCTCTTGCACGCCCCCTACTGGGGATGTGCCCCCAACCAAGGTGCATGCCCTTGACCGGAATCAAGACCTTTCAGTCCGCAGGCCTACGCTCTATCCACTGAGCCAAACCGGTTTCAGGAATAGTTGTTGTTCAAGGGCAGAAGGTAGCAGTTCATGATATCCTATATCCTTGCTACTCAAGGTGCTGTTTGTGGACCAAAGGCACCACATGGAGCTTGAAAATATGGAATCTGGGCTCCACTCCAAACTCATTGAATCAGAATATGAATGTCAACGACATCCTCAGGTGATCTTTGGGCACTACTAAAGTTTAAGAAAACACTGTGTTATCCTAAAATTGCAAACTGAATCTGCATTGAGCACTCACCTAGTCTTTCAAATTCTGATCAGATTTTTTTTTTTTTTACTTCTTTGGATGCTTCAGTATAGCTTCTTTCCCACTTGCTCCTTATCATTGTTTTAGTAAAATAAAAGTAAAGGTCCATCTTTACCTTTATAAGTTGTATTTTCATTTAAGCATGGGTTTGGCGCACGCACGTGCATGCGTGCGTGTGTGCGTGTGTGTGTGTGTGTGTGTGTGTGTGTGTGTGTGTGTGTGTTTTCTTTGAGTAGGGTCCATAAATGAAAATGCTTCCTCATCCAGATTTTGAACCATTTAAAAAATAAGACAAAGGATAAGGCAGATAGGGACCAAAATTCATTTCAATCACTGATCAAGTGTAGGTTAGAGACGTTGTCAAATGGCTTCCTATCCAATATCCAAAATGAACCAGGCTGATCCATAATCAGTGCAGGCACAGGGAACTCTGGCTGCTGCCTTCCCCAAAGACAGGCAAGAAGAAAGACCTGGGTGTGGGGGGAAAGGGGGGTGGATAGGAGTAAATGAGGGGCTGGAGAGAGCCACAGAGTTATCTCTTCAGAAAAGGAAACAGTAGGAACGGAGGCAGGTATGTGTGTGGTAGTGGTGAGGGAGACATTCTATAACATGTGGTCATCCTAATTGCTTAGAAGTTTCTTAAAAGCCAGATTCTTCAGAAAGGATATTTAATGATGACTGATTGGCGGTATGATCCTCTACTAAAATGAAATAATGAAGATGATAATTTGTGGGTTTTTAAAAAAATGAGATTAGAGTCTAGGCTGAATGGTATTGATAGCAAAGAACACGTTTGAAAGTTTATGAACAAGAATAGTGCGAAAACTGAGGTGACCAAAAAGCAATGGAGATTTGGAGGAAGAAGCAGGCCTGTATTTATGAAGATTTATATTTGGCCCGGGAAACAAGAGAATGTTCAAAGACTTCCCTGTCACCCCATGACCTTGAACAGTATTCTATTACTGTTAATAATGATCATGATAACAATGGCTAAGCTCTGGGAGCATTTCCTGTGTGCCAAGTCCTAAACTAGAAGAACAATCTTTTAGTTAAGCCTCATAACAAGCCAGTGAGGTCGATATTTTTATTTCTAGTGTTCTCATTTTATGGATGAGGAATTCAAGACCTGGAAAGGTTGATAACTCATCCAAAGTAAAACAATTCATAAATTGTAGAGCAAGGATTCAAACCCAGGCCACCAATTCCTTCTTCAACCTTGTGCCTTTTATCCTTGTTTTATGGTCACCAATATTCATTACCTTATTTTTAAATTTTTTTATTTCTATTTCAAGTGTGATACATTTTTTTCTTGTATTTCCAACGTTTAAGAAACTCCACATTAGAAAAAAAATAAGAATCACCTATAATTTCCCAGAGGGATAATCACAGTTGAAATTGTGATATACTATATATCCATTCGGTCTCTCTTTTGTACACATATTTACTGTTTTGTTGTTGTTTTACCTAAAAGAGAACATAGTATATATGTTAGCTTTGTTACCTTCTTTTTTTAAATCAACAGTTTTATTAAAAACATTTTCCATGTCATTTTAAATGATGTATTCTTCTAAAACACCATTTGTAACATTGCATTTTATTCTTCTGTATGAACCCATCATGATATATTTAACCACTCTCCGATTATGGCTTCTTTAAGCTGTTAGAATATTCTATTCACTATTATAAATAATTCGGTAATGAAAATTTTTTGCAGCCTCATTTCCATACTCATTCTTATTTCAGACACTGTTTTTTTTAACCTAGTCCAAAGCCATCTACTTCCCCCTTTTTCCTCCTAAGGAAACCTCCATTTTTATTTACTTTTTAATATGTTTTTATTGATTTCAGAGAGGAAGGAAGAGGAGGAGAGAGAGAGATAGAAACATCAATGATGAAAGAAAAGAAAATCATTGATCAGCTGCCTCCTGCACGTCCCCCCACTGGGGACAAGCCTACAACCCCAGCATGTGTCATGACCAGGAATCAGACTGTGACCTCCTGGTTCATAGGCTGATGCTCAACCATTGAGCCATTCTGGCCAGTTGAAACCTCCACTTTTAGAAGAGAGAGATATCCTTTGACCTCAAATTTTCTCAGGCCTTTTTGCAGTGAGGAGTGGCCATGTGATTGAGTTCTAGACAAGGGGACTTAAATGAAAATTGTGTCATTTCCTAACCAACTTGAAGGAGCAGCTATGCTTCTTCCTTCCTCTCTGTGCCCATCAACTACGGAGAGGCAACCACAACTATATCATGGCCCAAGAGGGTGGTTGTGTTGGTCAGGGTCCGTTAGGAACAGAACTAACAGGATGTATACATAGAGATTTACTCTAAGGAATTGGCACACATGACTACGGAGGCTGAAAAATCTGAGATCTGCAGCTGGTAAGATAGAAACCCAGAAAAGCCAATGGTTTAGTTACTGTTTGAGTCTGAAGGCCAGAGAACCAGGAAAGCATAAAGTGTAAATTCTAGTCAGAATTGGAATACAAAGACAGGAAAAGACCAAGGTCCCAGCTCAAAGACAGACAGAGAGAAAGAATTCTTTCTTATTCAGCCTTCTATTTTATTCAGCTTTTCAACAGATTGGATGAGGCCTGACCACATTGGGGGGTAGGGGAGCGTGTGGAAGAAGGCAATCTCCTCTACTCAGTCTACTGATTCAAATGTTAATCTCATCCAGAAACCCCCTACAGATACTCAGAAATAATATTTTTAATATATTTTATTGATTTTTTACAGAGAGGAAGGGAGAGACATAGAAAGTCAGAAACATCGATGAGAGAGAGACATCGATCAGCCGCCTCCTGCACGCCCCACAGTGGAGATGTGCCTGCAAGCATGGTATATGCCCCCAACCGGAATCAAGCCTGGGACGTTTCAGTCCGCAAGCCATCGCTCTATCCACTGAGCCAAACCGGTCTCAGCCAGAAATAATACTTTACCAGATCTCTGGGCATCTGTGTCCCAGTCCATCTGACATGTAAAATTAACCATCAAAATGGCAGAATCAGAAAATGAAAGAAATCTGGGTTACTTGATTGCCAACTGGAAGAAAAATCTTGCCAGGCATAATATCTTCCTTGGATTTTTCTGGTGGGTAAAAGACTAACCCTCCTATTATGTTGAAGCCACGTTGCAGTTCTTTCTGCTGTGACACAGAATAGACATTGTGAGACAAGCCACACAGTCAGCAAAATTGTCCATTCAGAATAATGCTTTTAGGAATATTAGGATTATGGTCAAAGCAGTAAAAATTTATGTAACTTTGCAGCTAGAGCACTGACAAAAACAGTAATTGGTACCTTGAGAGGCAACTGGGACAGTCCAGGCAGGAAGCTCAGCATGGTTGGAGGTTGCCTCAAGGCTATTAAAATGCTATTAAAAAATAATTGTGGGAAATTATAGAGATAGGAAACAGATTAGCTGTTGCTAGGGGTTAGAGATGGTGAGATGGTGGTGGAAGGGGTGGGCATGGCTCTGAAGGGATAGCATGGCGAACCTGGGTGGCAGAATAGTTTTGTCGCTTACTTGTGGTAGAGGTTGTACTAATCTACACATGTGATAAGATTCCATGGAACTACATACACACACACACACACACAAAAAAAAAAAACATATATAACTGGTGAAATCTGAATAAGCCCTGTGAATTGTACCAGAGACCAGTGTCAATTTCCTGGCTGTGACATTGTACTATAGTTGTATTTCCGGCCTGTGACTCTGTACTACAGTTGTGCAAGATGTTAGCACTGGGGAAACTGAGAGCAGGTGTATGAAACATCCCTGTGCATTTCTTGAAATTTCCTACAAATCTATAATTATTTCAAAATCAAAAGTTAAACACACACAGTTGGGTGGAAATGCTGTCTGTAGTTGTAGAAACCATAGATAGAGATGGAGCTCCTGGTGGCCAGAGGAGGAAGTGCAGTCTGCCCTGAGCAGGGCTGGGCATATACCTTTCTGGGAAGGAAGACCACAGTGTTGTTGCACTTATTTTTATTTTCTTAACCAATACCTGAAAGGGCTCTTTTTTGCTTATGGATTAGCCAAGCTAAGGGCTGTTTCCCTTCCCGTGGAAGATTATAATTCTACTCTTGTTCTTCAAGCTCTTCTTCTTTCAAAGTATGTGACTGTTTTTGAATTTGACTTGTTTTCTGCCTGGACATTTAGAAAAGTATACTTGATTACATGGGGATATTTTCAAAATATAAGCCATAAAATCTTTGAGGAACAGAAATTTTTCTTGGATGATTTGAATCCTATGACTAGACCTGCCCTTTGTAATATTTCCAGCTGTCTTTCTGGGAATGAGCTTCTAACGTTTTTGATGTCCCTGTGTGTTAAGGAATACAGAGGCTCAACCAAAACATAGTTAGTGACTGTAAAAGCCTTCAACTCAGAGGTCTTAACCACCAGTGCATAGGAATCCCTGGGCCAAATGCAGGTTAACTCCTAGAGTCTCTGAATACATTGGTTTGGGAATGAGGTCTAGGAATATGCAATGTAACAACCACCCCAGGCATGTGGGTGGTGCCTACCTGGGGATCACTCTTTGAAAAAGACAGGATTTCATCCTCAACACGAAGGAAGCTGGCCCCCTACCTTTTAAGGATTTAGCCGAGTTCCTGCTGAAATAGTGTAATTTGGCTGAACAATGAGCTGTAGAAGAGATGAGTAGAGGCAGTGCTTCAAAGACATGCTGAGCAAACTGAAAAGCAAGTTAAAGCACCGTGACATTGCTTCCAAAGCCCGGGATTGACAGCCGCTGACAGTCGTGCTTGTACCAGTGTCACCTCTGAATACAAAGAACATTGGGTATTTTGACTTATTTCAGCAGGAATAAAATGTTAGGGAGGAAAATAGTCCCCTAACTAGATTCCTCCTCTGAAGCCTCACTGGGGAATAATAATGCCTTATATTCATGCATCAGCTTCCCAATCACCAGCATATTTGAAGCCATCACAGAGAGATCTTTTAAATCATCTGCCCCGAGGCAAATGGTACATTTCTTAAAATTCCTTGAACGTTGAAAATAAAAATGTACTTTTGAAAAACACATTCCAAGTTCTTTATAGCTTAGAAACAGTTCCTCCTCAGGATGTTAGGAGCTGTCCAACTAAAATAAAAGTGAGCACAAACTGAGGCAGAAAGCTGGTTAGCAGATGGTAAGGACATCAAGGAAACGTCTATGCCCATGTGACACTGTGTAGCATCTGAATCTATAAAGATTCTGAGAACTACGATTTGCCAAACACTGTCCTGAACACTCATTGAAGATCACCCCTCTCACACGCTTGGAGACTCTGAGGTCTATCTGGTCCATTTTTAGAATGTGCATTTGGAATGCTCTTGGCTTCTCAAGGATAAGAACCATGGCCTGTTGGTTTTGTATATTCCACTTTTAGTACATGGCCCTATTTGTGAAAGATATTCAATAATGTTGAAAGAATGAAATATGGTCTCTAAAATGCACCAATCAAAAGGGTTCTAGGATGAAGTGGGAGGAGGGAAAGGGAAGGATATGTCTTGGCCCCTTCCTTCCTTTTTGCTAATAATTCACTCAGATCCAAAGAGTTAACTGAAGTAAATGAGGGTGTTTGTAGGCCAGAGGAAGCAGTGGGGAGTAAGAACCTGTAACAATTCTCAAAAAAGCTGGAGATCTTCAGCAAATAAGACCAAGTTCCAAGGCAGGCTGCTCTAATTAGGCATTTGAATCAAATATAATTTAAAGTTAGCTTGCCCAGCGTGGCTCTGGTTTTGTGTCAACCTATAAACAAAGAAACCATGGTTTGATTCCTGGTCATGCCTAGGTTGTGGGCTTGATCCCCAGTGTGGGGCATGCAGATATACATATCTACCTAATAAAAGAGTAACATGCTAATTGACCGTACCTTCGTGACATCCACCAGCCAATCAGGAGTGAGTAAGCAAATTAACATGCCAAAGATGGGGGTTAATTTGCATCCGCAGGCATCAAGCAGCAGGGGGAGGGTGGGACATTTGCATCGTCGCCATGATGATGATGCAGGCATTCCACATCATCCCAGTGGCTCCAGGCCTCTGGGCAGCATGGAAAGGCAGAAAGGAGGCTCTGGGCAGCTAAGGGAAGGAAGGCTCATTCTTGCATGAATCTTCATGCATCAGGCCTCCAGTATATATATATATTTTTTTTTCTTTTTAACAAAATATGATACATTGTGGAGATATGATAAGACAAATGTAAAGGGGTTTGAGCTAGGGGTGGGAACATTATTAGAAAACATGGGGGAAACTAATAGAAGGTAAGGATTATTTTAGTAAGGTTGGTTCACAAATCGATCTGAAAATTGACTTGTTGTGTTCTTCATGACTATTAGTTTTTATTGTTTTTGTAAATACATATGCCATGACATAGATATATGAAAGAGAATATTTTGGTGCCAGTGAGAGCTTTATATGTATCATACATTTGCTAGTCAACTTAGCCTTTTATATATATAGTATAAACTTGCTCAATTAGACCTGCTTTCTGATTTAGTTAAACTTTTTTCAGCCCAGTGAAGCACCCCAATTTCTCTTTCAGCAACATAGCAGTAAATATCAACATGAAGCAGATTATTATTGTAGATCATGCAGGAAGAACAAAGGGTAAAATATATAACTGTTTGAGTATATTCTGCACAGTGATAAAACCTGAAGTCATTTCCAAGGTCTACCATTTCTTATTTCTTTACAGTCGGGTCAAGTTTCTAAACTCTAAATCTCCATTTTCTGGCTAATGAAAAGAAAATAGGATTCTACCAAATCTCCTATCTACCTACTCCAGGATTTCTGTGAGGATCAAATGAGATGAGGCATGAGAAAATGCTTCACAGACACTTGGTTAAAGTGTAAAATGTTTGCAAGACATGTTCCTGAGCTGAAGAAACTGCAAGGAGATTAGTCACTAGGGAGAGAAGCCAGGCATTGCTATGTGATAACATTACCCCACAATCATAGTGACCCTTTCCAAGCTGAGCCACATTTTGCACCATGGGGTCTCGGTAGCATCGGCTGTGATTTGGTGGGGTGTCACTCCAGGGTGGTGGTGGGGTCTGTGTTGGAGGAAGCCAAGTGTTGCCTTGTAGGAGCCAGGTCCATGGTTCTGTTTCTCTGTAAATGGCCAATGCGCATCAGGGCTGTTCCTGCATTAAGCATCTGCCCTCTTGTGGTCAGTGCACATCATAGCGCCTGGTCAGACAGCTGGACACTTGTCATATTAGCCTTTTATATACAGTGGTACCTCAAGATATGAGTTTAATTCGTTCTGTAACCTTGAGGTGTGGGAAACTATGAGACACTAGAGTTGCGGTAAACTGGTGGGTCATGTGCAGCCAGCCTGATCCGCGCGATTACTCCTATCTCAAATGTTGTTCATATTTCAAAGCAAAAATTGCTCACTCGACAGCTCGTATCTCAAAAATCTCGTATGTTAGGCACTCATATCTCGAGGTACCACTGTATATAGATTTTAATTGCTCATTTCTTCTATTCTCTTTACTTTTGTAAGCTTGGTCAAGTTTCTGTATATTCGTAACACTTCCCCTTTAATTTAGTCCCTAGTTTTCTGAAAGTTCTAGGCTTTTGAATTCCTCTGGTATTTACTTTTCCCTTTTCAACCTATATTTTTATGATTAAAAATATGTATTAATAAGCTGTTATGTGCCTATCCCTTTGTTAGGGAGCATAAAGGATACTAGTACAAGGGAAGGCCATCTCACTTCTGTAGGCTTCAAGATGAGTACAATTTCATTACTTTATGGTAGTTGCTCCCAATCAATTGCCACTTATCTTTGTACATATTAGCTCACAAGATTAGATTCCAGTCTTCTCTTTTCTTATTCTATTTCTTCTTGTGGGTTCACAATTGTTTTAAAAGCTATTTATTGTAGTTTTTAGTGAGGTCTTTGTAGAGAACAGAGTAGAATTATGTGCTCAATTTTCTATATTTAACCGGCAACCTTTATTTTTCAACTAACTGAGAAAAATTAAATAACATTTATGAACCTCTAATAAGCTATTTTCTTGCCTGCTTTCTATAGGCTTTTAAAATTTTTTACTTATTTAAACAAAAATTGCTCATAGACTTGTTCAGAAAGACAACCTTTCTGAAATATAGTGTTTCTATATATCAATTTCTCTAACTGTAAGCTAATAAAATTATGTCAACAGCAAAATTATGTCAAAAAATCTTAAATAATTGACAACTTTAAAACTATCTTTTGAAAATAAAACAAAATTGAACAACCTGGATCAAAGAGAGAAATCAAAACTGAAACAATTATATGGAAATCAATAAAAAAGTAAATATTTCACACCTAAGCCTATGCATGCAGGTAGCATTATACTCGAGTGGAATTGTATAAACTTATTCTTTTATTATTTAAAAAAACCTAAAAGCACAATGAGTGGTCAATTTAAGAAACTAGAAAGAGAATAAATAAAGAAAAAAAGAAAAAAGTAATGAATAAAAGCTAAAATTAACAAAATATAATATAAAAGACAATAGAAAGGAAATACTCTAAGCATTTTTTCTAAAGAACATGGAATAGGTTCAGGTTGAGATGGTAGCGTGGCCTCTTCACTGGTCCACCTGCTTCCATTCTTTTCCCCATTACACTCAGAGTGATCTTTTAAAAATATAAATCATATCCGGCTGCTCTCCTGCTCAAAACCCTTTAATGCTTCCCCTTGTGCTCAAAATACAAGAACCCTGTCAGGGCCTCAGATTTCACCTCCTACTATTTGCCACCTTGCTCACTCCCCTCTACCTGGCTGGCCTTCCTGATAATCCTCAAACACCAATGCTTTTCTCTAAACTAGGACCCGCCTTTTGCATTTCAGTTGACTCCGCTGGCCTGCTCTTCTCCCAAATCCTTGCATTGTTTTATTTTTATTTGTTTTTAAAATACATTTTTATTGATTTCAGAGAGGAAGAGAGAGGGAGAGAGAGATAGAAACATCAATGATGAGAAAGAATTACTGATCGGCTGCCTCCTGCGAGTCCCCCCACCCCCCGAAACCCTGAGCATGTGCCCTTGACTGGAATCAAACCCGGGACCCTTCAGTCCACAGGCTAACACTCTACCCACTGAGCCAAGCCAGCTAGAGCCCAAATCCTTGCATTGCTGACTTCTTTCAGGCCTCTGGTCAATGTCACTGCCTCAGGAAGGCCTTCCCTATGGCAGCCCCCCAACTTCAACATTCTAACACATTACCCTGCTTTGTTTTTCTTTAACTACATAGCTCTGCCTGACATATTAAATCATTGGTTTTTGTCTGACTTCCACACT
>JAAGEH010002528.1:7012056-7142056 GCA_011751065.1 Lasiurus cinereus
TAAATCATTGGTTTTTGTCTGACTTCCACACTAGAAAGTTCTCCAAGAAGACAGACTTTTCTTACTCACTGCTCTATTCTTAGATCCTGGAAGGTACTTGGTTCAGAACACATGCTCAAGACGTAACTGTTTGGCGAATATGTAGAGATTGAGTTCCTTATTGTCATTTCTCTGGATCGACAGTCCCTAATGGTGGGCTCTTCCATTTTGAGGTTTGAGTGGTATCACAGGTTGGGTTTCCCAGAAACCAGACTCTGAGCTGGAGACTGGCATGGGTGCAGTGTGTCAGCCTCTGTGTGAGGAAGGGAAGGAAGCAGGACGAGGCAGGGGGACAAGTGGAGCTGCGGCACAATCCTCGTGGGAGCTTCAGCCAACTCCACTGGGAATGCTGAAAACGGGTTGATCCCTGGCAACTGTGGGAGCTTAAAAGTTGGAGCAGCGGGACAAGGCAGCCCTCTAGCTGGTGCAATCGCTTTCGACAGCTGAGGGCTGGCTGCCAGCAGCGCACCCAACAGCTGGGCAGTTAGTCCTTCACTTCTGAGTAGCACAGCAAGGCGTCGCCCACAAATGGGAAGGCATGTGGTTTAATCGTAGGAAGGCCAGGGAAGTCTATAGTTCTTTTACCCAGGGCCCTCATCATGTGGCATCTATTTCCTTGGCAACATTACAACACTCCAGGGACTGGCTCTTGGTCTGCCAAATCCAAAGCTCTGATGGTGTGAGCACAGAGGAAATAGACCCGTCTCAGTGGTGGACTCACATGCATTCAGGTTCACAGAGAGCAATGCCTGCAACTGGAGGCCAATTTATTTCACATCGAGTGACACAGCTCTCACTGAAACTACAGGTGTCGGCAAGACTGGCTCATTCTTTCCAGAGCCCCCTGCCTGTACCACCCCAGGCTGCACCCCGCATAACCCTAGGCCTGCCATTCCTGTGGCCTGCAGTGTGAATGGTGCACCCCGAGCCCCCACAATTGTTCAGAGCACCAGCGCTGAATAACGAGCTGTTACGTTGTTGAACGTGGAACCGGAGGGAGGAGAGGCAGGTAGGGAAAGTTCAGTAGTGGTCCTCCGATAAGATGGCTTGAGGCATTCCCCCCCACGGCAATGATAGTCTTGCCAGCAGAACCACAACGCTGCATGCAATCTGTTGGTCAAGTTTCCATTCCATGGGGAGCTTTTGAGTGAGATCTTCATTTTGGTCATGCTCATCACCAAGAGCAGAGGGCACACGTCACAGACGCATTCATTGACTCTTTGCATATGATAACTTAATTACATACTAACTAAAATATGCTAGAGCTTATTTTTTTATATTGTTCTAATAACACTTAAAAGCATTTTGGGCTGCCTGTGTGGCTCAGTGGTTGAACATCAACCTATGAACCAGGAGGTCGCGATTTGATTACCAGTCAGGACACATGCCTGGGTTGCAAGCTCAATCCCGTGCAGGAGGCAGCCCATCAGTGATTTTCTCTGTCACCATTGATGTTTCTAGCTCTCACTCCCTCTCCCTTCCTCTCTCTGAAATGAATGAAAATATATGTATATTTTTAAAAAGCACTTTTGTATTTTTCAGAAAGCAACAACAAATATATACCAATCTATACTATATTCTCTTTGGTTCTCTGTGCTAATTTAAGTAACTAGGAAGCACAAAAGTTGGACTTAGTTTGATGAATGGAAACTCTAGTTCAGTAATAAAACAGACAGCAGTTCAAGTCCTACTGCTGTCACTTAGCAGCTTTGCAATCCAAGGCAAATTGCTTAGTCCTTTAAGCCTCAATTTTCTCATCTGTAAAATGGAAATAACAATAACCAATTCATAGAGTGCAGCTTGGAGAATGAAATAAAACTATATGGAACAGGCATTTAAAACAACATAGCATCTAGCACATGGTACATGTTCAAAAATGTTAAATACCCTGACCGGTTTGGCTCCGTGAATAGAGTATCGGCCTGCAGACTGAAGGGTCCCAGGTTCAGTTCTGGTCAAGGGCACGTACCTCGGTTGTGGGAACATCCCCATTGGGGTTGCACAGGAGGCAGCTGATCGATGTTTCTCTCGTTAATGTTTCGAACTCTCTATCCCTCTCCCTTCCTCTCTGTTAAAAAATCAATAAAATATATATTTTTTTAAAATGTTAAATATTATTGAGTAGAATCAGGGTTGACAACCTTTTTCTGTAAAGGGCCAGATAGTAAATGTTTTTGGCTTCGAAGACCATGATGTCCTTCCTGACCATTCAGCTGTGTAGTGGAGTGCAAAAGTAGCCACAAATAATAGGTAAGCAAATGGGCATGATTATGTTTCTACTAAAGGCCTGGTGCACAAAATCTGTGCATGGTTAGGGTCTCTGGCTGGTGATCAGGGCCGATCTGTGGGGTGACCAGCAGATCAGTTGGGGGCCCCCACTAGCACCTGCTTTGGCTGGCCTGTTGTCATCTGCTTTGCCAGCCCCGCCTCACCGCTGCCCCACCCCACCACCCTGACCACCCTGCCACACCGCTGGCCAGCTCTGCCCTCCTATTTCCCTGCCACCGGTGGTCACCTCCCTCTGAGGGGTGATGGGTGGAGCAATTGGGATCCCCACTGGCACCTGCTGTGACTCACCTGGGGCCTGTGGGCTGGGGGCAGTTCCTGTACTAAGCATCTGCCCCAGGTGCTCAGTACACATCATAGCGACCAGTCATTCCACTGGTCGTTCTACCATCCAGCCGATTTGCATATTAGGCTTTTACTACATGGGATAAAATTTTATTTACAAAACAGGCAATAGATTACATTTTGCCTGAGACCAAGCATTTTGCATAGATCACTAGATTATGTGAATGGACTGATTTCATGGCACCATAGTATTATTTATGCACTACTTTTTCCTCCCATTTTGTTATAGACTCCAGAATTGATACTTAAGGATTCTTAGAATTAATGTGCTTCTCCTTGCTTCTTCCTTAATGAACATAAAATATCATTAGCAATAAGGGGGAAAATAGTTTCTACCCCTTGAGAAAAACAAACTTTCCAAGTGTTCTTACTGGACTCAACATGTCCAATGTATTTGTAGAGCCATTTCACATTTTCAAATGTGCTAACAGGTACCTCATAATTAGATTTTATATCTATGCCTCCACAGTTATTCTGCGTTCAGTGTTATTATCGCAGAGCTCTGCCAGTTGGGAATCTTAGCAACTGGTGTCTCATTTAATATTAATACTGAATGTTCACCCAGTTACAGCCCCTTCCAGTTTGAGAAAATAAGACCCCTTTTGACCCGTTCAAAAACAGTTAATTATATTTATTTAAGGTGAAGTAATTACATAACCCCTTAGACTGTCATCTCAATGGCTTTTATAAATGCATTTAAAATTACTATTTCCACTTTGCGATGGGTTGACTTGCACTCCTCCTACCCTTCCCGAAAAGGTATGTCCACGACTGCCCTAATCTCTGGAGCCTGTGACCTTTTTTGGAAAAAGGTCTTTCCCTCTGTAATCAAGTGAAGTATCACAGCCGGAGATCATTCTGGATTTCGTGGGTAACGCATGCAATGACAAGTGTCCCTAGAAGAGAGAAGACAGAGACAAGCCATGTGAAGATGCAGGCAAAGATGGAGTGATGTAGCCTCATTGCCAAGGATCGCTGCCAGAAGCTGGACGAGGCAAAGAGGATTTTTCGCCCAGAGACTCTGGAGGGAGCACAGCTTGCCAACGTGTTGATTTTGGACTTCGGATTTCCAGAACTGCAAGAGAATACATTTCTGTTGTTTCATGCCAACAAGTTTGTGTCATTTGTTATGCTAGCCTCAGGAAACGAATACACAGTCCAAGTAAACAAAACGGAGCCCCACACAAGGCAGTTTAACAAAATCATGAAGTTTCGAGCTCAACTAATTTATCAAAACGTCCAACCTGCTAAACTGTACATCTTCTGTGCATATATCATCTTGAGCATGAATGTTGATATCATTGGTGAGGCAGAAGTCTATTGGAGACTGGTATTTTGATTTCTCCCAATATAACACACACTGTCTCTTTTCTACTCCCCGTACGTCATTCAGGAACAATGAGGCATTCACTTCTCCACAATAACTTTTCCAAGTGCAGTATCAGAAACAAAGCAGGGACCACATGGAGATAAACACGCTTTACCACATCTCGGAAGGAGTCATTCTTGTCTTACTTACCATGACCTTGCATAGGCACTCGGCCAAATCCATTCGGCGAGCATTTATGGGGTACCTACCGGGTACCAGGCACACTGCTCAGGGCTGAGACGGCAACGATGAATCAGGTATCGCTCTTGTGGTTTAGGTGAGAAAATCAAAGTTGACTGACAGAGACAAATAAGGAAGCAGATATGATGCATGCGGAGAGTGAGAAAGCATGGGGGTGAGGGGAGCAGAAACAGGGGCACCCCTCACCCAGGGGCAGGAGGAGGAGGAGATGGAACCAGAGCCGAACCTTGGAAGCTTGGTTCTCTGGACTGGAGGTCTGGACGCCAGTTCAAGGTGGTAGAAGTTAGGGCATAGCAATCTGGGGAACTGCTGGAGGGTCTGGATTGGGGGATTCTATTACAGAAAGGCCGGAGCTGCCTCAGGGCTGAGATGGTGCAGGGCCTGGGTAAGGGGTTCAGATTTCATCCTTAAGACCATAGAGGGCTTGCATCCGTTAAGGAGCAAACGGATTAGACTGCTTTTTGGAAATGTCTGTCTGCTGATGTGTGGGTTCTGGCTTCCAATGGGGCAGGAGTAGCAGGAAAACCACGTTAAAAGAGGCTGCTGCAGCCATCCTCCAGCCAGAGGGATGAAGGAAAGTCTGGGCGGGGTGTTAAGGGGCTAGTCCCTTAGCACTGGATCTAGGGGCGGGAGGAGGGAGAAATGGTATGCAAGCATCACTCTGCCGAGTTCTTCAACTCCTGACAGATTAAGGACCATCTTTTTATTCCTGTCGGTGCCGGCCCAGCCACTTGTACGAAATAAGCCTTCAATTTGTGAGTGGTTGAATCAAATTTCCGAGGTTTCTATTAGAAACGGAGGTCCCCGATACTTTTCTAAGGTGCCTGGATACCCTTCACTTTCAAGTATATAAAGCTGTTAGGAGAGATAATTTACGGCTCTCAGAAGGGCCTCCTGTTTTTGTTCGTCTGCCCATTTAGCGGCTTCTTCCTGGATTAATGGCCTGGTGCATGAATCACCGTGGCTACCTGTGCAGAATTAAGTGCCAGCCGGAGGTTGCAGGAGGGCCATCTCCGACGCCGCGGGAGTCCCAGGCAAAGGTCAGCTACCGGCGAGGGCCCCCGCCCCCAACTCCCAGCCCCGGCTCTCCCGGGGATCTGTAGCATCCACATTTACACTCCATTCTGTAGGAAGGCCCCTGTTTGTCTCTCTGGCTACCATCCCCAAAGAAAGCCCTCCAGCACTGGCACAGCAGCCTTTTTCAGTCATTTTGTGACTGACCCCCGAAAAGCCAAGCCGTGTGCTCCTGAGCAGCTGCTGGGTGATAACCGAATGGCAGACTGGCTTCCTGAAGCCCCAGCGCCCCCAGGGTGCTTGGTTGGGCAGACAGGCTTTCCTCCGGAGAAGAGAAGAAAGACAGAGAACGTAGAACTAAAAGCTTTGCGGGAACAGCAGAGGTAGCCACAGCCTGGTGTCATTGCAGAGAGGTGACTTGGCCCACGTTGAGCAGAGAGAGCCTCAGTTCCAGAGATGATTTGAGTTGGGTTTCTAAAGACTAGAGTTAGCCAGAGTTTTGAGGGGAGTGTTATAGGGCTGTTGGCGATTTGGAGCTGGATGATTCATTCATGCTTCTCACGTGACATAATCTAATATTTAGCATCGCCTGTCCACCAGTAGGTTCAAAATGCCCCCTGATACACAGGTTTCCAAATACTCCCTAGAGCAGTGTTTCTCAACCTTCCTAAGGCCACGACCCTTTAAGACAGCTCCTCATGTGGTGGTGACCCCCAACCATGAAATTATTTCCGTTGCTACTTCATCACTGTAATTTTGCTATTGTTATGAACTGTAATGTAAATATCTGATATGCAGGATGTATTTTCGTTGTTACAAATTGAACATCATTAAAGCATAGTGATTAATCACAAAAAACAATATGTAATTATATATTGTGAATATATTGTGAAATATTTATTTCTAATTACAAATAAATGAAATTTTGTCTTGAATCATGGTGTAGCATGGGTAACAGTCTTAATATGACAACAGTAAACTACATTGCTACATTTTGCTACACTGAGGAGCGGTGTGTTGGTCCCTAAGACCATGGGAAATAGGTGTTTTCCAATAGTCTTAGGGGACCCCTGTGAAAGGGTCGTTTGACCCCCAGAAGGGTCGCGACCCACAGGTTGAGAACCGCTGCCCTAGAGGAATGTCTTTCCTGGATGTGAACCACTGATGGGCAGCACAGAAGAGTGTTAGGGGGTAATCAAATGGAGGAGACTAAGGCATGCAGGAGGGCACATGAGACTCATTCCCCGACCACTGAGGGGCACTGTGATTGTGGTAGAGAATGTGAGAGGAAACATTTAAAACAGCTTAAAAATGAGATCTAGCCCAGCTGGTGTGGCTCAGGGATTGAGGATTGATCCAGGAACCAGGAGTCCCAGGTAGAGTCCTCATCAGGGCACATGCCCAGGTTGTGGTTCAATCCCCAGTAGGAGATCATCACTGAGGATCATCTTTCTCTCTCTCCCTTTCCCTTCCTCTCTCTTAAATCCATCTGTGTGTGTGTGTATGTGTGTGTGTGTGTGTGTGTGTGTGTGTGTGTGTGTGTGTTTTAATGAGACTTATTATTACATGCTAATGACAACAAGTTCAAATAGTCCCAAAAGACCATGCTAAATGCTAATGATGAGGAAAATATGATATTGGGGAGAGGGAAGGGCTAGCAGCCTGACTCTGTACCTAGTTAATCATAATCCCTAATGCACATTCTTGTTAGCCTATAATCAAGTCACTGCCCCTTCCTGAATTATCTGATCTTGCAAGACCTATTTTCCTAAATACTCACATTTTACAGAGGCCATAAATCATGACAACCCCCAAAGTGGGTTATCAGCGCTGGCACCAGGCCAGGCCTTTAGGTGTGGTCTCATGTCCCCCATCCCAACACAGTGGGCTTTTTGCAAAGCCTGTGAAAGGTCCAGAAGTCTCATCCATATTTGGAGTACAAAGAAACCAAAGGGTATAAAAAAAAAAAAGCTTTCTCCACATTGGTTTGCTTAGGATTTGGAAGCAGGCTCCCCTGAGTCATGGTACTAGTACATTTGGAAATAAATGGGTTTTTCCTGTATCTTCAAATACACCTGTGTATTTTTCAGTCACCTGGTAAATTCTGTAACACTACTGTCAGCTCCAATTAAAAAGTCAAAGGCATAGAGTGGATGGGATGTGGGCTCTGAACTCAGACCTAATTTGAATTCTAACCTCACCACTTATTAGCTATTTCCTTGGACAACTTACTCATGTTCTCTCAGCCTGCTTTATCATTTTCAACATGAAGATGAAATGTTTTCAATCTGATACTTAAAATATTTGAGTCCTGAAATTTGAGCTCTGTAAATCAATATGTGTTCTACCTATTCTATCAAACTCTTTGTAAACAATGCCTCTCAATTTTGGTTGCATGTTGTTCAAAATAGTTGGTGTTTTTGTCCCCTTCTTTTTGTTTATCAAAGTGATATTTACTAACTTTAAGTATCCAGTTTGGTGAATTTTTGTAATTTTTCACCATCATTTAACCACCACCACAATCAAAATTTAAAATCAATTTTCTCACCCTAAAAATTTTTCTCATACCCATTTGTATTCAGTCATCTCCCTTCATCCTGACCCCAGACAACCATTGGTCTACTTTTTATCAGTATAGTTTTAACTATTATGTAACCTACATTATAAAAGGCCAGGGGTCATCATGACCTAAATGACCAGACAGATGATGGGTCACCAGCAAGTGCATGGAGAATGTCTCGGGCCCTCCCCTGTGGTCCACAGGCTCCTATCACAGCAAGGCTGGCAGCTGACAGGTAGGCAGGGCAGCAGGGAGGTGGGCAGGGCAAGACGGGCACAGTGAGGTTATTAGGCCTCTGGCTCAGCCCTGATGCGCAGATGCTGTGGCAGTGGCAAGGTTATTAGGCCTCCGGCCCAGGGCTGGCAAGGCCGGGAGAGACAAGGCCCGGAGAGAGTGAGAGGCGGGGCCTGATCCACAGCTGCCATGGAGGCTGCAGATCAGGCTCAGGGATAGGCCTGGAGATGCTGACTGCCATAGAAACTGACTAATTAGAACCAAATTTGGGTGAACTGCAAGGAGCCAATGGCTGACTACGGGGGGAAAGGGGGGAAGCTTTTGACACTGTCTGGCATAGAAACTGATGAATCAGAATCTAATCTGGATGAACTGTGAAGGTAGAACCTAAGGTGGGGGCTGAGGAGGGGTTTTAAGGGCAATAACTGTTGGGTGAAAGGTGTAAGAAAGCAGTTCAATTTTGTAATGACCAATTTGGCATTAGAGTGCATATGGCTGGCTATCAGTCCAGATATAGGGATTATGTGTTTTTGTCTACTAAGAGCATCTCCTCCTGCTGAAAAGGGCTCCCCGCCCCCATTTAATCAATCTTATCCTATAATCTATTTATGCTGCTAAAAGGGTAATATGCTATTTAGACCAGGTCGACCAGCCATCTTCTGGACATCCAACTCCCTTTTGGACAAAGCCATGGTGGTGGGGGCCAAGCAAAGGCAGTTAGGGGTGATCAGGCCAGCAGGGGAGGGCAGTTCAGGATGACCAGGCCTGCAGAAGAGGGCAGTTGGGGGCAACTAGGCCCACAGGGGAAGGCCATTGGGGACAAGATCAGGCTGGCAGGGGAGGGGAGGTAGGGATAACCAGGCCGGCAGGGAAGGTTGTTGGGGGTGAGATCAGGCCTGTGGGGGAGGGAAGTTGAGGATAAGATCAGGCATGCAGGGGAGGACAGGTGGGGTGAGAGGCCAGCAGGGGAGGGTAGTTGGGGATAACCAGGCCTACAGGGGAGGGCAGTTGGGGGTGATCAGGCTGGCCAGGGAGCAATTAGGGATGATCAGGCAGGCAGGCAGAGAGTTTAGGGTGATCAGGAAGGAAGACAAAGGCAGTTAGGGGCAATCAGGCAGGCAGGTGAGCAATTAGGAGCCAGTGGTCCCAGATTATGAGAGGGATGTCCGACTGCCGGTTTAGGTCTGATTCCTGTGAGATTGGGCCTAAAACAGCAGTCGGACATCCTGAAGGAGTCCCCAATTAGAGAGGGTGCAGGCTGGGCTGAGGGAATCCCACCTCCCCCCATGCATGAATTTCATGCACTGGACCTCTAGTCCTATATAATAAAAGGATAATATGCAAATTGACCCTAACAGTGGAATGACCAGGAATGACCAGTCACTATGACATGCACTGACCACTAGGGGGCAGATGCTCAATGATGGAGCTGCCCCCTGGTGGTCAGTGTGCTCCCACAGGGGAAGCTCTGCTCAGCCTCAAGCCAGGCTGAACGCTGTGAGCTCAGTGGCGGTAGCAGAAACTTCCTTGGCATCATTAAAGATATCCAAATGCAGACATCCCTTGAGGGGTCCCGGGCTGCCAGGGGGATGTCTGACTACCAGATTAGGCCTGATCTCCCAGGGAGTAGTCCTAAGCCGGCAGATGGACATGCCCTGAGGAGTCCCCAATTGGAGAGGGCACAGGCCAGGCTGAGGGACCCCCTAAGTGCACTAATTGTTGTGCATTGGACCTCTAGTTTTATGTAAATAGACTTAACTTCTTTCACTTAGCATAATATTTTTGAGATGTGTCTATATGGTTATCTGTATTTATATTGCTTTCCTTTTTATTGCTGAGTAGCTTTCGAGTTTTATTGCTAGTTTGGGCTGTTTCCAGTTTGAGGCTATTAAAAGTAACTAGAGGCCCTTGGCCTGGCCTGCAGGGATTGTGCCAAAACTGGCTCTTCAACATCCCCTAAGGGGTCCCAGATTGTGAGAGGGTGCTTCTCAGGTGATGCACCCTGGAATCAGGCTCCCTCCTGTCTGGTTCCAGGAACATCAGCTGAGAACTGTAGCTGCCAAATCACCACAGTTTCAGCAGCTCCTGCATTGAGCATCTGCCCCCGGTGGTCAATGCGCATCATAGCTATCAGTCAGATGGTCCGTTGGTCAGACAGTCACTTAGGCTTTTATATAGAGAGATACTGCTACAACCATTCATATACATGTTTTCTCTGGACATATATTTCATTTCTTTGGAATAGATATCCAGAAATAGAATTTCTGGCTTTAATGGTAATGAATCTTTAACTTTATAAGGTAATGCCATAGTGTTTGACTGTATTCCCACCAGCAAAGTCTGAGAGTTTCAGTGTACCACATCCTTGTCTACACTTGGTATTGTCAGTCTTTTTTACTTTATCCATTCTAGTGTATAGTGATATCTCATTGTGATTTTAATTGACATTGTTCTGATGACCTATAAAGATGGATATCTTTCCATGTGCTTATGAAATTTTTAAATCAACATTAAAATGCAGTTATTGGAAGCAGGATTTGCAAACAGGGAGACTTGAAATTTATCCTTTGATAAGCATAAAAGATACCAAACAAATTAAACAATTAGCCCTCGAATGGTATACAATGTAAATATTGACATTCTGTAATTACATTTTGGAATATCACAACTTGCAAGATGATTCATTTGTTGAAGCACCTATTTTTAATTAGATAAATTTATGTTCTGTACTGAAATGAAATGAAATTTAGGAGGCCTATAATTATACAGAATCATAAGTGGAGACAACTTATCTGATGAGGTTTTTCTTATGAAATTTATGTTGAAGAAAGGTACTCTGAATTAACGCCAAAAGGGCAGCATCAGTGAAAATATTTGAGCTGAAATATTTACACATTTCAACATGCAAAAACTTAAAATTGTGAAATAGTTTGCTAGGCTGTCTTAACAAAATACCACAGACTGGGCAGCTTACACATCAGAAATCTATTTATTTTCTTGAAGTTCTGGAAGTTGGAAGTTCAAGAACAAGGTATCAATGGGTTTAGTTCTTTCTGAGGCCTCCTTCCTTGGCTTGCAGGTGGCAGGCAGCCTTCCCACCATCCTCACATGTTCTTTTCTCTGTACTTGCACATCCTGAGTGTCTCTCTGTGTGTCTGATTTCCTCTTCTTCTAAGGCCTTCAATCAGATTGAGGTAGAGCCACCATCACAGCCTCATCTTAATCACTTCTTTAAAGACCCTATCTCCAAGCACAGTATCACTTGTAAGTGCTAGGGATTAGGACTTCAACACATGAATTTTAGGAAGCTGTGGTTCCGCCCATAACACTCCTCCATTTAGCAGACCAGTTTCTGCCATCCCTTTTACTTGACCACCAGCATCTAGTGAGGGATATATCAGTGTGCTCCCACGGGAAGTAAATGCCCTCTGCCTGCAATCTAGAATCAGCCTCACCCTATGTGCTTTTCCACGTGTCATCACTGATTCGCCAGGCTCCAAGGTCTATTGGTTTAGGCCAGTGGTCGGCAAACTCATTAGTCAACAGAGCAATAAAGAGCGGCTCACAAGCTGCATGTGGCTCTCGAGCCGCAGTTTGGCAACCACTGGTTTAGGCCAATAATATTTATTAGACCCTGTCACACTGACATTTTTTAAAAAAAAAATCATTTTGTTTCTTTTGTTTATAAAAGTAATATGTGCTTATTGAAAAAGAAAAAAGATCAGACAGTGGTGAAGTATAAAGAAGGAAATAAGAATCACTTCTTAAAACACACCACCCAAAATAAAAGATACATAAAAATACTAAATAAAGAAAAAAACTAAAAACAAAACAAAATAATAATAATAATTGTTGTTATTATTATTATAAATGATAATTGATAATAAATGGCCCAGCCAGCATTGCTCAGAGATTAAGCGTTGACCCATGAACCAGGAGATGTTGGTTTGATTCCTGGTCAGGGCACATGCCTGGGTTGCAGGCTCAATCCCCAAAGTGGGACCTGCAGGAGACAACCAATCAATGACTCTCTCATCATTGATGTTTCTATCTCTCTCTCCTTCCCCGCTTCCTCTCTGAAATCAATAAAAATATCTTTTAAAGTAATAATAAAGTAAATAAAATAAAACACACCATCCAGGAATAGCCACTTGTATGTCCAGCAAAATGTTTTCTCTATGCAAATACTTGTATGCTTTTTAATATAAAAAGTAGAAATCGTAACATATACAACCTTTCAGCTTTGTTTTTTTCTACTTTATATATTACTAGTAGCCCTGCGCACGAATCCAGGCACCCAATAGGCTGCTGCCGCCCTCCTGTAGCTCTCTGCCCACCACCCTGCCCTGTCCTGTAGCTCTCTGCTGCCCGCTGGTAGTTCACTGCTCCGCTCTCCTGCAGATCCGCAATCTGGTCGTTAGTCAGTCGGTTGTTATGCCTTACGGTGTAATAGATAATTAGCATATTCCTCTGTTATTATATTAGGATGGTGAATGAGACATTAGGCTCTTGTCCAAGTAAAGCTGAAGTTTTGCCCAGTTTCTTCTTGAACAACGGGATTTGTGGTAGAAAATAGGAACTGGAATAACCAGGCTGCACTCCACTAACACCCAATCACCACCACTACAACTATATCCCTCTAGGATCAAACCATGCCCACCTACCTCTTAAGACTTGGATGGAGCAAAGAAGGAGACGAAGGACAAATAAAGATGAAGATGAATGAAATGAAACCAAGGCTATAAAAACGTACAATAGGAATAGCTCGTTGCCACTTCTCCTTACTTCAAAGAAGTTTAACAACAGGTATAGCATAGGCACTGCCCAACCTAATAGCAACTATAAACTGCTGTCCCACCTGGATGGCTGCTCTCTGGCCCAGTATCAGCCTTGTCCTTGCCCCTCATCTTCCAGAGTGGACACCTTGGCCTGAAAGTAGTGAGGAAAGAATGTATTTGCTGAGAAGACCAATGTTGGCAGCTACCCTCTCACCACTAGAGACCAGCCTGTCTAAAAAAGGAACCACCGTCAAGGAAAGCAGAGAAGACACATGGCATGTAAACCAATCCTTTGACAACATTCGAGCACCTGGATCCCGCCATACCTGAGGTCAGTAAGGCCTACACTTCTCAGTTATATGAGCCGATCAATATTCCCTTTCTTGGCTAAGAAGGAAGTTCAGTTTCTGATATTAAGACCAAAGAATCTTACCGCACCCATATATTCTTCTCTTTTAAAGTCCCAATGACAAAGAAGCCACTATAGGCCTTACCTAGTCATGGAGAAAGGTTTGTATCTAAGAATTGAGAATAAACCTGAGGAATGCAAAGGAAGTTCATACCAATTTCTTGGCACCAAATCCTGAAATTATCAACCCTTATACCCATATTCACAGCCTAAAATTTTTGGAAAAGCATGATAGCAACAGAAAGAGGAATTGACCACAGAGTGCATAGAGAGACACCAGTATACTCAGTATCTTACCGCTTTACTAAAAGAGATTTAGTACTAGTTGCAGTGAAGTTTCATATTTCTAAAATTCATTACAGCTATAAAAACAAACAGCACCATTTTTTCATGAGCTACTAAAACAAACAGTTAAAAATAAAGCCCATTTGGTATCCAATATCGTTCAGATGATCATATTTTTTCCTTGTATTTGTGAAGCAACAAAATTTGGTTAACTGCAATACATCTTGTAACTGATGCAGATGTCCACATTCTCCTTTACTCCTAAAATAATAAGCTACAATTTCTTTAGCCATATAATTTATAAATTACATAGACGTATAACATGAAATACATTTCTTTGTTTCTCTTTTTTTGTCTTTCACAACTGGTCTTTCATCTTAACAATGTTTTATGAATTCTCACAAACATTGAATGGCATGGGCATACGAATAATATAAAGAGAGCATATTAACATTTATTTGGCACACGTTATATGCCTATTACATCACATGTTATTTTATTTAATACTGACCCTAACCTTTAAAGCAAGTGTGATTGGCCCCATTTTTCTAATAGGAAAGTCTTTACCAAGTTTAAACAGCTATCCATAGCTATAGTAGACACTGTTAGTTGCTCATTCATAATTACTTTCCTTCTTCTTTGCTTGTTGAATTTGCTTCTCATTAAAGAAGTTGAAAACACTGAACACACTTTATTCCAGAATTCTTTGCTGCTAGAGCACAAGCATATGACCCAATCTAGCAAATGGGTTCTGAGGGAAAGTCTGCTGGATTTTTGAGAAAGTTTTCTCCCTGATTAAAAAATAAAATAAAATACACACACATAAGAAGGGCCTTCTTTCCCCCTGCATTTTGTTGTTGGATGAAGTCTTTTAATAATGTCATATCTAGAACTAGCAGCTTTCTTGAGGGTACAAACCTAAAGATGAAGTTAAATACTCAAAAACTCTAAAGACGGTGAAAAAGAAAAGTGGTCTTTAATGACATCTTTGAACTTCTCATTTAACTAACCCTGGAAGTCCTTTCCCTCAAGACTGAGAACAGTGCCTGGTGAATATTAGACACTTAACAAACATTTATTGAATGAATAAATGAATGATTTTAACTTCCCAAATGTGTCATCATAGAAAATGAGAAAAGTATCTATCAAAGCTATATTACCCAACAGTTCCACTCCTAGGTGTGTTACAAGAGAAATTAGTGTTATGTTTCCACCATAGACATGTGGAAACATTTTAATTGTAGCTCCAAACTGGAAACAACTCAAATGTTTATAAACTGGATAATCCTATCTAATAAAAGAGTAATATGCAGATTGACCATCACTCCAACACACAAGATGACTGCCCCCATGTGGTCAGAAGATCCTGCCCCCATGTGGACACAAGATGGCCATCACAAGATGTCCAGCAGGGGAAGGCAGTTGGAAGGGACCAGGCTTGCAAGGGAGGGCAGTTGAGGGTGATCAAGCCTGCAGGGGAAGGTAGGTAGGGGTGACCAGGCTGGGAGAGGAGGAAAGATGGGGGTTACCAGGCCTGCAGGGAAGGGCAGTTGGGGAGAACCCAGGCCTCCAGGGGAGGGCAGTTAGGGGTGCCCAAGCCCACAGGGAGGCCAGTTAGGGGCAAATAGGCTGGCAGGAGAGCAGTTAGGCATCAATCAGGCTGGCAGGGGAATGGTTAGGGGGTAATCAGGCTGGCAGGCAGAAGCAGTTAGGGGCAATCAGGAATGCAGGCGGGTGTGCAGTTGGGAGCCAGCAGTCCTGGATTGTGAGAGGGATGTCTGACTGCCCATTTAGGCCAGATTCAG
Source organism: Lasiurus cinereus (assembly GCA_011751065.1). Lineage (NCBI taxonomy): Eukaryota > Metazoa > Chordata > Mammalia > Chiroptera > Vespertilionidae > Lasiurus > Lasiurus cinereus. The sequence continues at coordinate 7,027,382 of JAAGEH010002528.1, forward strand.
GTAGGATCAGGCCTAAATGGGCAGTTGGACATCCCTCAAGGGGTCCCAGATTGGAGAGGGAGCAGGCTGGGCTGAAGGACAACCCCCCACCCATGCACAAATTTCGTGCACCAGGCCTCTAGTCCTATATAATGAAAGGCTAATATGCAAATCGACTGAACAACAAAATGACCATTCTGTGACATGCAATGACCACCAGGGGGCAGACATTCAATACAACTGCCCCCTTGGTGGTCAGTGAGCTCCCACAGGGGGAGCAGCACTGAGCCGGAAGACGGGCTCATAGCTGGCAAGTGCAGCAGCGGTGACTGGAGCCTCTCCCACCTCCATGGCAGCACTAAAGATGTCCTCTGAGGGCTCCCAGACTGCAAGAGGGTACAGACCACGCTGAGGGACCTGCCTGAGTGCACGAATTTCATGCACCAGGCCTCTAGTGAATAAATGAATGTAGGATTATTCACATATGGCAATACTAAATGACAATATAAAAAAACAGACTATTAGTATTCACATTAGTAATTGAGGTGTATCCCAATGGGTCTTTTTCTGTAGACCTACATCGTTAGAAACACCTCAGAATAAATATGTAGCTTTCTTTATTCACAGAACTATGTGTTAGATCTGTGGGAAGCAACTACAAGACAGCAGCTAAAACTGTGAAAGACGTAATAATCTAATTTTTTAAATCTTAGGTATTTGTATACCCTGAAGATCTGTGCTATTCTAGGAAGTGATAGCCTAGGAGTGAAGATGATTTGCACTTACTTATGTTTAGAGGGTGTCTGAAACTTAAAAACCAGGCAGATCCATCTACTCATGTCCCTGAAGTAAATTGCTTGAAGAAATTGGGTCCCAACGATTTTAGGCGGAGAGTTTTTGAAGTATGTCCATATTCAAGTGTAGATCAAAGAAGCTCAACTAAAAGAATTCTGGCCCTAACCAGTTTGGCTCAGTGGATAGAGCGTCAGCCTGCGGACTGAAAGGTCCCAGGATCGATTCCGGTCAAGGGCATATGCCTTGGTTGTGGGAGTAGGAGATGTGCAGGAGGCGGCTGATCAATGTTTCTCTCTCATCAATGTTTCTGACTCTCTATCCCTCTCTTTTCCTCTATGTAAAAAAATCAATAAAATATATTTTAAAAAATAAAATACATTTTAAAAAATAAATAAAATAAAAGAATTGTGGACCGACTGAAATGACAACTGGGTTGGGTAAAAAAGGAGATTAAGATGATTATTTGTAAGACTCAAACTCTGGAGGAACCAGAGGAACCAAGGCAGTGGAAGGACTCAGAGCATGTGAAATTTCTTAAATAAAAATGTATGAACTTCAAGTAATTGGGCCTATGTTACAAATAATCAGAACCCATTATACCAGTGGTTCTCAACCTGTGGATCGCGACCCCTTTGGGGGTCAAACGAGCCTTTCACAGGGGTCTCCTAAAACCATCGGAAAATGTAGTAATGTGGTTTACTGTTGTTATATTAAGACTGTTACCCATGCTACACCATGCTTCAAGACAAAATTTCATTTATTTGTAATTAGAAATAAATATTTCACAATATCTAATTGTGATTATCACTATGCTTTAATTATGTTCAAGTTGTAACAATGAAAATACATCCCGCATATCAGATATTTACATTACGACTCATAACAGTAGCAAAATTACAGTTACGAAGTAGCAACGAAAATAATTTTATGGTTGGGGGTCACCACAACATGAGGAACTGTATTAAAGGGTCGTGGCATTAGGAAGGTTGAGAACTATTGCATTATACTTTAAAAAAATATTCACAGTAGCATAGACAAATCTCACAGACATAATATTGAACAAAAAAACAACACGCACACAAGACTATGTACTATTTTATTTCATTAAATAAGGTTCCAGAACAGGACAAGCGAATCCATGCTGATACAAGTCAGTGGTGGCTTTTGTGACAGGGGGATGGTCATTGAGGGGATAGGGCCTGAGGGACTCTTCTGGGGTTATGTGACTCAGAAATACTCTCCTGGAGTGTGGATTTTTCTGTCAAAAGTGCCTGCATAGAGCAGAAAAGACTTTATGTATAAGGATAGTCATTGCAGAATTTAATTTAGTGAAAAAACTGGAAACAACCTAATTATTCAACAGCAGATAATTGAGCACATTATAATACACATATCCAATAGAATATTATGCAGCCATTAAAAAGTATGCTCACAAAAGCTGATGATATAATGTTCAATGAGGTAAAATGGAATTAAAATTGCAAATACTTTAAGAATACAACCATAAAAAAAAAGTAAGCCTGTAGAAAGAAAAAGCCTGGGACTGTTTGTAGGTAAAAACAATTATCAGTGTCTGCTTCTGAGGAATGTGATCCAGCAAGTGGTTGTAGGAGTTGGGGTGTGTGTGAGAGTGGGGAGCTGGGAAGTGGGCTAGTAGGAAGCAGACAGGGACTTTCATTTTTTGCTTTTTGACCTCTGTACTTGACTTTAATTTTTACAATGAGTGTGCATAATTTTATGATAAAAATTTTAATTCATTAAAAACAACTGGAAGGAAATTTATAAAATGTTAACAATGCTTATCTTTGTATAATGGGATTTGGAAGATTTTTAAAATTATTTCTTTCACTTTTCTATAGTTTCAGATTCCTATGAGTATATGTCTTTTAAAATAATATATATATTTATATATATATGTTTGTTAATCCTCACCCAAGGATATTTTTCCATTGATTTTTAGAGAGAGTAGAAGTGAGAGGGAGAGAGAGAGAGAAACATTGATGTGAGAAAGACACATCAATAGGTTGCCTCCTAAACCTACCCTGACCAAGATACATGGCCTTGACCAGAATCAAACATGGGACCCTTTAGTCTGAGGACTAAAGCTCTATTCACTGAGCCAACTGGCTAGGGCTTAATATATTTTTATTGATTTCAGAGAGGAAGAGAGAGATAGAAACATGAATGATGAGACAGAATCATTGATCAGCTGCTTCCTGCACGCCCTTTACTGAGGATCAAGCCTGCAACTCAGGCATGTGCCCTGACTGGGAATTGAACTGTGACCTCTTGGTTCATAGGCTGATGCTCAACCACTGAGCCATGATGGCTGGGCAGCACATGTCTTTTTTTTTTTCAAATATATTTTTTATTGTTTATAATATTACAGATAGCTCCCACCTGCCCCCCCCCTTTACCTTCCTCCTCCAAACCTCCCACCCCCCAGATCTTCACTACCCTATTCCTCTTGTCCATGGGCTATGCATATCCTATATAATAAAGAGGTAATATGCAAATTAACCCTCACACCCTCACAAGATGGCTGCCTACAACCTGGCCAGCAGGGGGGTTAGTGAGGGAATGACCAAACGACTGAACAGCAGGCTGTGTTGGGCGACAGGCTGCTGGGGGCAGGGGAGGGAGGGGCCATGAGGCATGTCCAGGCTGACAGAGGGGACAATAAGAGGCGGCCAGGACAGCAGGTAGGGCAGTTAGGGGCAGCCAGGCTGGCGAGGGAGGGGTGAAGTTGGGGGTTACTGGGCTGGCAGGGGGGCGGTAAGGGGTGACTAGGCTGGGGGGGGAGCAGTTGGGAGTAACCAGGCTGGCATAGGGGGGCAGTTAGGGGCAATCAGGCCAGCAGGTGGGGCAGTAATGGGTGACCAGGTTGGTGGGAGGGGCACTTAGGAGTGACCAGTCTGGCAGGGAGGGGGCAATTGGGGGAGACCTGGCTGTCAATAGGGAGCAGTTAGGGGCAATCAGGCCAGCAGGGAGGGCACTGAGGAGTGATCAGGCCAGTGGGGGTGGGGGGCAGTTAGGGGTGACAAGGCAGGCAGGCAGGTAAGCAGTTAGGAGCCAGCAGTCCAGGATTATGGGAGGGATGTCCAAGCCACAATCAGTCAGACATCCCCCGAGGGGTCCAGGATTGGAGAGGGTACAGGCTGGTCTGAGATGACTCCCCCTATCCCCTCCCCCCAGTGCATGAATCTCATGCACCAGGCCTCTAGTAAGTATATAAATTCTTTGGTTTATCTCTTCTGGTCCCCACAACCTCACTTCGAGGTATGTCAGACTGTTCCATACCTCCATATCTTTATATCTGAAAAAACTTACTTCGATGAGATGATACATTTGAAAGCACACTGTAACCCGGGAAGTGCTTCGGTTATAAAAGTGCTTGTGTTACTGTTGTGAAACAGTGGATGCTGGCAATGCCATTTGTCAGGGCAGAGGGCAGGTTCTCTATCCAGCCACCCGAGGGCTCAAGTTTTGCCTTGGCTGACACCTTTGGAAGGTGGGAGGGAAGCTAAGCAAACACCAACCACCCACTCAGAACAAGTGTAAGTGCTTGAGAGTTTTCCTGGCAAAACCGCAGATGTTAGATTAGAAAAGCATTTCCTGGAGCTCTGCTTCTTAGCCCAGGCTACACATTAGAATCACCTGGGAGCAGTGGTTCTCAACCTTCCTAATGCCACGACCCTTTAAGACAGCTCCTCATGTGGTGGTGACCCCCAACCATAAAATGATTTCCGTTGCTACTTCATAACTGTAATCTTGCTGCTGTTATGAACTGTAATGTAAATATCTGATAGGCAGGATGTATTTTCCTTGTTACAAATTGAACATAATTAAAGCATAGGGATTAATCACAAAAACAATATGTAATTATATATTGTGAAATATTTATTTCTAATGACAAATAAATGAAATGTTGTCTTGCATCGTGGTATAGCATGGGTAACAGTCTTAATATAACAACAGTAAACTACATTGCTACATTTTGCTACACCGAGGAGCGGTGTGTTGGTTCCTAAGACCATGGGAAATAGGTGTTTTCCAATAGTCTTAGGCGATCCCTGTGAAAGAGTCCTTCGACCCCCAAAGGGGTCTCAACCCACAGATTGAGAACCACTGACCTGGGAGTTTCTTATACTCTCCTACCCCTGGAGATCAGAATTCAATTGTTTGGGGCAAGGCTCAGGCAGGAGTATTTTTAAGACATTTCCCAGTTAACAGTAATAACCAGAGTGTAGAGTGATGCCTTTGAGTGATGCTGTGGATGAATTCTCTATGTCACATGCAGGCAAAAGCTCCAAAACTTCTCTAGAAAGTTTAACTCTCTAAACAAAAAACAAAAACAAAGCAGGAAAAACTCTGTTTTCCTTAAACCAACCTGAGTTTTTGGTGTGGTGTTTTGAAGTAAGAAATATATATATATATATCTTTTTATTGATTTGAGAGAGAGAGAGAAACATCAATGATGAGAATCACTGTTTGGCTGCATCCTGCATGCCCCCTAGTGGGTATCAAGCCCACAGCTCAGGCCTGTACCCTGACCGGAATAGAACCATGACCTCCTGGTTCATGGGTCAATCAATACTCAACCACTGAGCCACACTGGCTGGGCTTAAGTAAGAATTTTAATCGCCCCTCCTATATTTACGTTTACACAGGGTACTCATGGAGATAATCTCATTTGATGATCTCAATGAACTGTATGTACACTGCTAAGAGGTGTAACCACCTAGACACTTCCGGGCGGTAAGTAGGCAGAAATCACTATTTACATTTTTCACAGGAGAGAATTGAGAGGGAAGAGTTCAGTAGTTTCCCAAGACTAAATAACAGCAAACTTGAACCCAAGGACTCCTTTGCTCCAACTATAAAGTTCTCATTACGAGAACTGGCTTATACCTTTGACTCACCGATGATACTGCACTAGGACAAAAGATTTAAAAAATACCTTGCCTCCCTCTTTTCCCATTGCATCTTTAGAGCCTAGAAAGTAAAGTGAACATATTTTGTGTCTGTATTATGCATGAAATTCTGCCACCCAATAATACTGCCAAGGACAGGCCTGGACACATAAGTAGATATTTAATGAAAGAATGAATGACTATATCCTCCAAGATAACATTACCACTATTTGTCTAAGTCCTTTCAGGCTGCTATAATAAAATACTGTCGTCTGAATAGCTTATAAACAACAGGCATTTATTTCTCACAGTTCTGGAGGCTGGGAAGTTCAAGATCACCGGCAAATTCAATGTCTGCTAAAGACCCACATTCTGGTTCATAAACAAAAGTCTTCTCCATGTAACCTCACAGGACAGAGGGATGATGGATTTCTCTGGGGTCTCATTAATAAGGGCACTAGTCCCATTCATGAGGATTCTACCCTTGGCCCCAATCACCCCCCAAAGCCCAGTTCCTAATACCCTCACATTAATAGTTAGGATTTAACATATGAATTTGGGGGTGGGGGAGACACAAAAATTCAGTCTATAGGACCATTTTTCAGAAGAGGTAACTGAGACTCCAAGGAAGAAATACATATCCAAGGTAAGAGAACTCGTAAGGGACAAAACTGGAAGGAAAGACAACTCAGGACAGCCAACCTTGTACTCCTACCCACCATACTAAACTATCAACTAGTTGTAGTTTTTAAAGACTAGGCCCTGAGGATGACCACCTTAGAGATAAATGTATGAGAAAACCTTCTCTAGAAATGGCATGCAGATAGTATAATAGGAGGGATATGGAAGAGGAGTTGGCAGCAATGATTTGCTATTATAGTGTTCTATTGAAACAATTCATTTTACTTAAGATTGATACTTCCAAAATCCTTAGTCTGACTAATGACAACCTTCTGAAATGATTATAAAAAAGCAAAATCATTTTGCTTCCTGAAAAATTCATATAATATAGTATATGACAGATTACCATAGTCATATATTTAGATCCAAAATTACTAGATACAAATAAAGGAAGGCTGGAGAGAAGATACTATACATGCTTTTAATCAGGAAAGAAAAAGTTCTCTCTAATCAGTGTCTTGCAAAAACCATTAACCAAAGTCCTAAACTGAAGCTCAAATAATTGAAAAATGAAAATGATCCATCTACCCATGACAGGGAGATTGCAGTCCTATAAAAATGTTGAATGCACATATAGATGAAGAGGGTTGACATTGCCATTTGGTAATTGGCTAAATAACAGTCATAAACAAATGGAAGAAATAACTAAGTTGAGAGCAGGAGTCAGAATTTTCCTCATCAGTATCAAGAGACTATGACACATTCATCCAGAATTTTGAAGCTTAATTCATTAGTTATGTGGATTAGAACTGACAATGGTAAAAGTTATTACAATTCATCCATTCATTGTCTGTCCATATATCAATCCACTGGGTTTAACCACATGAAAATGCCATTATTTGCTTACTTTTGACTTAGGAGAAAGGCAGCTTTATATACTTTAATATAAAATATTCAATTAATACTTACTGAACATGGTACCATGTTCAACACACTATGTGATGTTGGTGAGATAAGGGTTGAATAAGAAATACTCTCCATCTCTTCTATGGGAAAACACATACCAACAACTATTTATAAGAGAGCTGTAAACGTACAAAGTGCTATAGGATTACATTGATATGTATGCATAGAAAGAACACGCAACCAATAGTCAGGGATGGGTCAGTGGGAGTTTATTATTTTTCCTTTTGCTTAGCTCTATTTTAACCCTTTTTTATCTATAAAAATGAATTATTTTTCTGGTTAAACGTTTTTTTGAAAATATGCCATGGGCTTTTCAGAATTGATAGCTTTTAATATATTTGATTAAGATAAAGGATTTAAAAGTTAAAATAGATGAAGCAACATAGGTAAAATAAGAAGTGAGAGATTGAATACACAAACAGACAATGGCTGACCACTTATAAAAATAGAACTCGACCCCAAACCTGCAGCAACCACCCTGGGAAACCAACCTATTATCTCAATCATCCAACTCAGGAAGCTAAACAATAATCTCAGGAGCAACTGACCCCAAACAGCCAGGACTTCATGAGTAACTGAGCTTCCCTAACTTTTGTCTCCACTTCATACTTAGGACCGACCAGACAGAGCCCACTATGCACCCCTAACCAATCACGTAAGATGACCCACTGCTAGTTAGCCTGCCTCCAGCTTCCCTAGGCCAACAACCTCTAATCGGAGGGCACGTCGGAAGATTTCCCTTTGTTTCCCTCTAAAACTCTTCGACTCCTCTCCTTCGAGTTCTGCCAAAACACAAGTGATGGGGGTTGACTCCCTTACCATACATAGCAAGCTCTAAGTAAAAACTCCTTGCCCGTTTTCATTTGATTGGTCTTCGTTTACTTTTACAGAAGAGAAAGGGAAATGACTCAGGAATTAGCTTAGTACACAGAATGCCAGACGCAATGACAAAGACATATACATTCATGAAAAATAAGCACTATAGCAACTCTCTATACCAGTGGTTCTCAACCTTTCTAATGCCGCGACCCTTTAATACAATTCCTCGTGTTGAGGTGACCCCCAACCATAAAATCATTTTCGTTGCTACTTCATAACTGTAATCTTGCTACTGTTATGAACTGTAATGTAAATATCTGATATGCAGGATGTATTTTCATTGTTACAAATTGAACATAATTAAAGCATAGGGATTAATCACAAAAACAATATGTAATTATATATTGTGAAATATTTATTTCTAATTACAAATAAATGAAATTTTGTCTTGAATCATGATGTAGCATGGGCAGTCTTCATATGACAACAGTAAACTACATTGCTACACTTTGCTACACCGAGGAGCGGTCTGTTGGTTCCTAAGACCATGGGAAATACGTGTTTTCCGATGGTCTTAGGCGACCCCTGTGAAAGGGTCGTTCAACTCCCAAAGGGGTCTCGACCCACAGGTTGAGAACCGCTGCTCTATACCCTTCTGGTCACAGGAACTGTCTGGGTTCTGATTAAGCCCCAGGAGATGAGGTTGTTTTACCTCTATTTCCTTCTTCACATCCCCTTCCAGCGAACATTACCCCCTCAGCCCCTTAACCTGAAAAGGAAAATCTAGAGCCATCCTATGCTTCTGTTTGACCTTTGAAGGTTGAGTCCGAATCAGGAAGACCTGGAAACCAGATTTAATCACTAGAATACCAACTCCCTGAGAGAAGAGAATACATATGTCTATTCAGACCCTCTCCATGTGCCCAGTTGAATGACTGAAATAAACACATGGAGACATCCAGGGCATAAGCATCACAGCGTACCTGCAAGAAGACACCTCCAACGACGAGGTTACATTAAAGAATCTATCTTGCTTCCCTAAAGCTCCTGACCCAAGGCACAGTCAGAGAAAACCTGACTCAACACACCAAAGGTGGCCCCAGTAGACAGAGGAACCAAAGATCGGGGTCATCACTCCCTAGTAATTTGTCCTATGATGCTCCCTTCTTACTTGGATACAGCTGCATTTCTAAAACTCCATCTTCCTCTTGTGCTCACTGGATAGTAAACATGAATCGCTATTAATAATAATTTTCCACTGCACGTCCAGAACAATCCATCCAGAGAAAATTGGAACTTCTTCTTTGCTGAGGTCCGGTCCCATCAATTTGATGCTCATTTTATAGAAAGGCCATTGAGCAAAATTAATGTACCCAAACAAATAGAGTTTGTCCTTGTAACTGATTCAGGGTATGACAGGAAACAAGAGGGCTGCCGTAATAGCTTCCTCTGGGAAATTTATTTTCAGAACATTGAGTTATTTTCTTCTACTCTACCAGATTTCATTAAAGTCCTTTTTTTAAAAAAAAATAGAAAGAAAGAAGGAAGAAAAATAAAACTTAGTTGTCTGTTTTCATAGAAATCACTTTGAGATCTAGCTTCATTTAAATTCACTTGTTATTGTCCAAGTCAAAGACTGTTATAATATCAGGGTTATTTTACTTCTTCCCATTATTAATTTTCCCCCGTTTTCTCCACACTGCCCCCAGAATGTTTTACCTCCACCCTTTGAACCTGAAAAGGAAAACCTCAGGCCAGCATATGCCAGAAATGAAGAAGCCTGACTGAGCCTCTTTAAAATACTACTCTACCTTGCCATGAAATAACATTTTGGACTGTTATCCAAAAACTCTAGTCATCTTTTTCCTGCATGTAGACAGATCAATGATGGTACCTGCCTCGCTCTCGGTCACCAGAAGGGAAAATAAATGTTTCCTCCATGTGATCTGTCTGACTCTTGGCGCCCCTCTGTCACATCCAATTGGACCTAAAAACAGCCAGCTCATGGGCTAACCTGTGAAGGCATGAAAACCAGGCATGAAAAAAAGGGTACATACTGTGTGTGATTTCTACTATATGACATCTGGAAAAGGTGAAACTATGCAGACAGTAAAAGAACCAGGGGTTAGGGAAGAAGAAGGGATGGCAGATAGAGCACAGAGAATTTTTAGGGCAGTGAAAATACTCTGTATGATACCAGATGGTGGATACATATCATTATACATTTGTCCAAGCCCACTGAACATACAACACCAAGAGTGAACTTTGGCATAAACTATGGACGTGGGGGTGATAATGGCAAGTCAATATAAGTTCAGGAATTATAATAAATGTACCACCTAGGTGTGCGATGTTGATAGTGGGGAGGCATGTATGTGCAGGGACAGGTGGTATATAAGAAATCTCTGTACCTTCTGATCAATGTTGCTGTGAACTTAAAACTTCTCTTAAAAAAATAAAGTCTAGTCCTACCCAGTTTGGCTCGGTGGATAGAGCATCAGCCTGCCGACTGAAGGGTCCCAGGTTTGATTCCGGGCAAGGGCATGTACCTTGGTTGCGGGCACATCCCCAGTAGGGGGTGTGCAGGAGGCAGCTGATCGATGTTTCTCTCTCATTGATGTTTCTAACTCTCTATCCCTCGCTTTTCCTCTCTGTAAAAAGTCAATAAAATATATATAGTTTTAAATAAAGTCTATTTAAAACACACACACAAACAAACCAAGCATGAAAAGCTGTACCCAAACAGAAAAAAATAGTAACAAAAGAAGCCAACCCGAGTGCCTTGGGCAGAGAGTGGATTTGGAAAATACGAAGAGAGTTCGTTAGGAGGCAGAAAGAGACACTGAAAATTTTGAAAGGGAAGGGTATGAGTCCACATTACTCCTAAGCAGTCAGGAAGGCAGGAACAGACCAGGAAGTGGTGGGTAGCAGCAGGAAAAGAAGAGCAGAAAAGAATGGAGCAGAGCTGAGTCAGCAAGATGGCAGGAAACTGGTCACTGGCTGCTGAGAGGCAAGGTGAGAACCTGGTTCTTGGTCAGTTCCCCCCAGGCTCTGCAGGAGGGCAGTTCCGGTACATGAGTTTCCTATCATCCTGTGTGTGCTTAAAAAACACAAAACCCCATTGCAGGAACCCGCGTCTGCCTCTCCTTTTAATCGAAAAGTGCTGAAATTATAAAAAATGTACCATGTAGGTATGGAATGTTGATAGTGGTGAGGCATGCATATGCAGGGACAGGTGGTATATAAGAAATCTCTGTGCCTTCTGGTCAATGTTGCTATGAATGTAAAACTTCTCTAAAAAAAATAAAGTCTAGCCCTAACTGGTTTGGCTCAGTGGATAGAGCATCAGCCTGCCGACTGAAGGGTCCCAGGTTTGATTCCGGTCAAGGGCATGTACCTTGGTTGCGGGCACAATTTGAAAAGTCAACCTCACCACATCTGGTGGATCTTAACCTTCGTGCACAAAAGGGAGCAGCAAAGTGGAGAGGAGCCTGAGGTCACAGGCAGGAGCCCTGAGTTCTAATCCAGCCTTGCTACTAATCTGCACAGTAATCTTAAATAAGGAGCTCCTTATCTCTAAACCTATTACTTCAACCAGTGAGTCGAGTTGGACCAGATGCATTCACTCCGTGACTATTAATTGAGTGCCTGCTATGTGGCAAGTCGAGTGCTGACTGAAAGCCTTAACAATGAACTAAGCACAGTTTTTTGCTCTTCAGGCTTCTGTTCTAGTTGGTGAAAAGGTAAATAGATTATCACTAAATTGTCTAATGTTACTGCTACCTTTAGAGAATTCATCTGGGGTTAATGGGGACTGACATGGAATCTGGTTGGTGAAGGTAGCCCTCACAGAAATGTTGCTGGGGGCATGGAATCCCTCCCCGGATGAAGCAAAGGCATGAAATGGCCAGGCAGGGAAAGAAAAGAATGGTTCGTGTGATGGTAATTTTATGTATCTACTTGATTAAGCTATGTTCCCAGTTATTTGATCAAACACTAACCGAGGTGTGGCTAGAAAGTATTTTGGAGATGGGGTTAACATCTATACTCAGTTAACGTGAAATAGCAGCCTGTACTTCCTCCTCACAGTTCTCAGCCTGCTGTATTGTCTACAAGTCCCATTTCATCATGATCTCTCCATGAGGTTAAGAACCTTGAGATCTTTGCTGATTTCTGTAAATTGTTCTAGCGAATTAGAGAACCGGAGAGCCCCCAAATTTGTAGCCAGTTGGTCATAAATGGGGGTGGCCTGGGGACCACCAAAATGGTGACAGTCTTATGGAGGATGGACCCCTTAATTTGTGGGGTTTGTGCTAACGCTGGGTGGTTAGTGCCAGAATTGAATTGTAGTACACTAGTTGGTGTTGGAATGCCTATCCTGAATCTTCCGGTGCCAAAAACCTGAGGCCCCAACAAGTCTGGACCTGAAATGCAGGTGGCAAAGCCTCCTCTAACGGAGGTCCCTAAGGTAGCAGCAGTGCTTCATGTCTTTTCTTATTAATGGAGCATTATTTTAAAAGTGATGGTGATGCTGGACATGGCGCTTTTAGGCCTGTGTTAGAATGTTCTGAATACATAGGTATTGTAGAGTGAGGTTGTGAGAGCGATGACAGGTTTCATTTAAAGATTTTGCCCTTTCTAAACCCTGATTACTATCAAAGAATACATTCCTAAGGAATATTCCAGGGGAACCAATTAAAGAAAATATCTGTGAGAAATACTCAAGGCAACAGTGCCTTAGAATTTAAAACCGAGATGTTGACATAGGGGTCTGAATTGTAAAAAGTCTATATTGGCCGGTTGGTTGGATAAGGAAGGCTGGCTTTGCCAATTAACTTTTAAGTTCTAGAGTACACACAATGACTGAGCTAAATCTGTAGTTCCAAGGTTTTAAAATTATATACCTAAAGCTCATGATAAAATAAATGATTTTAATAATTAATATTGTATTAGCAAAAGGTTTGTAGAAATGTCAATATCTTTATTTTCTCAATTCTCAGTTAAAAAATAAGGTGCCTTGAAATGAAAGAGTTACAATATAATTATTAACAATTAGATGTCTTTAAAAAGCCTTTTTGGTATACTTCCCAGAAAGTGAGAAAGTGAGTAACTCAAACAAAGGATAATGTAAATGAGGTGCCTGATGACAAGTCATAAAAAATGTTTAGTAATGGAAGAGTATGTGATTTTTAGCATTTATTTTGGAAGGAGATTAAAAATTTGAGTGACATTGCTATTATAAAATGTTTTCCACATTTACCTATTTATTTGGACAGATTTTCTCAGTGTTTATGTCTATAAAAACAAACTATAAATAAAACTGATGATGAATCTTGTCTTATCTAGCAATAACTAATATTCCCTCCTAACATGTGAGCTACTGACAAAAACATAGCATCATTCATCTCACCAAAAGATGCATCAATAAAATATGTCATAGAAGGTTATATTGGACTAACCTTTTTATGGATAAAACTAGAGGCCTGGTGCATGAAATTAGTGCATGGGGGAGGGAGTCCCTTCAGCTCAGTGGTCCATTCAGCCCAGCCAGCACCCTCTCCAATTCAGGATCCCTTGCACAATCCTGGACCGCTGGCTCCTAATTGCTCACCTGCCTGCCTGCCTGGTCACTCCTAACTGCCCTCCACTGCGAGCCTGGTCGCCCCTAACTGTCTCCTTCTGCTGGCCTGGTTGCCCTCAACTGCCCCCTTCCCCCGCCCGCTGACTTAGTCACCCCTCACTGCCTCCCTACCACCTAATCACCCACAACTGCACCCCCACACTGGCCTAGTCACCCTCAGCTGCCCTCCCCTGCCAGCCTGGTTGCTCCTCATCGCCATCCCGCCAGCCTGGTCACCCCACACAGCCTGCTGTTGCAGTCATTTGGTCATCCCTCACTAACCCCCATGCAGCCTGCTTGTTCAGTCATTTGGTTGTCCCTCAGGCCAACCCTGGGTGGCTGGGGGTGCTGAGGGAACTGAGCACCACCATCTTGTGGCTGTGGGCGCTACCATCTTTGTGAGAGTAGGATGGTCAATTAGCATATTCCCTTTATTAGATAGGATTATAAACTTTGGACAAAATATAAGAACAGTTACAGTCATGTAGCACATAACCATGTTTTGGCCAGTGATGGACCACATATATGACAGTGGTCCCATCTCTATATACAAAAGCCTAAGCCAGTGGTTCTCAACCTGTGGGTCGCGACCCCTTTGGGGGTTGAACAACCCTTTCACAGGGGACATCGCTCCTCGGTGTAGCAAAATGTAGCAATGTAGTTTACTGTTATCATATTAAGACTGTTACCCATGCTACACCACGATTCAAGACAAAATTTCATTTATTTGTAATTAGAAATAAATATTTCACAATAAATAATTACATGTTGTTTTTGTGATTAATCACTATGCTTTAATTATGTTCAATTTGTAACAATGAAAATACATCCTGCATATCAGATATTTACATGACAGTTCATAACAGTAGCAAAATTACAGTTATGAAGTAGCAACGGAAATCATTTTATGGTTGGGGGTCACCACCACATGAGGAGCTGTCTTAAAGGGTCAAGCCATTAGGAAGGTTGAGAACCACTGGTTTAAGCGACCATCCAACCATCCAACTGGTAGCTATGAAGCACACTGACCACCAGGGGGCAGATTCTCAATGCAGGATCTGTTGAGCTGCAGTGACTTGACAGCTACAGTTCTCAGGTGATGCACCCAGAGAGGAGGGAGCCTGATTCCAGGGTATGTCACCTGAGAACCACCCTCTCGCAATTCAGGATCCCTCAGTGGATGTCAGAAAGCCGGTTTTGGCCCAGTATTTGCAAGCCAGGCCAAGGGACCCCACCGGTGCATAAATCCGTGCACCAGGCCTCTAATAAGATTATAATGGCTCTGAAAAATGCTATCACCTAGTGATATCATAGCTGTTAAAATATCATAGTGCAATGTGTTATAGTTGCCTACAGTATTCAAAACAGTAACATGCCGTACAGGTGGATAGCCTTGTTGCAATAGGATATGTCATTTTACCTAGGTGTGTAGTAGGCTATGCCATCTGGGTTTGTGTAAGTGTACTCTATGATGTTTGCACAATAATAAAATTGCCTAAGGAGCCCTAACCGATTTGGCTCAGTGGATAGAGTGTTGGCCTGTGGACTGAAGGGTCCTAAGTTCGATTCTGATCAAGAGCACATGCCCAGGTGGCGGACTTGATCCCCAGTGGGGGGCATGCCGGAGGCAGCCAATCATCATTAATGTTTCTATTTCTCTCCCCACCCCACTCCCTTCCTCTCTGAAATCAATAAAAATATATTTAAAAATAAATAAAACTGCCTAATGATGCATTTGTCAGAACATATCCCCGTCGGTAAGTGATGCATACTTATCCTTGAAGACATGAGAAAGTAATCAAAAGCCAGCTGGCAATAACTGAAGAGATGGCCACTCTTCAAAGAATTGAAATATAACGAGTATAATTTATGCCCATACATCTTTTCATCGGAGAGTATTGCTCAGTTTGCACTGTAAAAGGCAGCTGGAACTCAATCAAAAAGCCACCGTCTTCATGGCTTCAGCTATGAAGGAACTAACAGAGGAAGTAGTGGCTTCCACAGCAGCTAGAAATTTAGGCAAAAAAAAAAAAAATCCCCAAAAAGAGGGAGGAACAAAAGGAGAGCGTTCCAAAATGCATACGTTCCCTGTGCCCAAATCCTTGGCTGACCAATTAAGGGGATGATATAAATTAATAAAGAGCCAAAGTTGAGGAACTAGAAAACAGAAAATCCATGGTACAAGAGATGGGTTTAAGATTAAATGTGATAAACTTTTAGCTAGATTAGTCAGAAAAAAGAAAAAAAAAGAAAATGCTAACTACCCATACCAGGAGTGTCTGAATAAAAGGTCCTGCCAAAACCGGTTTGGCTCAGTGGATAGAGCGTCGGCCTATGGACTAAAGGGTCCCGGGTTCGATTCCGGTCAAGGGCAGGTACCTTGGTGGCGGGCACATCCCCAGTAGGGGGCGTGCAGGAGGCAGTTAATTGATGTCTCTCTCTCTCATCGATGTTTCTCTCTCTCCCTCTCCCTTCCTCTCTGTAAAAAATCAATAAAATATATTTTTTAAAAAAAAAAGACAAGGTCCTTTCTTTCGTGAATTTCTAAGGGCTAAAGTCATGTGAGGATTTGGACAGGTGGCCGTTGGCAAACGCTGACTCTACAGCGGAAACAGGCCGCCAGAGGACGGGGAGAGAGTACATATCCTAAGGAAGTAACTGCACGCTGCACCCCGAGCTCCGCGCACTGCAAGCTCAGCGCTCCGCACGCGTCCCTCTTCCCCAGCGCTCAAAGCAGGGGCGGTTTCTAGTCACGTGCCGCGCCCCGCCCACCAACGCCCTCGCCCCGCCTACCAACGCCCGCGCCCCGCCCACCGACGCCCAGGCTCTGACGCGGCCGGCGCAGGCGCAGGCGCAGGCGCAGGCGCGCGGCGGGGGGGGCAAAGGCGGGGCGCGGCGCGCGGCGGGGCGGGGCCACCGCCGGGCGGGAACCTGCCCCGCCGCGAAGGTAGTGAGGAGGCGGCGGCGGCGGCGGCTTCCGTGGGACCCAGCTGTTGTTGCCGTGTCCCCGCGATGCCGCGGCCGGACCCGGACACCCCGCCTCTGTGAGCCGGTCTCGGTGCGGAGGGCACCGAGAGGGGGGACCATGGCGGAGTCCCCCGAGCCCGAGCGGCCGGCGGCGGCGGCGGGCGGCGCTCCGCTGGACGGCGAGGACGAGGAGCGCGAGCCGCTGCTGCCGCGGATCGCCTGGGCCCAGCCGCGCCGGAGCGCCCCGGGCTCCGCCGTGAGGATGGTGGAGGCCGCCCGGCTGGAGGGCGCGGCCTCGCTCAGCGCCATGGACGAGAAGCGGCTGTTCGGGCCCCAGGAGGCGCCGTGCTGCCCCTGCGCGGACGTGGGGCTTGCGGGGAGCCTCACCGCGCCGCCGCGGGACAGCGACCGCTCGCTGAGCTCAGGTGCGCCCCGCCCGCCCCCCCCCCTCTCCCCCGGGCCCCCCCCCCCCCCCCCCCCCCGCCCGGCCACCCCGGCGCTTGTCCCGTACGAAAGGCCGGTCGCCGCCGCCGCCGCCGGGCGTCCCGTCCGGGGCCCCCGCCGGGGACCAGGCGCTGCTGCGACCCGGACACCGTCCTGGCCTTGCTCTCCCGCGGGCTCTGCCCCTTCCCCCGCGGCCGGGGCCCCGGCTTCCCCTGTGGGGGCTGGGGTGGTCCCAGACGCTGACCCCCTGCGCACCCCCCCCCCCTGCAGAGGGACTAGAACCCGGGACCCCTTAATCCGCAGGGCGACACTCGCCACCCACTGGGCCAAACCGGTTTCGGCGTGTAGCTATATTTTAGAGCCTGAAACCTTAAAAGTGCACTTATTCTGTGAAAGTGAGGTTTTCGAAATAATGGTAAGGCTAGAAAAAGTAAAATGCGTTTAAGAATCAGACCCGGCAGGGAGCGCAACGCTGTAACAAAGTGGCGTCGGTGGGTTGGCCCACGTTGGGACTTGAGTTTTTGGGGTGAAGAACCCTGAACCCTCCAAAAAAAAAAAAAAAAACAGTCCCCCGAGTGGGGTGAGCGTGCAAGAGGGCGCTGCCGCAGCCAGGGATGGGCCCGGCTGCCCCCGGGACGCGTTTTGGGAAACGTTCGGGGTTCCCTGTTGCTGTTATTGTGACGTTGGCCGGCGGGCGCGGCGGCGGCCGGGGGATTGCTGTGCCTCCTCGCTCTCTCTGTCCTGCAATGTTTTCTTTTTTTCCTTTTTTTTTACGTTGTTGGAATTTTCTCTTTTTCTTTTTTTTTTTTAAATTCATTTTTTTAGACATATCTCCCCATTGCTCCCCCCTCCCTCCCTCCCTCCCAGGCATACCCCAGCCCCCCCAGTGTCTCTATGGTCATTGGTTATGCTTACATGCATGCCCACAAGTCCTTTGATTGGTCTTTTATCTACCTCATCTAACTTTACCTGAAGAAGAAGAAGGAAAAGCATGTTGATGATTAAGCGGAAACAATCTTTATAATAGCCCCCGGTGCAAAAAAAGAAGGTAACGGAAATGATGGTGGGAAGTTAGTAAAAATTCAGGGACACTCAAAACTGCAGGCCTGGATGGTAATCCAGCACGTTTTTCCACCTGTCAAGAGCAGGCCGGTCGGAGCCCTAGAAGATGCGGCAAGCTGGTTCGTCCAGTGGTGGTAGCGCCCCTGTGCTGGTGGGTGGGGTGGTTTAAGTGAGATGGTGTGTGTGCACCATGCCCGGAGCAGCTAGCACTCCATCCAGAATAGCTTGCAGTGGTTCTCCACCTTTTTTTTTTTAACGCTGTGACCTTTTAATACGGTTCCTCGTGTGGCGGTGACCCCCAGTCTTAAAGTTATTCTCGTGGCTACTTCATCACTGTGATTTTGCTGCTGTGCATGAATCATCATGTAAGTATCTGTTTTCCGGTGGTCTTAGGCGACCCTGCTAGCAGCTTTCCACCTGCGGGTTGAAAAACCAAAGTTTTCGTTAACACGGACTGCTGTTTTTCCGGAATCGTTAGGTTTCATCTCTGCTGCTGGCTAGCACGTTAATGGGGCCTTCTGCCTGACGAAGAATTTTAGAGGGAATAGGTTATTGACATTGTCGTTGAACTTTAAGAGTCGGAGACCTAAGGGGAGCAGGCTTTCCAGTTCGGGGGTTTCGCTGATAATAAAGGTTTAGCAAACTGGTTGGGAGGTGCAGGTCGGCGATCAGAAGGTTAGCTAGTGGACTGATGCATTTGACAGTTCAACATTTAACGGAACAAACATGAAGTTGGAACCGCATCACCAATGGACCCACATTCGCCTAGCTGCGTTGATCATTTGGGTGTATGTTATGTGGGATCCAGTCTGTGAAGTAACTTAAGATCCGTGTGGTTAGCTTGCCTTTTTTCTACCCCAAAGTTACCTGTGTAGCTATATTTTATTTTATTTCAAATATATTTTATTGATTTTTTTACAGAGAGGAAGGGAGAGGGATAGAGAGTTAGAAGAAACATCGATGAGAGAGAGACATCGATCAGCTGCCTCCTGCACGCCCGCTACTGGGGATGTCCGGGCAACCAAGGTACATGCCCCAAACCGGAATAGAAGCTGGGACCCCTTAATCCGCAGGGCGACACTCTATCCACTGAGCCAAACCAGTTTCGGTGTGTAGCTATATTTTAGAGCCTGAAACCTTAAAAGTGCATTTATTCTGTGAAAGTGAGGTTTTCTAAATAATATTAAGGCTAGAAAAAGTAAAATGGGGGTAATGTATTCAGAATACTAGTTCAGTCCTGACTGGTTTGGCTCAGTGGATAGAGCATCAGCCTGCAGACTGAAGGGTCCCAAGTTCGATTCTGATCAAGGGCATGTACCTTGGTTGTGGGCACATCCCCAGTAGGAGATGTGCAGAAGGCAGCTGATGTTTCTCTCTCATGGATGTTTCTGACTCTATCCCTCTTCCTTCCTCTCTGTAAAAAAAATCCATAAGAATATGTTAAAAAAAAAAAAGAATGCTAGTACAAATGGATTAATAAAGAGAATTCCTACCTTTTTAAATAACAACTTCTATCACAGTGTATGTTTTAAGATCTTTTTTTTCTTTTTGGTATACTTCATTAAATCTCACTACAGGACTGCAAGTTAGTTATTCACCCCCATCCCTGTTGTGAGGATTGAAAATGAATAAAATTGTAATGTTTAGTAGTTATAGAACCTCAGAGGTCAGCCAAAGTTAAGAATCCAGGAAGTGGTAAAGCCAGGCCTACATTTTTTTTTTCCATTTTGCTGTGCATATCCAAGTGTTATAAAATAGTTGTTACTTTTGGTTGTTTATTATGGAGGTCTTATTTTAATGTATTTTAAAGCAATTTTGAATTTTAAATGTTATTTTACAAATTTTAAACCAATCTTCTAAAAATTTGTGATTGAGTAATTTAACTACATTTTTAGGTTTATTTTTCAGTGAGGGGTTTATTTTTCAGTGAGGACATTGACTTCCTTTGTCCTTTCCATCCGTTTTCCACAAAGCCACCTCTCTAGTTTCAATAAATTCTTGCCTGTAGATTAATAGTAGCATAATTTATGACTATCCTGTTTATGTAATTTGTGTACTTTAGCTAGTGATGGATGTCATATGTCTCATCTTTAACAAGGCATTTGACAAAGTCTAGAACCAGCATAAACCTGTGTTGTTGGATTAGTGTCAAAGTAGAAGAATTAGTGGCATTCTTTGTTCTAACTGTCATTTTAATAAATGAATTGGAGAATAATAAAGGTGGTGATAACTAATACCTACGTAACAGTAAATGCAGGGTTTCCTCCTATATAATAAAAGGGTAATATGCAAATTGACCCTAAAGGCGAAACGACCAGAATGACTGCTCGACCAGTCACTATGAGGCTCACTGACCACTTCTCAGTCCTTTTCCTCAGCTCGCAGGCTCCGATCACCCAATGGCGAACAGGGAACCAGGGTGGGTGGCAGGGAACACGGGTGCGCCAGGCCTAGGCTCCCATCACACCAGTCACCCCACACACAGGGCAATCCACAGCAGGGGCAGGGCCAAGTGGGTGGAAATGGCCAACTTTTCAGTTCATCCCCTGGCTGGCAGGCTCCAGTCATCTGATGGTGAATGGGGAACCGGGAAGGCGGGGAGGGTGGCAGCGGGGGGGCAGAGCCGGCTGCAGGCAAACAAGAAAGATGGCCCCAATTGAAGGCCATGCATAGGGACCGTACCTGTGCACAAATTTTGTGTGTCAGGCTTCTAGTCGTTCTATATGCATCATATATTACACATAACTGACCCTATGAAGTGAGTACTATTTTTTATTCTCATTTTAAGGGAGCAGAGACAGATGAAGTGACTTCTCCAAGATTCCAGTTAACACAAACAAGGAGCACATATCAGTTTTGTTAGAGAGCCCAACAATTAAGAGAACAGTGGTAGAATTCACAAAGAGCTACTAAAATAAAAGGAAATGTGTTTTTATAAGCCATTTAATGATTCATGGTGGCTTATAAATGTAGGAACAAAATGAAATCACTTAAAAGTAAGGATACATTTTTATGTATTCTACAAGTGTACACTTGAAACCTATATGATCTTACCAACCAGTGTTGTCCCAATAAATTTAAATAAAAAATAGATAAAAGTAAGTAGAAAAGATGAGAATGAGAAATAAGGATAATAAATTACTTAAAATGAGGGCTGGATAAGTACACAAAATGCACATCAGATACTTGATGCAGGTAGCCCACAAATTTGATTTTAAGATTACTGAGCAGCCAACTTGAGAGAAATATAATCATTGAGCCCATACAAGTTAAAACAAACATCATTGGAACAAAAACAGAACTGACAAATGATAACCTATCGTGTATTCTCTTGGAGATGAGACTATATGTTGAATAATACCTTTGTCATAAAAGTGATTGATTTTATACTATTCCTTATATCTTCCCAGAAGCCCATTTCAATAGAAGTAATTCTACAGGGTGGTGCTACCCAGGGGAGTTGCGTTAGTTTTGGATCTAGATTCAAGATGCTGATAGTTTGGCTTAATTTAGAAGAAGTTATTAAAAGAGTAGAAGTGCTGTGTGTCCGAACAGTTCTCCATAACTGAGCTTTTGAAAGGTAGTAAGCAATTGTATGTTGGAGATTATTCCAGTAATAAGAATAAATCTATTCTTTATTTCTCGTTTATTGCAGAGATTCAGCATTCATGAGATGTTTGATTGCCTACTGGGTATTAGTAGAAATGGAGGGCTTGGGAAATCAATTGGAAATCTGGTCACCAGCCTTGTCCCCACCTAGCTTTGTAGCCTAATGGAGGAATTGGTCAATTAAAACTAACAGTTCTAATAGATTGAAGTAAGTGCTTGATGGGGCAAGCTGAGGGTTCCATTAAGCCATGCCCTAGATTTTTAGGGGCTTGGGAAGACTTAGCTGAGGAAGTTGCATCTAATATGAGAACTAAAGGGTGAATAGCACTGAGGCAGGATTCAGGTCACCAAACTTGTAAACCTAATAATGATTACTCTAGCACCTAAATAATACATTTATTCAATTCATTATTAAGTATCACCTCTTCAGGAATACACAGTGAACAATAAAGACAAAATTCCTTCCTTAGGGATTTTCAGATAATTCTGTAGATAAGAATTATTTGGAATTAGCCTATCAATTGCATAGCCATGACTAAAATCCTTAGGTGACTTTTTAAAAATATGGAATGCTTCACGAATCTTCAAGTTATCCTTATGCAGGGGCCATGCTAATCTCTATATTGTTCCAATTTTAGTATATATGCCGCCAAAGTGAGCACAGTTGACTTATTCTTTTAAGTAGGATAAATATACCCCTTAAACCTTTTTGTAATATTTTTCTTAGCACAAACATTTAAAAATTAGTAAATCACAGTATTATTTGTCTGAATTAAGGCAAATTTTAAATTAAGAAAAGTTTATGTTTTGAATTTTTGTAATCTTGGATGCATATAATAGCAATTTATTCATTCTCTAAGTATTGATTTAGTGACTGTTATGTTCCAGGAACTTTAAATGTGCTGGGCATTAGCGGTGAAAGAAATTCTTGTCTTCTTGGACCTCATAAAATAGGTAAATTATATGTTAAGTGATAAGAAAATTAAAGTGGAGGTTAAGAGAGATTGGCTAGCATCCTGGAGACCAGTATAAGGACTCGTACTTTTTCTTCAAGTGAGACAGGAAACCGTGCTGTTTGGGTACAAAGGAGTGATATGATCTGATTTATTTTAAAAGGATTGCTATAGCTTCTCTGTTGAATATAGAAAGGCATGGGTGAAAGGAAGACCAGTTAAGAGACTTGTAATAACATAGATGAGAGTTGATAATGACTTGATTCACATGGTGGAAATGGAGATGGTGAGAGGTGGTTGGATTTTGGATATTTAAGGCAGAGCCACGCAACTTTCTGATGGATTGGATGTGGGGGGTGAGAGAAATGATCCAGTAGAGAGAGAAATTTTGATGCAGGGATGAATTACTGAAGAAATGTTCTGGAGTAGTTCCTAAGATAGGGGACTACTAGTACACAAGCTGGGATGAGGGATACTTCCCCACCTCCCCAATACATGAATTTCGTGCACCGGGCCTCTAGTCTATAATACAGTGGTACCTCGAGATACGAGTTTCATTCGTTCCGTAACCTTGAGGTGTGGGAAACTATGAGACGCTCGAGTCGTGGTAAACTGGTGGGTCGTGTGCAGCTGGCCGATCCGCGCGATTACTCCTATCTCAAATGTTGCTCGTATTTCAAAGCAAAAATCGCTCGCTTGATGGTTCGTATCTCAAAAATCTCGTATGTTAGGGCACTCGTATCTCGAGGTACCACTGTAATCTATAATAATAAAAGCATAATATGCTAATTATACCAGGCAGCCAAACAACCTTCTGGATGTCCTTCTGGATGACCTTCTGGACAAAGCCGTGGGGGCGAAGCAGAGGTGTCCTCCATGGCGGGCAGGGGCCAAGGCAGAGGCGTGATTAGGGGTGATCAGGTCTAGTACACAAAGTGGAAGAGTTAGGGGCGATCAGGTTTAGTAGACAAATTGGAAGAGTTGATCTTAGAGCTTAGTTCACTATAGTGATAGATGAATGGATAGGATGTGGATGAATGGGTATACATGGTACTGAGGGCTAATGATAATTTTTCTGATTGCTTCTCTTTTCTTAGTGAAATAGGAAGGCAGGTGTTGGGAATTTGAGGAGAGGACAGAATATGAGGTAGTTGTTAGAAGAGTGGGAGAGTCTGTAGACCAGGGGAGTTGCCTTAGTTCAGACTGCTATAACAAAATACCCTAAACTGGTGGCTTACCCAACAGATAATTACTTCTCTTAATTCTGGAATCTAGCATAGTCATATTCTGGTGAGGGCTCTCTCCCTTGCTTGCAGATGGTCACCTCCTCATTGTATCCTCACATGGCAGAGGGAGAGGGAGAGAAAGCGAGCTCTAGGCACTAATCTCTTTAGGGAGGCCCGATCCTCATTACCTCAACAAAACCGAATTACCTTTGAAAGGCCCATCTTCCGATACAGTAACATTGAAAATTAGGGTTTCCTAAGCAGCATGATGCCCACCTGAGGTCTGTGGTGATTTAAAGTGAGATCAGGCATTGTGTTTGTGTGTTTCTCTTGTCAAGTCCATCTGTCTGAGCCTAGTCATGGTGACCTGACAGTTGGGTTTAACCAGGATTGGGGGTTTTCCAGGTGACCTGATGGGAGCAGAGAGGAAGAGAGTGATTATGTGATGATTGACCCTAATTTAAGCTGACCAAGGAGAGAAATAAGGGCACAAAGGAGGTGAAGATTAGTGGCAACATGATAGATCATTGCTTTGTAGGTCTCAGTGGGGTGAATGAATTTGAGGGTTCAGGGTACCAGAGAGAGTGAATTAGGAAGATATAAGGTTCTTGAAATTCTAAGTATGGAGAGATTACAGGTATCCTATATAATAAAGAGGTAATATGCAAATTGACCCTCACACCCTTGCATAAGATGGCCATTCCCATGTGGTCAAAGATGGCTACCATAAGATGGTGGGAAGTGTAGTTGTGGGCAATCAGACCAACAGAGGAGGGCAGATAGGGGTGACCAGGCCAGCAGGGGAGGACAGTTGGGGGAGAGTAGGCCTGCAGGGGAGGGCAGTTAGGTGTGACAGGGGAGGGCAGTTGGGGGCAACCAGGCTTGCAGGGGAAGGCAGTTGGGAGTGATCAGGCCAGCAGGGGAAGGCAGTTGGGGGCAATTGGGCCTGCAGGGGAGCAATTAGGCGTCGATCTGGCTGGTAGGGGAGTGGTTAGGGGGTGATCAGGATGGCAGGCAGGTG
Source organism: Lasiurus cinereus (assembly GCA_011751065.1). Taxonomy (NCBI): domain Eukaryota; kingdom Metazoa; phylum Chordata; class Mammalia; order Chiroptera; family Vespertilionidae; genus Lasiurus; species Lasiurus cinereus. The sequence goes on from JAAGEH010002528.1 coordinate 7,052,377, forward strand.
AGTGATTAGGAGCCAGCAGTCCCGGATTGTGAGAAGAACTATGGGATCAGGCCTAGACCCGCAGTTGGACATCCCCTGAGGGGTCCCAGATTGGAGAGGATGCAAGCTGGGCTGAGGGATACCCTCTCTCCCAGTATATGAATTTCATTCACTGGGCCTCTAGTCTATAATAATCTATAATAATTAAAGCATAATATGCTAATTAGACCAAGCAGCTGAACAACCTTTTGCATGTCCTTCTGGACAAAGCTATGGGAGTGAGGCAGAGGTGTCCTCTACAGCGGGTGGGGCCGAGGCAGAGGCATGATCTGGCAGGCAGGTGAGCAATTAGGGGCAATCAGGCAGGTAGGCAGAGTGGTGAGGGAAATCAGGCAGGCAGGCAGAGGGGTTAGGGGTGATCAGGCAGGCAGGTAGAGTGGTTAGGGGCAATCAGACAGGCAGACATGCGAGTAGTTAGGAGCCAGTAAGAATGGTCTCAGATTGCGAGAGGGATATCAAACTGCTGGTTTAGACCCGATCCTGCAGGGATTCCTGCATGGATTCCTGCAGGATTGGGTCTAAACCAGCAGTTGGACATCCTGAATTGAGGACTCCCCCTTCCATGCATGAATTCATGCACTGGGCCTCTAATTGGTACTAATAGATCTGAGGTGTGACCTTGCAGTTGGAGACTTTGTAGAATGGAAAACAAAATCAGTGAAAGAGAGGAGTTCAAAGTATTGTGCATAGTAGTGTGATTATTCCAATAGGGATCTTGTGTTCCATATGTTACTATGAAGCTTAAAGAGATGTAAGAGTAGTGAGGGGGAAAGGGAGGATCAAAGCAGCCTATATAATACTTAATTATATTTTTATACTTTCATGTCCTAATGCTATTAGCGTGATCCAATATTACAGGTTCATATCATGAGCATTTTCATAACTGGTCTTGCTTCTTCTTCATGTGCTATATTAATACTGATTTTCTCAGTGCAATAATTGTTGGTTCTTCAGAATTGAATCCATTCTTGGATGATCCAGGGTTTGCTGATATTATACTGAAAGCGGAGCAAGCAATAGAATTTGGAGTTCTTCCAGAAAGAATCCCTCAAGGTTCAAGTGGAAGTTACTTTGTGAAGGATCCTAAGAGGGTGAGAATTTCACAGACCTACTACATACAATGGAAATTTTGGAAAACACTAACCTAAATGTGAAGTGATTGTGAGTTTATGAAGATATTTTCTTAATAAATCTGATTGCACCTTCTTTTTAGAAATAAAGGTCAGGTTGTGTGTGTGGAGGGGGTCCATTGTACCAATATTTTAATACTTGGTTTCAATCATTTATTGAAATGATTTCATTATACTCTCAGCTGTATATTTGTTGAGTTTGTCATAAGTCCTTACCTTACAGTAGTCTATAATTCTATTAGCCAAGCAAAGTAGAAGCTTAAACTTTCAAAATCTGTTTAATGTCATATCCAAATTGCTTGATTTTTTTTCAAAGGTTTATTTTACGCTGGGAATATTTTTTCCTCGCATTACAACCAGAGAAGGAGCCGGGGAAGTTTGAGGTTTGAAGGCATTAGAAAGTGAAATGAACCAAAGTATAATTCTGTGGCAGAAAAGAGAAGCTGATATGGGACTTCGTGCCACTTAGTCTAGAATTTTGCCAGTATCGATGTTATCATTTATAAAAATGTTCTGAATGATGCATAGTCAGCAGTTCCTTTTTTTAGGAGGAACAGAGATTATAATTTAATCCAGATGTGGGTTTTGTTTTGTTTTTTACAAAGATTGAGTTACATTTTAAAATAAAATCTTTATTTTTTAGCTTTAAGTATATAGGTAATGTCCATCTCAGTCTTCTAAGTGTGATTTCTCAATTAGTTCTTGTTGACTTTTTAAAATACATATTTTATTGATTTTTAGAGAAGAAGGTAGAGGGAGGGAGAGATGGAAACATCAATGATGAGAGAGAATTATTGATTGGCTGCCTCCTGCACACCCTCCTACTGGGGATCAAGCCTGCAACCCCGGCATATGCCCTAGGCCGGAATCGAACTTGGAAACTTTCAGTCTGCAGGCTGATGCTCTCTCCATTGAGCCAAACCAGCTAGGGCATCTTGTTGACTTTCTTACTAGTGGTGTAGACTTTTTGCATTATAAAGCAATTGTATACTTAAAATAATAGTAAGATTTTTATTTCTTATCTAAGGGTAATTCAGCCCCTAAATTTAATATAAATATATTTTATCAGACCAGTAGTAAAGATTATAGACTATAAGCTATCCATGAACAAATTTTTTTTTAAATGAGAAACTTTATTTAAAATTGGTTCATAAAAAAATAATTGGAAAAAAGATTAGGGTCAGAGAATCTGACAATATAGATATTTATTATAGCTTATCATTACTTTGATATTTTATCTTTGTCACCTGTGTAGAGAACACATATTGTCATTAGATTTATTAATTTAACATGATTGAATGCCTGCCGTGTGTCAAGTACTGTTCTGAGTTCTTGGGATACAGTTAGTTCTAAGACAGTTCCTGGCCTTTTAGAATATATATTGAGTGAAGAAAGTAGATAATAAACAAAATAACATATAATTTGGATATTGATTAGATATTGAATAATAACTGTTAGATCTAGATCAGTAGTTTTCACACATTTTAAAATCACTGGAATCCTTTAATAAGTTGGAAGTCCAGTAATATAAAATAGGTGGCATGGAAGTCTATCTGCTTAAGTGTCACGAGGTCTTAGAACCCTGGCCTCCCCTCCCCTCTCACCTTCCCCAGGGTTTCTCCGAGCACAGTTTGAAAACCACTAGCCAGCCCCAAGGATTATCGATTTTACACTATTGAATGAGAATGAATGTAAAAATGTGATTGGAATTAAATCCCTTAATATTTAAGCGTTTTACATCCAAGTCTGTGGTGGGAAGATTTATCAGAATGAACTTTATGGATTATTACCTCTATATTAGAAATCTAATAAAATTTTCTACTCTTTTCCTTATAGAGAATTATTGGTGTGTTTAAACCCAAATCGGAAGAGCCTTACAGTCATCTGAATCCAAAATGGACCAAATATATTCATAAGATCTGCTGCCCTTGCTGCTTCGGCAGAGGCTGCTTGGTTCCTAACCAGGGGTACCTTTCTGAAGCTGCTGCCTCCCTAGTGGATGAAAAGCTTCACCTGGGCATTGTCCCAAAAACAAGGGTAAAGGAGAATTTGTTTTTAAGCATGGACTTTGGTTTACAGCCTACTTCTCTAAACATATTTCTGATGACAGACCCTAAAATTGAGTTTCCTTTTTTTGGTAATTCAGAGTCATGAGGGACTAACAAATCGATTCTAGTGTAGAGCCACTAAGTACTAAAGGAAATGTCTCTTGCATACATGAGCTGAGGTGTTGCTCATAAAAAAGGAAAAAGAACTAATTTTTAAAAAGCAGGTAAAGATCAGGGATCTAGAAATTCTGTTGAAGGTAGAGATAACTCATGTGCTTAAGACTGTTTTTACTTGGAAAACTTTCTTAAAATATTCATTCCTAATTGTATAATTCAGGCTGGTTCTCTCAGAGAGAAAGATGTGCCATTTAATTGACTGCAAAATCTCTTAGCCTTTCTATTTGAGATTCTCTGAGGCATTTCATGTAGGATTAAAATTTGCTAATTTATAGTATTCAAGTGAGTTTCATAGTATATGTGAACATAAGTACTATTATGCAAATTCTAATAACTATTTTTCTAAATCATATGTTTCTAGGTGATTTGGCTTGTCAGTGAGACATTTAACTACAGTACACTTGACCGTGCAAAAGTTAGAGGCAAAAAATATGCTTTAGAGAAAGTGCCAAAAGTAGGGAGAAAATTTCACCGAATAGGACTCCCTCCTAAGGTAAGTTAATATGATAAGCTTTATTTGGGGGCCAATTCAGCACCTATTACCTGAGCTCCATGTGCTAAGTATTGTGCTGTGGGCTGTGGATATAATATAAAGAAAACAATTTTTTCATTTGCAAGGAGCTTTATGATAAAGAATCAGTCTCAATGCAAAATAGTAAGTTCCGGGAACTCAAAATAGAGGAGGGATATGTAACTCATTTTGGAGGACTAGGGAATGTTTGCAAGAGGAGATTGCATCTATAGCTTTATAAAATAGTGCCTGAAAGCACAGATCCACAGTCAAACTTAGATTTCACTCCCAGCCTCTCTCTCTCTCAGTTAGCTCTGAGACCTGAGGCTAGTCCCTTACTCTCCAAGCCCCAGTTTCTATAAAATGGAAGAAACCTACTTCTTAGGGTTGTGAGGATAAAATGAAGAAATTTCTGTCAAGTACTTGGTATAGTGCTACCACATACAAAAGTAATAGTAATAACTATGTTTACTCACTACATATTAGCTTTTGTTTTTTCTTACCACTTTTAAATAAAACTAAGGGATGATTAGTAGCTAAGCAAGGGTGGGAAGGGTTAATGAGAAAGGTATATTAGGAAAAGATCTAGGTTTTTTGTTGTTGTTTGACCTGCAGTTTTGTTGTTACAGCTATGCATTTATCTAGATAAAAGAATTCTAATAGAAATTTATGGTCAGTCTAACTCATTTTTAAAATTGTACTCAAAGTAAGCAAGGAGTTGGGAAATTTTTACAAGGCCTGTTACTCCTTGGATATGCTGAAATAAGTGTGACTAAAAAAGAATATTATTTGCATATTTATGACTACTAGGACATAATTATCAGTGCTTTAGAAGAAAACCTTTAGGAAATCATTAAAATTTTATGCCAAGAAGAAGAACAAATTGTTAAGAAAGTATAAAAAATAGATTTTTGTGTGTGTGTGGTGATTTGTTTGTATTTATGAGGCCAACTAGGTTACACCTTATCTGTGTGTTGTGTGCTATTTATTTATTAAATATTATTTTATTGATTTCTGAGAGAGGAAGGGAAAGGGAGAGATAGAAACATCAATGTGAGAGAAACATCCATTGGCTGCCTTCCGCATGCCCCCACTGGGATCGAGCCTGCAACTTGGACATGTGCTCTGACTGGGGATCCAACCAGTGATCCCCAGTGCATGAGTCAATGCTCAACCACTAAGCCACACACAGGGTGGGCTGTTGTGTGGTATTTAAATTTATATTTCCTTTAATGGTAACAACAATAATTTTAGTGGTAGAAATCCTTTTTATCCTAAAATAGCTGTTATGCTACTTAAACATTTTTTATTTGCTATGTATTCTTTATGTGATTATTTAACATTAGTGTATAAAAATAGTGTTCTTGATAAATGGCTTATCTAAATTAGTGTTAAACATTCTATTTTTCTTGTTGTGTTTATATATTTTATGATACTGCTGAGAAATTTAAAAAATAATCCCTTTGCTCTTGTACTTTCTTTTCTAACTGTAGTTCTTAAAATTATAGATTGGTTCCTTTCAGTTATATGTTGACGGTTACAAGGAGGCTGAATTTTGGCTTAGGAAATTTGAAGCTGACCCTTTACCTGAGAATACTAGAAAACAATTTCAGTCGCAATTTGAAAGATTAGTGATTTTGGATTACATCATCAGAAATACAGGTATTAAAGTTCTCTCCTTTGTTCACTCAAATCTTGTTATCTTTCCAACTGTATTCAACTCCTGTCATCCAAATCAGAGACATACGGTTTTGATGCAGAAGTCTTGAGGCCACTTTTTCTTTACCTGCCTTAGGGAAAGAGATGCAGTAGGTCCTGACCAGTTTGGCAGAATTGGAGATCCTAATTCAAAGCAGGCTCCTGTCCTGGTGATCATGATCAGTTCCTAACCATAGTGTGGTATTTCTTGGCAGCCGGGACAAAGCCAAGTTATCAGAAATGCTGTCTGCATCATATGAATAATTAAAACTTGATTGTATAAATTATTTTAGATGCTTATTTTGACTATAAATAACTTAGTTTAGCCTATAAATACATTAAACTTAACTTTTTATTCACTGGAAGGGAGCAGTGATGTAGGTAATGTAGCATAGTGGTTTTCACATGTGGTTCTTGGCCTAGCAAGGTCAATGTTATGTGAGGACTTGTTACACATGCATCTTCTAGTAGCCCACCCCAGACCTACTGGCACAGAATCTGCATGTGGGGGCCAGAAGTTTGGGTTTTAATAAGTCCTCCAGGTAATTTCGTTGCACTCTGAGGTTAGGGAACCACAGGTTCTAATAATCACTCATTTATGTTGGTTTCTCAACAAATAATATATACTTTTCTAGATTTAAAATCTTACTATGGTTTTAGGTTAAAGTTAAAATTAGTGTGGAGTCTAGAATAGTCCTATATAGACATTAGGTGAGATTATTACCGTACTCCTGGTAATAGAGTTAGATGCTTTTTTTAATAACCTTGATTTAATAGCTTTGACCATATTATCTACCTCATAGAGTTGTTATGAGAATTAAATGAATTAATATATGTTGCCCAACCTGTGTGGTTCTGTGGTTGAGTGTATGAACCAAGAAGTCATAGTTCAATTCCTTGTCAGGGCACATGCCTAGATTTCAGGCTTAATCCCCATTAAAGGGGTGTGCAGGAGGCAGCTAGTTGATTCTCTCTCATCATTGATGTTTCTATCTCTCTCTCCCGCTCACTTCCTCTCTGAATCAATCAAATATACACGGAGTGGCCAGATTATTATGATCTCTCAATGCATAAATAATCTGGTCACTCAGTGTATATGCCTGTTAAGCACTAGTAAAATGTCTGACACAGAGTAAATGCACATAAACGTTAGCTAACATTTTTTAATTTGTAACATTTTGTTGTTTTAAATTAGAGCTTTAATATGTAAATATATGTCACAGATAACCGATGACAGTTGAAAATCAAGAAGTGATTATATTTTCCCCCATGATATTAAACTATAATATCCAAGAAAAAAAATGTAACAGATTCTTGTATTGTTTTGTTTTGTTTTGCTATTTTGAAAGACAGGGGAAATGATAATTGGTTAATCAAATATGAAAAGCAGAAACCTGGAAAGGAAGTTAAGGTAAGGAGATTTAAAAAAAATACATATCTATCTATGTGTACACACACACAATTTCTGTAAAAGATTCCTTGAAGCTATTTTTCATAATTTTCTCATTTCCTTCTCTCAGATCCTTGGTTTTTATCTCCTTTTTCTTGTGTGTTTTTTTCCCTTGTTTACACTAGTATTTTTTTTTAATTCTGTTCTGCTTACACATCTCCTTACAACTTTACTTTTTATGTTGCATTAGAATAGAATGACACCAAATTGGTGCCATACTTTTTATAGAGCTTGAGGAATTTTTATTTTGCTTTTTTGTAATAAAAACTTCTGATATTTTGGGTCATGTTTATATATTACTAATTCACTTCTTTCTCTGGGTCTTATGATCAGTATTAGGACATATTTACCTGTGCGTCATATACATTGAACTTAAAAAAATGTACTACTTATATAAGAAGCTGCGTTTAGTGTACACATAATGGACTGCATAGATACATAATACCATCAGAAGGATAGAATTTAGATCAATTTTTGTCGACTTTGACAAAAGTTTTAAATATTTACATAATTTTAAATATTTGGATAAGATATTTTCAGAATAGTTTCCTTGGTTTAAAGCAGTCTAAACATTTGAGAAAGTTCCAACTAGTTAAAAAAATAATTCCTCCAATACTTATAATCTGTATTCTCATCACTTAAAGCTATGGCATCACTCTAGAAAGTTTCTATTTTTTTCAGTGTTTATCAAAGAAATTTAAACTTCATACTCATAGTACTTAGCAATAAAAAGAACAAACTCAATATAGGCGTAATGTGGATGAATCTCAAAATCCTGCTGAATGAAAGCAGCAGTGAAAGAAGCTGTACACAAAGAGAACGTACTGTCTGATTCAGTTTATAAAACTCCAAAGAGTGCAAACTAATTCCTATGGCAGAAAGCAGACTGTAAGCGCCTGGAGGTTGGGTAGAGGCTGGGAAGGATTGCAAAGGGACACAAGGAACTTTTGGGTAAAGGTTTAACATCTATTAGTGCTTATTAAATTGTACACTTAATATGTGAAGTTTATATTATGTCTGAATTATACTCAATAGAGTTGTAAGCAGAAAAAAATGATAGAAATAAAATAAATGCCAGTTATAGCAGAAGTGGGTTTAAAGTACAGACTTAAATATACATACTTATATTGGTATTTCTTGAGCAATTAGATTTTACTGAAGACTTTATTATTTTGCTTTTTTAAGTATTTTATGCATTTTCACTGAGATATTTGATATAAACTAAAAGAAATAAACCTGACATATATCACACAAACCTTTAACACCTTTAAATTTAAAAAAAGTAATTTATGGAGTGACATTGGTTAATAAAATTATTAGGTTTCAGTGTATAATTGTGTAATCATCTGTATATCGTATTGTGTGTTTACCACCCCACTTCAAGAATCCTTTCATCACCATTTATTCGCCCTTTACCTTCTTCACTTACTGCTAACTCCCTTTCCTTTTGGTAATCTCCATACTGTTGTCTGTGTCTGAGGTTGTTTGTTTGTTTGTTTGTTTCTTTTTGCCTAATCCCTTCACCTTTTATAACCAGCCCTTCAATCTCCCTCCCCTCTTGATAGCTGTCAGTTTGTTCTCTATCTTTGAGTTCCTTTTTGTTTGTTAGTTGATTTTGTTCATATTCCACATAAAACTAAGTCACGTGGTGACTGGTTTATTTCACTTAGCACAATATTCTCCAGGTCCATTCCTGCTCTTGCAAAAGGTAAGATGTCCTTCCTTTTCACAGCCAGGTAGTGTTAATGTACCAAGCATTTCTCTCACTCATCTACTTTTAATTTTAAAATTATCGAATTTACCTTTTATTATATTGCCTAGGCCACTTGATAATGGCAATTGTCTATCTTGAAGTAATAGGAAGTTCTCATTAACACATAAATCTTCTTACTCCTGAGGTCTTTGTTTCTGCTATAGAAGAATATAGAAGTTAGGAATGGCCTAGGTTCTGTAATCAAGAGTTTCTTGAAGTTCCTTCTACTGGATCTTGTTATACTTAGCTATGGTCTTTGGGCAGTTCTGTTTAGAAACGTTTTGTATTTTATTTTATTTACTTTTATTTTTTAAAAATATATTTCATTTATTTTTTACAGAGAGGAAGGGAGAGGGATAGAGATTAGAAACATCGATGAGAGAGAAACATTGATCAGCTGCCTCCTGCATGCCCCCATTGGGGATGTGCCCACAACCAGGATACATACCCTGGACCGGAATCGAACCTGGGACCTTTCAGTCTGCAGGCTAACCCTCTATCCACTGAGCCAAACCAGTTTCGGCACGTTTTGTATTTTAAACATATTATTTCTATGGACCCCTAGAAAAGATTAGATTTTTTTTTTAAATAAATCTTTATTGTTCAGATTATTATAATTGTTCCTCTTTTTCCCCCCAATAGCTCCCCTCCACCCGGTTCTCACCCCTCCCTCTGTCCTATCTCTCCCCCACCCCCACTCATAGGGGTATGACTTTTGTCTAGTCTCTCCCTGCACCTCCCTCACCCTTTTCCCCCTGAGAATTATCAGTCTACTCCCTTTCTATGCTCCTGATTCTATTGTATTTACCAGTTTATTCTGTTCATTAGATTTTTAATTCACTTAATTTTTAGATTCAGTTGTTGATAGATATGTATTTGTTGTTCATAATTTTTATCTTTAACTTTTTCTTCTTCTTCCTCTTCTTAAAGAGTACCTTTCAGCATTTCCTATAATACTGGTTTGTTGTTGATGAACTCCTTTTGTTTTTTCTTATCTGTGAAGCTCTTTATCTGCCCTTCAATTCTGAATGATAGCTTTGCTGGGTAGAGTAATCTTGGTTGTAGGTTCTTGCTATTCATCATTTTGAATATTTTTGTCACTCCCGTCTGGCCTGCATAGTTTCTGTTAAGAAATCAGTTGACAATCGTATGAGTACTCCCTTGTAGGTAATTAACTGTTTTTCTCTTGCTGCTTTTAATATTCTCTCTTTGTCATTTGCTCTTGGTATTTTAATTATGATGTGTCTTGGTGTGGTCCTCTTTGGATTCCTTTTGTTTGGGCTTCTCTAGGCTTCCTGGACTCATAAGTCTATTTCTTTCACCAAGTAGGGGAAATTTTCAGTTATTATTTCTTCAAATAGGTTTTCAGTATCTTGCTCTCTCTCTTCTTCTGGCACCCCCATAATTCTGATGTTGGTACACTTGAAGTTGTTCCAGAGGCTCCTTACACTATCTTCGAATTTTGTGATTCTTTTTGCTTTTTTGCTTCTTTGTATTTCAAATCTTAGACTTGATTCTTGCATTCCTCTAGTTTGCTGTTAGGTCTCTATAATATTTTTTATTTCAGTCAGTGTATGTTTAATTTCTAGTTGGTCCTTTTTCATCTCCTCTTGGGTCTCGCTAAATTTATCCATCTTTTCTAGGAAATTTTGAAAAATCTTATAATTGTGGTTTTGTTTTATATCCAGTCATTTGTTTTCCTCCATTTCTTTCGTTTGTGATCTCTTCCTTTGTGGACTGTGTGTACAGCCTTATTGTAGTTAAGTCTTAATTGTTGTTGCCATCACTGGGGGATTGACCTCCAAACCAGTTGGTTGTGAGGATCAGCTGTGTTTATGCTGGAGAACTTCTGTGCTGGAGTCAGCCTTATGAGACAAGACTTGCAAGATTGCAAAAGCCTCTGTGTTCAGCTTGGATGGGGCGGAGTCTCAGGGCTGAGCAGAGAGCCTTGGCTTCCCATCAGTCCTGCTTTATGTGGCCCCTGAGTCTCAGTGTCCCTTGGTAATCGCTGCAGCCCTCTGTGCGCACTTGTGCTTGCATGCCTCCAGGCCTCTGCCTTTCCGGCTCCCCTGCATTTCAATGCGCTCTGGGGACCCATATGAGTCTGTGTCCCCAGGGTCTCGCCTGAAACTGGGGTTCAGTGCAGTCGGAGCTGGATTTCAGCGCAGTTGTGAGATTCTTGGCTTCCTCTTGCTAGGAAATGTCAGCGGCACAATCAGCAGTCAGCCCTCTGTGTGTGTGCTCGTGAGCTTCTAGACCTCTGTCTTTCGTGGCTCTCCTAAGTTTCTGTGCACTTCTCCATTTTTATGACAGTCTAGACTCCTCCCATATGATTCTCTCCCAGAACTGGGGTTCAGTGCAGTTGGGAGTTTCTGTCTCCCTCCCGCAAGAGGAAGCCAGCCAAGCACTCCACCACCTGTCCTCTCTATGCGTTACTCCGTACCTCAGCTTTTTGCAGCTCCTCTGAGTCTCTGTGAGCCCCTCTCTTTCTTTCCAGTTGTAGAATTTCTACTCAGCCAGCTTTCCTGTGGTTCTGGATGATGTCCGTTCTGTCTTTTAGCTGTAATTTTGAAATTGTTGTGGGAGGCAGCAGTTTAGGTGTTCACCTATGCCGCCATCTTGGTTTCTCCCCCAAGACTAGATTTTAATAAGGTAACTTATTGAGTTGTTTAAAATGTCCATATTTTGTAACTTTCTACATTTAAACAATACTTCGAGTGGTAATTATCCAGAAAAATACTTTATATCTTTTTTTTTTTTGAAAAACATATTTTTATTTATTTCAGAGAGGAAAGAAGAGGGAGCAAGAGATAGAAACATCAATTTTGAGAGAGAATCACTGATAGGCTGCCTCCTGCACACCCCCTACTGGGGATGGATCCTACATTATGGGCGTGTGTGCGTGACCAGAATCAAACCTGGGACCTTTCAGTCCACAGGCCAATGCTCTATCCACTGAGCCAAACCAGCTAGGGGCAGAATAATACTTTATGTCTTAATAATTCCAAGCTCTCTTCTGTAAAAAGGGGGAAAAAACATACCATTACTACCTAAATTTATAATATAAAAATTTTTTTACTAGTGATTTGAAATTCTTATTGATCTTTAAGATAGTCTCTGCCTTTTAATGGTGAATTTGAACTTTCTGGGAACTTATTTTTGATATAGATTCTTCAAATAAAATGTATTTATTTGAATACATTAATTACTATAAATACTTTATCTGTTGAAAATGTTTAAAATGTTTATATACTTTTTTTTATCAATTGACCATTTTTCTTCTTTTTAGGAAGCAAAATGGGTTGATGAGAAAGAATCGATTATTAAAATAGCTGCAATTGATAATGGTCTAGCATTTCCTTTTAAACATCCTGATGAGTGGAGAGCATGTGAGTATTTAGAACCTTCTGTAGGTTCTCTAATACCCTTTTTCCAGAAAAATAAGGAAACAAAGTTTATAGCCATTAAACTGGCAGAATAAGAACCTAAGCTCATTGTGTCATTCATTAGGACTTAATTTTAGGCACTAGCTGCAGATGAGTGCTACATGGGATTTACCATGTATGTTCGCTTATCTTTGGATTACTGTGTCTGGTTTTGATTTTTTGGCTTGTGTTAGCCTTGTAAAGTAACTTTGGTAGTTTTTGAATTTAATTATGTATATATAACATATATTATATATAAATAACATGGTAATTATCTGTTTAATATTTTGGTAGAGCTTTTTTTAATGTTTTGAGGAACATTCACTGATAAAACAATTTAAGTCTTAGCTCCCGTCCCAGGAAGATACGCAGGAAACTGAATATGCACTCTTTGCTACTTTACAAATCCTTTAGTCCTGGCTCTGTGGAGATAATGGTCCTTTTGGAAGAGCACTAGTTAGCTGGGAATGGTGGATCTTTCATCCCTTAAAGCCACTTACCTATTTACCTCCTAATGATTTAAAATTTTAGATCATGTGTGGTATGGGGTGTGTGTATGTGTGAGGCCAGTTCCTGATGATTGTGGCTGGAAGGGCAGCCAATGAGTTTTTGATCTGGAGCTCTAAACAGATTATAGCTATCTCTTAATTTCCAAACTTAGGAACCAGAGATTCAAATATATGTATTTATATAAGGCTGTTTGAAAGAGACTCATATCAAAAGCCTAACTCTTTAAAACCAGAAACCTAACTACTTCAGGTAAAACCTTGTGTTTTGTTGTCTGAATTGAAAATCCAAACTTGGAATCTAAGTAATCTATATAGCAAAGGATAATTGTACTCTGACAACCTCTCTTTCCTGTTTGTTTTTTTTTTTAAAATATATTTTATTGATTTTTTACAGAGAGAAAGGGAGAGGGATAAAGAGTTAGAAACATCGATGAGAGAGAGACATCGATCAGCTACCTCCTGCACGACCCCTGCTGGGGATATGCCCGCAATCAGGACCTGAATCGGACCTTTCAGCCCACAGGCTGACGTTCTATCCACTGAGCCAAACCAGTTTTGGCCTGTTTTTTGTTGGTTTGTTTTTTGAGAACCTAAATAATTGTAGGAAAAGAACCAGGATGTATAAAATAAAATAAAAGACAAAACAAAGAACTAGGATAAATGTGGGTCAAAATACATCCTTTCCCCCTTTTTCCTTTAGATCCATTTCACTGGGCTTGGCTTCCTCAAGCAAAAGTTCCTTTTTCTGAAGAAACAAGAAACTTGATTCTACCAAATATTTCTGACATGAATTTTGTACAAGATTTATGTGAAGATCTCTATGAACTTTTTAAGGTAAATAAAGTTTTAGTTTTAATTATTACAGAAAATGAAATCTTAAAATAGAAGAGGTTTTCTTGATAGAGTTTATTTGCAGTTTACTGTTTTTTGGCATCACTTCTTACAGTAGAACTTGACATAACAGAAAGAAATTAGCAGTTTTATTCTTACTCTGCAGGAGCATAATTTTGTGGTTTTACTTACTGTGAGTATTCTCTGAAGTGAAACTTAAAACTTGAGAAGTTGTTTTCTTCAAAAGTTGAATATTTAAGTAATGACTCAAACAATTATTACAAATGTGTGGTGACATGTAATAATTTATTTCTTTCTAAAAAACCTAAACTCATTGGCTAGAGTGTCATTTTAAATCCTTTTTGGAACAAGTTGGAGTATAAAAATAAACTATTCTTATCATTCTAGGGATATACAAAAATACCTCAGGTAAAAACTTTCTAATGACCTTAGGGGCCAAGTTGAAAGAGTTTTGTTTACAAATATTTGATTCAAAGATCTTGAATTTTGGAATTATAATGATGTTTTTTTCCTTTCTGTGATAGACTGACAAAAGATTTAACAAAGCCACTTTTGAAAATCAGATGTCTGTGATGAGGGGCCAGGTAGGTCACTTTTTTATACACTTGCTAAGAAAAAAATTCCTCTTTGAAATACTAAACTTTCTTCTCCATTGTGACCCAGATACTGTTTTATACTGAACCAAAATAGCTCAGATGATTAGAAATAAAGTTGACTTCAATAGTATCTTTCCTCTATTGTCTTCTAAATTAGATATCACTGACGTTGTTGTATTTTGTTTAGTTACCCATTTTCCCCCTCTAAATTCTTTGTCTTTCTTTTGGTAACTACAAGTATTTTCCTGATTGTTATCTTTTCCCTCCCAATTCCACTTGCTTAGAGCACTGTTGCCTTTTGATTATTTGTCTCGTAATAGTAGAACGTGTTTGGCCTTTGCAAGAGCAGTCAGTAAATAACCATGTCACCAAGGTTGAGCACTGATTGGAGCATAAAAGTACTAATTGTAACTCAGTCCTCTCACCCCTTCTCACCTCCTCTAAGTAGAGATACAAGATATTAGGTCTGCTGCTGTGGACCTACAGGCTGGGCTGACTGACAGATGACAATGGGTCTTCTACTCCGTTAGTAGTATTTAGATTCCAAAGGGAAGACTTGAAATGAAAATAAATTATACTGTAAACACTGTCTTTTGGTGACTTATTAACTTTTCCTTCCTAAAATGTACATTTAAGGTGGCTGTTTGCTGCATCCCTGGGGCAAAAAGCTGAGTCTAGATTTTGCACTGACTGTTATATAACTTTAACAAATAAATATAATTAGCCCTCCCTGGTCAGTAAACTGCGGCTCCCGAGCCACATGCGGCTCTTTGGCCCCTTGAGTGTGGGTCTTCCACAAAATACCACAGCCTGGGCGAGTCTATTTTGAAGAAGTGGCATTAGAAGAAGTTTAAGTTTAAAAAATTTGGCTCTCAAAAGAAATTTCAATCGTTGTACTGCTGATATTTGGCTCTGTTGACTAATGAGTTTGCCAACTACTGCCCTAACTTGTTTTTCTCAGTGGTTAGAGCATTGGCTTGTGGATTGAAGGGTCCCAGGTTTGTTCAAAGGCACATGCCCAGGTTTCGGGCTCGATCCCCAGTAGGGGGCATGCAGGAGGCAGCTGATGATGATTCTCTCTCATCATTGATGTTTCTTTCTATCGCTCCTTGTCCCTTCCTCTCTGAAATCAATAAAAAATATATTTTAAAAAGTAAAAATAAAGAAATAAATATAATTAAATTAAATAATCATTTACTCAACAGTTGGTTGAGCCGGTTTGATTCCTGGTCAGGATGCATGCCCAGGTTGGCGGTTCAAGTCAGTGTGCTTACCAGAGGCAACTAATTTATGTATCCTGTTCCCTCTCCCTCTTTCAAGCATTAATAATTAATAATTTGACCTTTTATCAGTCAAATTAATTTATCAGTATGCTCCATATCCTGGAATTGTCTTATCCTTAAATATATATCTTTATCATAGGAATAATTTAAAAAAATAAAAACTGTAAATAATTTTGTAAGCTTTAAGTGCTGATTAAAGTTGGTACATGAGGAATTTAAATTTTAAAATACTTGTCTGAAAAGATATGGAGATACTTCATTACTGAATGTGATCTCTTACAAAGATATACCAGTCTCTATCTGGTATTTTAGCTTTATTTATTCATATCCTGTCTCATTCACAAAGGAGTTCTAGTATTATACAGATGTGTATAATAAAATAGAAAAATCACAGGATCAAGACATGGGGCAAGAGCCTGGCTGGTGTGGCTCAATGGTTGAGCTTCAGTTGACCTATGAACTAGGTTTGATTCCTGGCCAGGGCACATGATTTTTCTATCTCTCTCTCTCCCTTTTCCTTCCTCTCTGAAATAAAAAATAAATATATATATATATATATATATATAATTTATATAAATAAATAAAAAGGTATAGGAAAATAAAAAATAAAATAATGCCTTTATATGTGTTAATTTTATTATTTTTTTAAATTTGATTTTGACTTTTCTGAAACCAGAAAGATTTAGGGTACCCGACTGTGTACATCGTTATGTAGCTCTCTAGTTTCAACTGTATTTTTTTAAAACTGGTGTGAAAAATCAGGTAGTATTTTTATATTCTAAAGTAAATCAGTGCTTAATGAAACAGAGACTTAACGAACAAAAACAAATAACATAACCTATGTTCCAAACAACAGAATCATCATTTAGCTCTTTCCTTAATTGAGTCAAATTATTTGTGTTATTTCTATCATTTGTAATTATCCCTTAAATACCACTTCTCTTCAGTTTTTCCAATTAACTTTATGATTTGTTCATTGTACAACCAAGTCTTTTGCCCTTGTTTATTCTAACTCTTTAGTTTTATACACATAATCAGTGACATGCTCTAATTCTTCACATAAAGATGTGGAATGGAACTCAGAACTATTATGAAGAAATTTCTTTTAAAATCTGGGTTAGTAATGTTTGTGAAAGTTAAAGATAAACTATGTTTTGAATTTTACATTAAATAGAAGTAAGGCAAAATGAGATTTAATTTTGCCTTTTTCCCTGTTCCAATATGAAACACTAGACCTCAGAAAATATAAGAGGGGAAAAAAAAGTGGAACAGCAAAAATAATGTTTCTCTCAAGTCAGTCAGTAACTTGAAAAGTTATTTATTTCAATCCTGCTCTCAGTACTAGTGTACTTTCCATAAAACGTGAGCTTTCCAAGAGAAAGCCCTCGCCCTAGCGGTTTGGCTCAGTGGTGGATAGAGCATTGGCCTGTGGACCAAAGGATCCAGGGTTCGATCCCAGTCAGGAGTGCATACCTTGGTTTCAGGCTCCTCCCTGGCCTTTGCCCTGGTCAGGTCTCATGCAAAAGGCAACCAGTCGATGTGTTTCTCACACATCGATGTATCTCTCTACCTTTCCCTCTCGCTTCCATGCTGCCGAAACATCAATAGAAGAATATGCTTGGGATTAACCAAAAAAATTAAAAATAAAAGAGAGAAAGTACTCCTTTTTCCATGCTCCTATTATTTGCTTGAAAACATGTATAAACTTCTTCCTTTTCCTAGTTTATGTTTCCTACTTAAGAGTTAGCTCTTAAATCTTTATTTAAATGGATGCCTTCCCAAATTTTATAACCCACTTGCCCACTGACCATGCATCTTGCTTTTTCATGGCACTTTTGTCTTCTGGTACATGGTATAACTTACTCATTCATAATGTTTATCGATTCCTTTTCCTGCTAAAATATAAGCTCTGTGAAGACAGGGATTTGGTTTGCTTTTTTAGTGTTGTATCCCAACACTAGAATGGAACCTCCCATGTAGTTTGCTTGCAATAAATGTATTTGTTGAATTAATGGATAAGGCAAGTATTTAGTTTTCAAACCAGACTATTTAGACCAGTATTTGTTTAGGTTCTATGCCAAGAATGTGTTTATTCAGTCTCTGATTTCATTTCTCTTGGACATAGGTGCATTCTAGAATATTTTAAAGGTACCAGTTGGCAAAAGTTATTTAATTTTAAATTTGTGCACTTGTGTGTATATGTATGTGTGTTTGTATAAGCATATATATATCCGTACAAAATATATTTATGGCAGTTATCCTCATCACAATCTATTGAACATAAACAGATGAAATAAAAATTGTAATTATGAATAAACGGTTGGACTAATGTCAGTGAACTGAAGAGTTTTTATCTTTTTTGAACTGGTGGAAATATGTCTTCTTTTCACAGATCTTAAATCTGACCCAGGCTTTGCGGGATGGGAGGAGTCCTGTGCAGCTGGTACAGATGCCTTGTGTGCTTGTGGAACACAGTCCCGGGAGAGCGAAGGGTCGGATTTCCCATCTCAGCCCTTCCTTCACGCAGACCTTCCACTGCAGGAAGCCTTTTTTTACCTCCTGGTAGCACACACAGGAGAACAAACTGTGTGGGCATCATAGTGCTGTTAAAATGCTTCAGTTGCCAAAGCCTCAAGTAATACAAGTCTTTGAAAGGTTATTTTTTAATGTAATCAAAAGTTTACAGTTTTTTTGTCCAAATATTAAATTTTTACTTCAGGGATGTAGTGCTGTATCTTCTTTGTAGTATTTTTGTAGGAAAACTTGTACTTTGTTGTTGATGTTAGTTTAAAAGGTAATTACATGGTTTACACATTCTGAAATGACTGTAATTACTTTAGAATTCCAAATAGAAAAATAAGGTACTTAATGACTTTGAATAAAATAACTTTTTATATATTTTTTAAACATTGAGAAGAATCTTCATGTTAACTCTTCTTATATTATAAAAGGCCTTTGAGTGTAAAACTGCTCTTCGGAACTCTAATCGATTAGTTAATAGAAAAACAGAGAAGAATAAAGCAATGCTGCCTTAATTAAAAAGCTGCTATTTTAGAACTTGAATAAGTGCCCTTAAAGTGACCAATGTGAGGGACCAGAAAAGTATATCTTGATTAAGTAATAGATGGCCATTTTCTTTTTTGTACTTAAGAATATTTTTGCTCAATTATTTTACTATAGTGAGAAAAAGATCTAAAGATATCAACTTTAGCCCTAGCCCATTTGGCTCAGTGGATAGAGCATCGGCCTGTGGACTGAAGGTCCCAGGTTCAATTCCAGTCAAGGGCACAAACCTCAATTGCAGGCTCCTCCCAAGCCTGGGCCCTGATTGGGGTGCGTGTAGAAGGCAACCAGTCAATGTGTTTCTCTCGCATCGATATTCCTCTCTGTCTTTTCCTCTCTCTGCCACTCTAAAAATCAATGGAAAAATATCTTCAAGTGAGGAATTAAAATAAATAAAAATAAAGTAGCTGTACCATTTTTTTAAAAACTAAAAAGTGATACATTATTTAAAAAAAAAAAAAGATATCGGCCTGGCTGGCTGTAGCTCAGAGGTTGAGCACCAACCCAGGAACTCAGAGGTCACTGGTTCGATTCCCGGTCAGGGCATACACCCAGGTTTTGGGCTTAATCCCTAGTGGGAGGCATGCAGGAATCAGCCAATCAATGATTCTCTCTCATCATTGATATTTCTGTCCCTCTCTCCCTCTCCCTTCCTCTCTGAAACCAATAAAAAACATATCTAAAAAAAAAAAAGATATCACCTTTAAAAAATGGAAACAACTGAGATTTGAGGGAAATTATATAAAATTATAGTATCTTATAATGTTTTTGAAATTCCAAAGTAGCATCAGATTAATTACATAATAAATTAGTACTACCCCAGAATACTAATCTTGTTTAATTTAGAACATACTTTGGTTAGTATTAAACTTCACTGAAAATTAAAGCATCCCTCAAATTGTGTATCGGATTGTATTTTAGGGTCCTAGGACACAAACTATTAAGAAATAATAGTAGTGCGCCCAGTGTGTGGCTTAGTAATTGAACACTGACCGGGTGGTCAGAGCACATGTCCCAGATTGTAGGCTCGATGGCCAGTGGGGGGCATGCAGGAGGCAGCCGATCAGTGATTCTCACCATTGATGTTTATCTCTTTCCTCTCCTTGCCTATCTGAAATCAATAAAAAATATATTTTTTGAAAAACAGTAGTGTTGTAAGGAACTTGAAAATCCCAATGTCATAATTACAGTGAAATTTAGAATATCAGTGCTAATTAAAGTGGGCCATAACAGGTAATCTCAAAATCATTTATATTTGACTTCACATATCAATATGTCTGACATCCTGGGAATTTGTAGCATTTATAACTCACCAAGTGACTTAAGGTGAACCCAATGTGAAGATGTCATGCCAAAGAAGCAGAAGTTTCGTTCTCTTCAGGTTCCAAACAAATAACACCACCTCTTGGAAAAAACCGGGTGGTTTGTGGTCGTGGCCATGATGAGTGAGAGTACTGCTGTCCAAGTAGAAGTGTTCTCCTACCTCCCCCCACCCCCACCCTTCATCATCGAAAGGTTGAGGTGACGGAAAACTGGAAACTTAAAGCTGAAGCTACTATCTTTAGACAAATACTACTAATTGAAATGTGCCTTTGAAGATGTGTTCTAAGAGAACTAAGTTGTTATCATGTAGGTACTGCTTTCATAGCACGGTTGTTTTCAATATTTTGAGAATTGCTATATTAATTTTTATAATGGAAACTTTAGTAAATTGCTACAGTTTTATATCCTAAAATTAAAACAGTGTGTAAATATTTTTTAATGGTCTGATTAGGCCAGAAAAGTTAAGTTGAAATATTTAAGATGTGATTATAAGTCAGAGTACGTTGGTTATATTTTGTGGATTTTCATGAACTTAATTGTTATTTAAATATTGTGTTAATTTTTTCAGTGAGTGTCTTATAGTGTCAAATGGTAGATTAAAGGGAATAAAAACCATCGTTGTCTTAAGGCGAGATTTCTCCTGGTGTATCTATTGAATATTTAGAAAGTTTGTGAACACATTTATGTTTGTAAATGATGGCAAACCACCATTTTCTTGCTTTATATCATTGTGGTATAGTTTAATTCTTTGTAATTCCAAAAGGTATATTTAACTGGAACCTTTATAATTAGAGACATTTTAACTTTCATTTAATTATATGCTGCCTTATTCTCCCCCAAATTTGTCAGCAATTGAAGACTGTAGAAACTGTTTTACAAACTTGAAAACAATTTGATTCATAATTTATTTTTAAATATTTTAAAAACTATACTAATGGAATTAAAACTTTATTTTAAAATGCTGGTGACATGTTACTTGATCAGATTATGTCACAAGTCCTTTACAGATATGTGAGGGGACAGTCAGCGTCTTATGTCTTACGGTCTACCTTCTCTCCCAGAGGTGCTGGGGCGCCTGTGCAGAGTGGTGGCGCAGACTCTCAGTGTCCTCTGTTCTCAAGCCCACGGAGCAGTTAGTTTGGGGCCACGTGACTGTTCTGACCAATGAGCTGTGGGGACAAGTGATGTGTGGCTTCAGATTCGGCAGTAAAACTCACTGCCATCACAATCTGTGGTCATGACTGAACAGTCTCCCAGCTTCCTGCTTGGCTGTCAACACAAAGTTAGCAAAATGGGAGCAGCCAGGACCCCCGGAGGCACTGCTTCGAGAGGAGAGCCTGCTGACTTCATTGGACTGCCATGAGCAAAAAATAAATGTATTTAGTTATAAACTTTTGAATTTAGTCATTACTAAAACGTAATAGTCTGTCCTGTCCTGGGCATTATACTGTAAACAGAAAAATATAAATCATTTTAAAATAAAAAATCAATTATAGGAGGCAGGATGACAGCAGCAGTGGGTCTCCTTTTAATCTCCTAAATCCCCATGGAGCTATTTTATAGCGAAAGAAAAACAAACACAGTGGCCCCATCTTCTCTAAGATTAGGTTCTGGATTGTCCCTGTGAATCCTAGAATCTGACTAAAACCAGCAATAGCAACAAGATCATGTGGGAACAAGAGCTTGGAGGAGCAAGCAGAGAAAAAGTAAGGGAGAACTTGAGATCTTTGTGAGAACCAAAGAATCCAGAATTGGGCAATATGTACTGAGCCCCAAAGGAGGAGTCCACAGTAGTGGTGGCACGCTCGGCCGGTCGATCCAAAGACCACGGTCACACCTGGGAGAGGGCTGTCTAGCAGTAAATACTGTATCCTGGGAAAAGGAGCTGCGGAAAGGTATGAGGGTGCTAGGGCAACCTGCGTCTTCAGGGTTCTCAGAAGTAGCCCTGTGGGCGCACATAGGCCCGCACCAGGGGAAACAGGTATAGAATCCACACTGATGAAGGACACGGGGGGTAAAGGTGAAAAGGTTCAGACACTGAATAGAGCAGGACCAAATAAAGGCAGGAAGTACCAAAGAGTACGCAGAACACTGTATTACCCAATACTGTTCAGTAACTTGCAGGAGAGAGAACCCTGGAACCACAAAACTGGCTCACCTCACCTCCTACCCAGGAGTCTTTGAAAAATACAGACAAAGCCATGTCACTTAAACGTAACCAATACACTCTTTAAAAAAAAAAAAAAAAGGAAAGGATAACACACAGAATATAAAGATACCCCAGAAACATTTACAAAGCAGAGGAAGATAATATTTTTTTAAATGCTAAAGGAATTTCAGAAGTAATAGAACCTAAGAACAACATAACAACAAAGTTGGGAAAGTTCAGAAATGAGATGGACAAGCAACAGGGAGAAATAAAACAAGAGCTGAGATCTCAGAGGGAATTTTGGAGTAAAAAAAAAGTGTTTCAGAAATAAACTAGAAGTAACATGACAAGGAGGCCTGCTTTCATTGGTCCTGTTCGGTTTTGGACTGTAAAGCCAGCCAGTGCAGTAAGGGCAGGGAAGAGGTAAAAGGTATGAGGGTCAGAAAGTAAGAAATAAAAAACGTCATTATTTATAAATTAGTGACCCAGTGCACGAAATTTGTGCAGGGGGTGATGTCCCTCAGCCTGCCTGCACCCTCTCCAATCTGGGATGCCTCTCACAATCTGGAACTGATGGCTCCTAACAGCTCACCTGCCTGCCTGATTGCCCCTAACCACTCTGCCTGCCAGCATTCTCACCCCTAACCACTCTGCCTGCCAGCCTTTTCACCCCCAACTCTCCCCCTTGCTTGCCTGATTACCCCCAACTGCCCCCACCGCCTCAGCCCTGCCACCATGGCTTTGTCCAGAAGGACGTTTGGAAAATCTCCCAATCTAATTAGCATATTACCTTTTTATTAGTATAGAGGCCTGGTGCATGGGTGGGGACTGGCTGGTCTGCCCTGAAGAGGATTCTGGACCAGGATGGGGGTCAGAACCAGCCTGGGCAAGGGACTAGGGCAGTTTGCAGGCTGGCCAGGCCCCCATTTGGGGAGGAGGGTCTTTGTTGAGGGCGTGGCCAGCCTGGGTGAGAGGCTGAGGGCTGTTTTCAGATTGGCCACACCCCCTTCAGGGCGGGGATCTCCACTGGGGGGTGGTGACTGACCTTGGCGAGTGGCTGATGGCCATTTGCAGGCTGGCCATGCCCCCATTGGGGTGAGGGACCCTGCTGGGGGCTGTGGCCAGCCTGGGCGAGAGGCTGATGGCCATTTCCATCTTTGAGGGCAGGGCAGTCCATTAGCGTATTCCCTCTTTATTAGATAGGATGACATAATTATGCGTGTAGAAAATTTAAAAGAATCTACTGATAATGCTTAAAATTAATAAGTGAATTTTGTAAGGTTTATATACCAGCAACATTAGTTAGAAAATGAAAAATTTTAAAGATACCATTTAGAGCAGCAGCAAAACATCAGATTCAATCAAAGATGTGCAAGATTCTTACACCAAACTATGAGTATTGAGAAACTTGCAGTACATACGGGCGAGATGCCCACAGTGGTAGGTGAGTGTTTTTTATACTCTTGTCATTTTCCATATTTCAATTATTTTGTTAAAAGAATAAGCCTTGCCCTAGCCAGTTTGGCTCAGTGGATTGAGCATCGGCTGGGACTGAAGGGTCCCAGTTTCGATTCCAGTCAAGGGCACATGCCCAAGTTGTGGGCTCATTCCCCAGTGGGGGCGTGCAGGAGGCAGCTGATCAATGATTCTCTCTCAGTGATGTTTCTCTCTCTCCCTCTCCCTTCCATTCTGAAATCAATAAATATAATTTTTTAAAAAAAAGAATAAGCCTGTATATGGGAACACATTTACATGAATGTTTTGTTTGCCACCTTTATTAGTTTGTTGGGGCTGCCATAACAAAATACAACAGACTGAGTTGCTAACCAACAGAAATTTGTTTTCTGAGTCTGAGGACTGGGAGTCCAAGGTCAAAGTGCCGGAAGGGCTATTTGACCTGCCTCCTTGGCTTATAGAAAGCGCCTTCTCATTGTGCCCTCACAAGGCCTTTTCTCTGTGCACACACATCCCTGGTGTCTCTCCCTCTTATAAGGACACCAGCCCTAAAGAATTAGGACCCACCCATATGACCTCATTTAACCTTAGTTACCTTTTTAAGGGCCCTATCTCCAAAAATAGTCACATTGGCACTTAGATCTTCAACATGAATTTTGGGGAGGAAACATTTCAGTCCATAACACCTCTCAAAGTAAAAAAAAATGTAAGCAGCTCCATACGCATTCAATGTCTCTAATGTAGCCAAGATCAGCCTCTACTTTAGCCAATACTGCAGTCTGGCCACCTTCTGAGTCATATTCTTAATGGAAAACTGAGATCATAAGAACAGCCACCTGTAAATATTTTCTAAAGTGAAGCCTGAGAGTCTTTCTAATATTGTGCAGGAGCTTTTCAACCTGGATTTGTAATAATTACTTTGTCTACGGAGATGAATGTCTTGCTTACTGCTGGGCTCTTGGTTCTGTTCTACGTAATTGTAAACCAGAGCCTCTCATTTCTCACTTATGGCAGATACATGAATTTGCTTTAGCTAGTTTTCACTTCCTTTATAAAATCCCAACTCTTGAATGGATAACAGTTGATGTGATGGTTATAAATCTCTGATTGAATTCAACACATTTATTAGGTACTCACTGTATGCCAGATTCTCCAAAAGTTATCAGTAAGACACAATGTCAGCTCTTGGATTTACTCTTCAAATGCTCTCAAAGGGAGAAGGAAAGACTGAAAATGGTATCAAATCTTTTCTGTCCGGTTGGTATGGCTCGGTGGTTGAGCATCAACCTATGAACTAAGAGGTCACAGCACATACCCGGGTTGTGAACTCAATCCCCCATAGGGGGCGTGCAGGAGGCAGGTGGTGAATATTTCCCACCATTGATACTTCTATCTATTCCCTGCCCTTCCTCTCTGAAATCAATAAAAATATATTTTAAAAAACATATTTTCTAAGGAATAAGGCCCTTCCTGATCTTTGATCATATGTCCTACACCTGCACATTTCTACCTTTGCCTCTTAGATTGTAAATTCTTTGCATACAAGGGAAGGAAAGTAAGTGCTTTGTAAACTAAATGCTTGATTGCCTTTGACTTGAGCTCTCAACATTTTTCTTATTTATTATAGAAGCACATTTTTAATGTCTTGATTTCTCTTGGATTGTGCAGGGTATGAGTCATTCAGCCTCTTGGCCCATGGATCAAATATGTATATGACAAAAATGCATTTATCTAAGCAAATTGCATTATTTTTTCATTGAATTTATTGGGTTTACATTGGCTGGCCAAACCATATAGGTTTCATGTGACAACTCAATAAAACATTATCTGCAGACTGCATCATGTGCCCATCATCCCAGCAAACTGCATTATTAGTCAGCATCATTTTATTCAATACGTTTTTGCCTGCTTCAGAAGCCATGTAAAAGAGTTCTTTGAGAAAAATCCGTAAGCTTAAAAGGTTTTATTCTACCTCCATGTAAGGCAATCGATTTAACTTTGGTCATTTCAAAATACGTAAACTTCCTTACGTTCTAATATTCCTATCTTTAATAAATGGAGCGCTACCTTGTCTGGCTCAGATGATAGAGCATCGGCCTGAGGACTGAAGGATTCTGGGTTCACTTCCCATCAAGGCCACGTAGGTTGGTTGCAAGCTGGATCTCCAGTGTGGAAGGCAACCAACCCATCAATGTGTCTTTCTCACATCAATGTTTCTCTCTCCCCCTCCTTTCCACTCTCTCTCAAAATCGATTGGAAAAAAAAATACCTTTGGGTGAGGATTAACAAACAAACAAACAAACAAATAAATAATGGAAGATGTGCCACAATTTTGACTAAAAGTTTGAGATTGGAATAGACCTGCTTGTCAGTCCCGGTCCTGCCCCTTACTAGCTCTGTGCCCTCGGTCAGATCTTGCAATCTCCCACGTGTAAAATACATGAGCTGATGGTAACTTCAGAGATTTGCACCGAGGATGAAAGAGGGTATATTTCGTGAAGCGTGCGGTGCAAATTCTGTTGGTTATAGATTGGGTTTCCACCCGAGAAGCTGCCTGTGTGTATTAATGGCACGCTTGGAGTTTCGGTTTTAAGCGATGAAATAAGGCATATGTCCGTGTTTCTGAGTTTGGGTTATTGCATAAAGGGGCTATTGCACACGCAAATTTCTAGATTTGATATCGTCTTTCCTGGAGCACGGTGACAGATTTGGAATCAAAAGGCTATTTTAAAGTGTTCTGTTGTATGACACGGGCTGTGTTGTGGTTGAAAGGCAAAGGCACCGGGTAACAGTAAGAGACTCCCTGAGAAACGAAGTGACATTTCAAAAGGTTGTGTTTTTTTTGTTCTGAATCCTGGCACCTAGGCCCAGCCTGTGAAATGCTAACATGGCTGTCAGTGACTGTGCCTCTGCCTGGCGGGTTTTTGTAGCTGAAAATGGAAAGCACATGATATAAAACAAAACAAAACAAAAAAACAAAAGCAGCCAAAACCGGTTTGGCTCAGTGGATAGAGTGTCAGCCTGTGGACCGAAAGGTCCCAGGTGCGATTCCGGTCAAGGGCATGTATCTTGGTTGCGGGCACATCCCCAGTAGGGAGTGTGCAGGAGGCAGCTGATCAATGTCTCTCTCTCATCGATGTTTCTAACTCTCTATCCCTCTTCCTTCCTCTCTGTAACAAATCAATAAAATATATTTTTTTAAAAAAAGCAAACAAACAAAAAACAAGAGCAGCCAATCACTCCGTAAGCACAGCGATGTGTTAATTTTCCTTGGACTCCAGAAGGCGGGCCGCTCCTCAGCTCTGCTTACAGATTCCCACCTGCCAGACAAGGCTGTAGAAACCCGTAAAAACCAGGTAGCCTCCCCTTCCCAGAAGGTTGTCTAAGCATCTCCGGGCTGATCCCTGGCTGCCGGGACTGGTTTAACCAGCTGCAGTGATATTTATGCCTGACCGCCTATCATGATGAAAAAAAAAAACAAAAAAAAAACCTGCCTTTTGTCTCAGTGTGGCTTTGGGAACAATCCAGAAAGCTCTTCTCCCCTTTACGTGTTTGCCGAACACGGCAGTACTGAAAGACATTTAAACCACGGCATGTGCTGGTTTAAGCCAAGGTCGCCACGGCCCTGGCAGGTCCCAAGCGACGTGACATCTGGCTGCACCTGCCCTCCGCGCTGCTGGCAGCGAGGACCTGGAAAGCACCTTCTCCGGATCTCCAGCTAATACGCTGCTCGCCTACTGGACAGCATCCACCGAAATATGTTTTGAGGATAAATATTGTCACCTTTAAGTTTTGAAAGACGGTGGTTCAGAGGAGGTCAGGTTGCCGCTGACATGGAACTTGGCATGATCTAGGAATACAGTAGAAAAGCTTTTGACTCCGAATGAAGACGTGGAGGAGGGGCAGCAGAATATGCCGCTCCTCAATATGCCACTTTGGCATAAGAATTGTATTAAGCAACATGCAATTGAACATAAGCATGTACAGGAAAAGCTCTCTGGCCCTGGGTGGGAGCTCAGTTGGTTAGACACCATCCCAATATACCAAGGTTACACGTCAGATCCCCTGTCAGGACATATACAAGGATCAACCAATGAAGGCACAAACAACAACAAATCAATGTTTCTCTCTCTCTGTATCTCTCTCTCCCTTTCTCTCTCTAAAATCAAAGAATAAAATTTTTTATAAAGAAAAAAAAAACAAAAACGCTTCCTTGCCTAAAAGCAGAACATGATTTGTAAAAGAGGTCTGCCACCTTCTTTCTCTACCAAGAAGGACAGAAGTTAGTGGAGACAATTCTAGACCCTCATTAGTCCAGAGAGAACTAGAGGCATCTACACACACAGTTTGCTAAAACTAATCTTTCCCTACCTTTACTTTCCCCATATATTTGCTTTGTTAGGATTTGCCACCCCTAGAATCCCCAAGTCCTTTTCCTTTGCCTTAGCATGTCTCTAAATATTTATTGGTTTGTAGTTGTTGTTGTTGTTTTTTTCCCATTAAGATGCTGTATAAGCCCAAGTTTTAATCACTCCTCGGAGTGACTCATCTCTAAATGCTCCATGTGTGCAGTTCAGTTACTTAGCTTCTGTTTTTCTCTCCTATTAAATCTATCTTTTGCTAGTGAAATTTAAAGGGCCTCAGTAGAAGAGCCCAAAATGGGTAGAGGAAGAAGATGAAGGGGGGACAGCAGGATGATCGACAGGCATTGTAGCAGGGATAGTAAAGAGAAGGGTTAGCTGTCTTGCTGGGAAAGAGCTTCATGACATATTAGTAGTCATTCATCCATCCAATATTACGATTGCAGCCATAGAACATTAGTTGCCATTCTTGGTTGTGACTGATAATGTATAGTGAAGCCCTTTCACATCCTGCAGGGGTCAGGCTCTCGAGGAGGCTGCACACAAATGAAAGAGACTAGAAAATATTAATTTGGAAATATTGGGGCCAGGAGGGAGCCCAACTCAAGGGGAAGGACTTCACTTTGCTCCGGCCTAGCCTAGCGATCCCTTTTATTAAGACTATGAGATACACCCATAGCCTTTAGACAGACAATTCCAATAATAACCAATCAGCAAGGATTTACATAAGGTTAAAAGGTGGAGGTTGCTTTAGCTACCATTGTCTCAACTAGACAGTGAGTGGTTGGCTCTGACCTTTCAGAGCTTCAGGTTGACCAGCCTTCTGGGTTCCTTGTTCACATTTCTCTGCTAGTGAGGACAATGGGCGGCTTCCAACAATAGTAATTCTGTTGTAATTAACTGATTATCAATAACAGGAAAGGAGCAAAAGCATGGTCATTTGGGCAGCTTCACCGGGAATCTGCAACTTTATACTCCCCAGGGAACCACTTGTCTATTCTGTGCAGAACACTGGGGGAAGGGACTGGACAAAGGGGAAGATGGGCAGTAAAGTCAGGGTGATGTAGGGAAGGTTCTTGCTTGTCAATCTAGCCAGATTACCATGGATTGGCTAGCCCATGAAAATTGGGGAATAATCCCATAGACCAATGGTTGGCAAACTCATCAGTCAACAGAGTCAAATATCAACAGTACGATGATTGAAATTTCTTTTTGAGAGCCAAAGTTTTTAAACTTAAACTTCTTCTAATTCCACTTCTTCAAAATAGACTTGTCCAGGTCGTGGTATTTTATGGAAGAGCCACACTCAAGGGGCCAAAGAGCCGCATGTGGCTCGCGAGCCGCAGTTTGCCGACCACTGCCATAGACAAAGGAGCTTGCTCTCTGGGCTCTTGGCACTCTTGGCTCTGAGCTCGTCTCTTTCTTGTATTTGCCCGTGTTCCCTCCATAGCCATGTGGCCCTGGACTGATGCAATGGACTGCTGGCTACTGTGGGAATACAAGCTAAGCCAGCCTGATGCTGGATTAGATTGTGCAGACATGGAACAGAAACTCTGGGCAGTGTCTTTAATCCTAGCTTTGCTAAAGCCACATCCACCCTTCCATGACAGGACAAAGGTGTCGGGAGCTGCTATAGGGTCAAGCCTTGGACTGACCTGTGGCAGAGCCACATACAAGTCCCAGCGTGGCCGGCAGAGCCATCATAACACAATCAACTTGACCTTATAGTCCTTCCTTGTTCCTAGGTAGCTAATGGGCTGTGGGGGGTGCAGCAAGTGCGGCCAAAACAAGGATTGAGTAAACATGTTGACCATTACCCTTGTCTTACTTTGTGTGATCTGATTATGAAATAAAGCTTCGGCTTACAGGCGGTGATCCACCTGGCCTCAACTGTATTCTCTTGTCTGTCTTCTTTAATCCTTCACTGCCCCTCCTCAGGTTCACCCCTGGTCGTGCTGGACCCAGTTCAAAAGGGAAATGGGACCTTAGACATTCAGAGATTCAGTTCCATGCAAATAAAAACCACTCGGTCTCTCTTGCAAATCTCAGAAAATTCTTTTTCTTGTGATATGGCAAGAAGCCCACTCTCACCAGCAGACAATAAGGATGAGGAAAGCTTCCACCAGTAATAATAGAAGTAACCCCATCTCAAATTGGCTTAGGGAGCTAAAGGAATCCATGACTCATAACTGAAAACGGGAGGCATGGTCGGATCTAGGTATTCCCATGGTATCTCACACATTCCTGTCTCCTAGTTCTGCCTTTTTCTTATTGACTCCTGGCGAAGGCA
The DNA here is from genome assembly GCA_011751065.1 of Lasiurus cinereus. Lineage (NCBI taxonomy): Eukaryota > Metazoa > Chordata > Mammalia > Chiroptera > Vespertilionidae > Lasiurus > Lasiurus cinereus. Next base: position 7,082,489 of record JAAGEH010002528.1, read on the forward strand.
GGGGCTCCTGAAGTTTCTGGAAACACTGCCACCAGCTACTTGGTTCTCCCAATGAAGAATGCTTCTTGATAGATTGTGTTATTGGCTCCAATTCTTCACCCCTTCCTGACCTATCCCCTTTGCCATGTACCTGCAGTGTGTGGCCATCAGACTTGCTCAAGCCAAAAGAATGAGGTAGAAGTAACAGTGGCAGCTCCAAGCCTAGGTCTCCAGAAGGTCGCCTGCGCCTCCTAGCTCTCTTGTGCTTCTACCATCTCTGTGAGAAAGATGTGCCCAGGCGGAGCCCTGGTTCTAGGAGGAGTATTTTAGTTCACTAGAGCTGCTATAACAAAATATCACAGCGTGGGCAGCTGAAACACAGAAGAAATGTATTGCTTACCGTTCTGGAGGCTGGAAGTCCAAGACCAGGGTGCCAGCAAGGTTGGATGAGAGCTCTCACTGGGTGACACACTTCTCTGTGTACCCTCACATGGTGGAAGGGAGCAGGGAGCTTTTTGGCGCTCCTTTTAAGAACATTAAACCTATTTCTGGAGGCTCTAATCACCTCTCCAAGATTCTACTTACTAATACTTTCACCTTTGGGGAGTAGGGATTTTAACATACGAATATGAGGGTGACACACACATTCAGTCCATTTCAAGAAGGATGAGAGACACAGGAGCAGAGCTGAGTTATCCCAGCCAAGGTGAACCTGGACCAGCCCCCTCCTAGATGCATGACTTAACCCACAAAAGACTGAAGAGCTGAACCCCTCAGGCCCATGATAAATCAATATTATGGGTGCCACAGAGATGACAAAATCTAATTATTACAGCTTCATTCCCCAAGTGACCTACCCAAACCCAAACCAATAGTTACGGTTCTTTGTACCTCGCAATTTACGTGGGCCGAACTTGGCAAGGTTGGTTTCCCAAAGGTAGCCTGGGCTCTGTAACAGAAGATAAAGTCAGTCAGGCATCATCTTAGAGTCAGAATTATTTAAGGGAGAATAAGACATTGCAGGGGGAGGCAGATGGTGGAGGTGGAAGAGGGCATAGAGGAGATAAATGGTGATGGAAAAATAAAGTAAATAAAAATAAACAAAAAGAAGAATAAGAAAATATAGATTTAGTAACGATTTTTTTTTTGGTTTTAGTAGCTATTTATGATTTTATGAATTCATTTGCAAGCTTTGTTCAACAAGTCTTTTAAAGATTACAAGTCAGTACTTATTGCTTAAAAATTTTAAATAGAAGTATTAATGTTAATGACCAAGGGTAGTTAGGTCTTGAGATCAAATTTTCAAAAGTATCCTTAGACATGGGTCCAGAAAGTTCCCTATCCTAAAGATGCAGACATGCCAATAACTTACATTGGACAAAAAAGGGGAATTGTCAGGCCCAAACCAGGTGAACTGGTGCAGGTGAAGGATTTGAGTGAAACCGTTGCGTGAAAGGCGCTTGGAAAAGAGCAATATTTCTAAATTAATACACCATGGTAGTAAATGTGTGAGTTTAAATACGGAAAGTACAACCAATTCTTTACTATAAGGAGATTTATTTTTTTTATCTGTAACCACACGTGTGTGTTTACTGCAGCTATTGAAGTCTTGAACTTGGATAAATTGATTCCTCCCACTTTATTATTTTTATTCAAAATTGTTTTAGCTATTCTAGTTCCCTTGCCTTTTCATATTTCAGAATAATATGGTCTATAGTCACAAAAATCTGACTGAGATTTTGATAGAAGTGAAACTAAACCTGTATATCCCCTAAACTTGGGGAGAACTGACATCTTTACTATACTGAGTTCTTTAATCTACAGAGTATGTCTCTACATTTATTTAGATCTTCTTTAATTTTTTAAATCAGCATTTTGTAGTTTTCAGCATACAAGTCCTGTGTACATGTTTTGTTCGACATATGTAAAACGTAACTACGGTATTTCATTTATTTGAGTGGTTGTATTTGGTGTTCTATTTTAAATTTTGGTGTTCTGGTGATCTTTCCTAGTATATAGAAGTACCATAGATTTTTGTATGTTTATCTGGTATCCTGCAACCTTGTGGGACTCAGTTTCAAATAGTTCATTTTTGTAGATTCCTTGGGATGGTATGTGGACAATCATACCATCAGATGCAAATAGGGACCGTTTTCTTTCTTTACAATATATACATGTCAATGGATATGCAACGGTGACGTGCAACTATAAACACTGCCCGGCAGGTAGAAGATGATACCGGGCCTCCAACTCGGAAAAGAGGGTGGTTTCACGAAGGGCAGGGACTTGAGCTATTTCTACTGCCAACTGCTGTTGGTGCTGATGCTGCCTTTGGGACTTAAACCCGAGCAAATCTTTGAAGAGTCATTTCATTTCCTGCCCGTCTTCTGAATGAAAGGAGGGCACTTGCAGGTGCTTAAAAGTTTGGCAGAAAATAGAGGAGCTTATTGCTCAGGTCCAACAGGTTGCCTGCGAGTCCTACCCTTCGTTGCCCAGGACTGCTTAGGGCAGTGGTTCTCAACCTTCCTAAGACCCTTGCATCCAGTTCCTCATGTGGTGGTGAACCCCAACCATGAAATTTTGCTACTGTGATGCATTGGGATGTAAATATCTGCATTTTCCGCTGGTCTTAGGCGACCCCTATGAAAGGGTTGTTGGAATCCCCCAAAGGGGTCGCGACCCACAGGTTGAGAACCGCTGGCTTAGGGGCAGGGCGGCCGCAGCTCCTCCCGGGCGCGCGGGGGCGCTGTGAGCCTCTGCCGGTCGCGGCGACGCTCTTTCTCCGCCTCCTTCGTGGTCGGACGGAAGCGCTCGGGGCCGGCGGCGGCGGCGGCGGGAAGATGGCGGCCCTCAGGGCCGGGCTGGCAGCCGGGGAGGCAGAGGGCGGCGCGGGCAGCGCGGGCAGCTCGGGGGTGGAGGTGGTGCTTTCCTCCGAGCCCGCCACCCCCGCCCCGCGGTGCCCTCACGGTGGGTCCGCCTCGGAGCCCAGCCGGGCCGGGCCGGGCGCCTGGGGGCGAGCGCCAGCCGCGTGCCCGGGGGCGTCGCGGGCTCCCGGGGCGCCGTCGCCCTCTCTCCCCCCCGCGCCGTGTGCGGTGCCTCGCACGCACCCCTCCTCGGGAAGCTGTGGTTTTCAGCTTACTGCAGACAGCGCTGTTACTAAAAAAGCTTTTGGCTCCCGCGCGGCTGTCATCTCTCTCTCTGTTTTAAGGAAAGAGGCGGAGGCGAGGCAAAGGGCGTGCGTGTTACCGAGTAATAAACCCCCGTCACCGGGCACTTGGGGGTTCCATCTGTCGATGGGCTACTTTTTCAGTTGAAAAAGAAAGAAAGAATGAAAAGTTAGAATGATAGAGTGAATTCTTGCGAAGAGGGGGTGTGTCCAGCTCTCAAAGCTCCCGTTGCCCCGGAAAGGGGCCCCTGCAGGGCGGAGGGGCCCAGTGCGGGGGTTCCCCGGAACCCCTTCCAGGGCCCAGTGCGGGGTTCCCCGGAACCCCTGCCAGGGCCCAGTGCGGGGTTCCCCGGAACCCCTGCCAGAGCCCAGGCCCTAAACCTCGTGGACAGCGGCTCTGCTAGCCACAGTGGCATTTTATTCCTGGGGAGGCCAGTTTTTTTTAAAAAAAAAAAATGATTTCATACTTAACCTGGCCAGGGGAGAGATAACCACGATCACCAAGATGGTTTTCCCAGGGTGAGGCTTCTCCATTGCACTGTGATGTGCCGACCCCTGCAATTTCCCCAAATGTGGGGAACACGCCTGCATTCTCCGTGTAGTGGGAGAGTGCGAACGCAGCCCCCCCCCCCACGACACAAATAATGCAGTGAATAAAAAAATAAGCACCAAAAAGAAAGAAAAAATTTCTAAGCAAATGATTAAAGTAGTGATGGTAAATCCGGGCATAAAATGAAAACAAGTTTAGTTCAGGGCGGCCACAATCAGGACCTTGATGCACGTGCTGCTGGTTGTTTGACATGTTTTTTTTTTTCCTCCCTGTTGTGGAAGTAGGGCCCACGCTCCTGTTTGTAAAGGTGAGCCAAGGGAAGGAAGAAGGCGCGCGGAGGTTTTATGCCTGCTCGGCCTGTCGCGATCGAAAAGATTGTAATTTTTTTCAATGGGAAGATGAAAAGGTACATACTCACTTTTTTGGATGTGTAGGTATTTTTAGTTTTTGATGTGTGTGACATCTCTGAGAATGAATGGGATTAAATCTTTCAAGAGCTGAAGATGCCCTGGGGTGTGTAAAAGACAGGTTCCTACTCTGAATGTACTTGGGTGAGGGATGTCTGAAACTACCGTCTCACAGACTTCGTTCCCATGAAGACCTTCTGAAGTGTTGGTATTGGGTTTGCAAATACGTATTTCTCCCCTAAAGAGTGTAGGTCACGATCATTCTGAAAAGCGTTTTTAGAAAAACAGCTTTTTTTAAAAAACATTTGCATTGAACATCCTTTACACACCTACTGGATGACAGCAGATGAAGGCACTTGGAGAAATAGTTAGGAGCTGGGTATCCTCTTGGACTTAGCCCCAATTAAAGTTTCTGAAAGTGTTGACTAGAATACATATTTTCAGCTTTGGTAGGTTTCTTAGAAAACAGTCTTGTATATTACTCTTCTACAGACCTGCTAAGATCACCGCAATGAGAGCTAATCAGTGTGCTCTGCTGCTTCACGCTACTCCAGAATTTTTCCAGTTTATTTATTTGTTTTTTTTAAAATATATTTTATTGATTTATTACAGAGAGGAAGGAAGAGGGATAGAGAGTTAGAAACATCGATGGGAGAGAAACATCAATCAGCTGCCTCTTGCACACCTCCTACTGGGGATGTGCCCGCAACCAAGGTACATGCCCTTGACCGGAATCGAACCTGGGACCCTTGAGTCCGCAGGCCAATGCTCTATCCACTGAACCAAACCGGTTAGGGCAATTTTTCCAGTTTAATGTCTTGGTGTGCTGTGGTTCCTCCCTGCCCCGAAATGAAATGTTTGTTTCCACCTTTGAGCTTCTTGATGTCAGAATGTGATCCCAGTTTCTCCAGCATGAGAGCAAGTTTGATGACATGTGAAGTGGATTTTGTCTTCTCAGTTGTCAGCTGCTAGACTTGCTGCCCGAGAAGCTCATAACCGAAGATGCCAGCCTCCTCTCTCCCGAATGCAGTGTGTGCAAAGGTACTGATGTGCTGTCGTTTTTATTGTCTGGTTTGTTTGTTTTTATCTGTGCCTTTAAGTGTAATTAATTTCTTCTGTTGTGGTAAATATATGTTACATAAAATGTACCAATTTAGTAGCATTATGGACATTCACAGTGTTGTGCAACCATCACCACTATTTCCAAAACCTTTTCATCACCCCAAATAGAAACTTTGTCACCATTAAGCAGTAACTATTCCACCTGTCCCCAATCTCTGGTCACCTCTAATCTATTTATCTCCATGATTTGACTATTCTAGGTCCCTCTGATGAATGAAATCATCAATATTTGTCCTTTATGTCTGGCTTATTTCACCTAGCAACAGTGGTCGGCACACTCATTAGTCAATAGAGCCAAATATCAACAGTACAACACTTGAAATTTGAGAGCCAACTTTTCTAAACTTAAACTTCTTCTAACACCACTTCTTCAAAATAGACTTGCCCAGGCCCCGGTATTTTGTGGAAGAGCCACACTCAAGGGCCCAAAGAGCCGCATGTGGCTTGCGAACCGTGGTTTGCTGACCACTGATCTAGCATAATATTTTCAAGACTTATCCATGTTGTAGCATGTGTTAGAATTTCATCCTCTTTATAGCTGAACTACTAGCCCGGTGCACAAATTTGTGCACATTGAAAGGAAATTAATTAGAAGAAATATTTTATCACTATTCGTCCTTTCTCTCTAATAGAAGTGTCAGTCAGATTCACGATCGACAATGACAGATCAAATGACGTGTGTGATTGCACCAGTGAGAGCTTTATATGTATTGTACATGTGAGAGTCAACTTAGCCTTTCATATATATATATAGAATGAACTTGCTTAATTAGACCTACTTTCTGATTTAACTAAACTTTTTCCAGCCCAGTGAAGCACCCCAACTTCTCTTTCAGGTAATTGTCAGCAACACAGCAGTAAATATCAACACAAAGCAGATTATTGTAGATCACGCAGGGAGAACAAAGGGTAAAATATTTAACTGCAGTGGAGTTTGACTATATTCTATGCAGTGAGAAAACCTGAAGTCATTTTCAAAGTCCACCATTTCATCTTTTCAGTCCGGTCAAGTTCCTAAGCTTGCTAAATCTCCTCTAAACTTTCTAAATCTCCATTTTCCGGCTAACGAAAAGAAAATACAATTTTGCTAGGTCTCCTATCTACCTACTCCAAGACTTGTGTGAAGATCAAATGAGATGAGGCACAGGAAAATGTTCACAGACATTTGGTTAAAGGGTAAAATGTTTGCACCTGGCTATAAAGCAAGAAGTGTTTCTGGGCTGAAGAAACTGTAAGGAGGCTAGTTGCTAGGAAGAGGAAGCCAGGCATTGCTACATGATGTCATTACTTGGCGCTCACAGCAACTCTTTCCAGGCTGAGCTGGCCTGTGGGCCGCATTTTGTGCCATGCGGTCTTGGCAGTGTTGGTTGCGATTTGGTGGGCTATTGCTCTGGGGTGGTGGTGGGGCCTGTGTTCCACTTGGGGGAAGTTGAGTGTTGCTTTGTGGGTGCCAAGTCTACGGTGCCATTTCTCTAGATGAGCATCATGGCAGTTCCTGCATTGAGCATCTGCCTTCTGGTGGTCAGTGTGCATCGTAGACCGGTTGGAAGGACACATAGCATATTAGCCTTTTATATATATATATAGACTAGAGGCCCGATGCATGAAGATTCCTGTAAGAATGGTCCTTCCTTTCCCTGGCTGCTGGCACTGCCTTCATTCCAGGCAGAGCAGCCTTGTTGCTCTGGGCCCGGAGTTGCCTTTCTGTCTTCCCACGCTGCCCACAGGCCTGGAGCATCTGGGATGGTGGTGAACTGGCTGCTCGGTGCCTACATATGCAAATTAATCTGCCACCTTTGTTGGGTTAATTTGCATACTTCTGATTAGCTGGTGGGTGTCATGAAGGTAGGTCAATTTGCATCTTACTCTTTTATTAGTGTAGATAGTATTCTAATTATGTGTATACCACACTTTATTTATTCACCTATAAGTGGACACTTAGGTGTTTCCACATTTTGGTTATTTTAAATAGTGCTACAGTGCACAGTGGTGTACAAATATCTATTTGAATCCCTGTTTTCAGGTCTTTGGCATATATACCTAGGAGTTGAACTACTGGATCATAAGGTAATACTGTGTTTAGGTTTTGGAGGACCCACCAAACTGTTTTTCATAGTGGCTGCGCTATTTTACACTCCCACCAGCAATACATGAGGGTTCCAATTTCTCCACATCCTTGTCAGCACTTAGTTTCTTTTTTGTTTTGTCTTTTATATAGTCATCCTAGCAAATGTGAAGTGGTATGTCATTTTGGTGTTAATTTTTTATATTCTTATATTCACAATTTTGATCATCTTTTCATATGTTTTCTGGGGGGCTCTTTGCTTATCTTCCTTAGAAAAAATGTCTATTCAATTCTTTTGTCAATTTTTAAAATGGTTTTCTTTTGGTTGAGTCACAGGAGTTCTTTATATGCTTATACATTCACCCTTATTAGATGATATATATATATTTTCCATTCTTTATATTGTCTTTTTACTTTCTTGATGATGTCCTTTGATACACAAGAGTTTTTAACGTTGACAAAGTCCAACTTACCAAATTTTTCTTTTGTTGCTTGTGTTTTGGTAGCAAAGCTAAGAATTCATTGCTAAATACAAAACCATGAAGATTTTCTGTAAAGTTTCTGTTTTGAAATACTAAACGAACTGTTTTTTTAAAAAAACAAACCTGTAAATACCTGTTTTAAATATCTCCACTGTTAAAATGTTTTATTGGGTGAACTGGAATTGAGACATAGATTTAATTCTTTGGCAAACCTGATAAAAGAGTTCATCCCTCTTCTATGTGCTCTCTGTGCTGAGAGAAGCTCCTACGAAATCCCTGTTCCAAGTTGCTGATGACAGGTAGGTTTTCACTCTAATGGCTACTCCTTCTGGCTATCTGGGATGCTGTTTTGAAGGCTTCTGAGGTCTTATCCAGGCTAAGTGGAAAGGATTACTGGGATCTATTAAAAATGTCTTTCTAAGCTTCTTAGTAGATTTTAAAGTCCTTTGATGGAGGAGGCTTTTTAAAAGATAAATGGGTTGCCTCTTAACCAAAGTACTTAATCAGTGATGTCTACTTAATTTATAAGAATTCAATCAATGACAAAAAAAGGTTGAGAAGGAAAGTGATATAAATTGAGCATTACCTTGAGCTAGGCACTAAGCTAGGTGTTTTACAAGATATATATATTTTTAATCCTGCTGAGTTAGTTTACTTAATGAGTTAGTTTACTTAGATGAGAAATTGAGGTTTAGAGAAGTTAAGTAACTTCAAGTTCATACTACTGGAATGGCTGTATTTTTATTTTATTACGTTTTTTTCATTGGTTTTTAGAGAGAGAGGAAAAGAGAGATAGAGAAATAGAAACATCGATCTGCTGCCTCCTGCACCCACCCCCACTGGGAATCGAGCGCACAACCTGGGCAAGTGCTCTGACCAGGAATCAAATGGGCAATCTCTTGGTTCCTGAATTGATGCTCAACTGTTGAGCTACACTGGCTGGGTTAGAATGGCTGTATTTTAAAATTTAAAAGCAGATAGTAATTAATATATTATGTGTATATTTAATTTAAGGAGATATAAGGAATAAAACATGAGAAGTTATAGATACATCATCCTATCTAATAAAAGAGCAATATACTAATTAACCATCACCCCGTTATATCCTCAAAGCCACAACCACGCCCCCCAGCCAATCAGGAGTGAGTATGCAAATTAACCCCAGCCAAGATGGCTGCAGCCACAGAGCGATCAGGAGGGAGGCTTGGGTTTCCTCGGCGATGGAGGAAACCAAGCTTTCCACATACCCTGGCAGGCCTAGGCCTCCGCTTAAGGCTAAAGTTTCAGTTATAGAAGATAAATAAATCCCAACAGAAATGGCTGCCACCCCAGATTGAGCAGGAGGCATAGCTCCACTCCAGGCTACAAAGTTTCAATTGAAGAAGATAAATAAATCCCAGATACCAGGGTCTCCGCTTGGTTTGCCGGGGGGTGTGGTCGACCTGCAAACCACCACAGGCCTGTCGCCCAGGCCACCCCATGCCCCAAGAGAACCCTCATCCTGATCTGGGACACCCTTCAGAGCAAACCAGCTGGCCCCTACCCATGCACCAGGCCACTATCCTATCTAATAAAAGAGTAATATACAGATTGACCATCAGTCCAATACACAAGGTGGCTTCCCCCATGTGGTCAAAGATGGCCACCACAAGATGGCCAGCAGGGGAGGGAAGTTGGGAGGGACCAGGCCTGCAGGGGAGAGCAGTTGGGGGTAACCGGGCCTGCAGGGAAGGGCAATTGTGGGTACCCAGGTCTGCAGGAGAGAGCAGTTTGCGGGGACCAGGCCTGCAAGGGAGTGGTTAGACGGTGATCAGGCTGGCAGGAAGAAGCGGTTAGGGGCAATCAGGAAGTCAGGCAGGTGAGGAGTTGGGAGCCAGCAGTCCTGGATTGTGTCCGGGATCGGGCCTAAACAAGCAGTTGGACTTCCCTCTAGGGGTCCCAGATTGGAGAGGGTGCAGGCTGGGTTGAGGAACACTCCTCCCACGCCCCCCTCATGAATTTCATGCAGCGGGTCTCTAGTAATGAAATAAAATAGAATAAGATGAGAAAGTAGAAAAACATCACTGATGATTTCTCCTTCTGCACCTACACCTTGGTCCATCTGTTACCTTTCCTCCAGGCCTTTTTTCCTCTGCCAAGGTTGTTTTACAAGGTTGTAGTCATAATGTATACATAGTTTTATATTCTGCCTTATCACTTACTTTTATCTGATAAGCATGTTGTTCATGTTATCACATAAGGACATTGGTGATTCAATTAAGCTATAAGAAAATCTAGGTGTTCTTTTTTCCTTGCACAATAAAACTTTAGTCTGGAGCTAAAACACTATTCTGGTCTCTGTAAACCACACAGAGTATGGTTTTTTGATAATAAAGAACTTTTGAAATTTATATTTCATGCTTATTAGAATATAAAAACACTGGTTAAAGTATGAATTTTTTAAAGAATTTTTAAAAGCTTGTTTGTTTTCGGTGCTTTTAGAGGTTATTGACCTCACAGACTCGGAATTGTTTAAAAGAGAAAAAGAAAGTATAGATTCAGTAAGATAATTTCATCTGTTATCTAGTGCTGATCCTTGAGCGCATCTTAAAATAATTTTCAGCATCTTAAATCATCTATGACGCATAACCTTGGATTTTGTTGCCCAACCCACCATTCAAACATCCATACATCTTACCATTTATTCATTCTTTGTTGAGGTCTCAAAAAGAACTTAAAATGCTAGCAGTGGAGTTGAGATATATTCAAAAATTATACAGTGCAAAGAATATCGATGGTATTCATAGGAAAGGCTGAGTGCTCTGGAGAGTCAGAAGCACTCCAGCTTACTTGTGCCTTAGCAGATCAATGCCGCTGAGGGATGTGGTATTTGAATAGGTTTTGGAGGATGAATAGAAGTGTAAGCTTTTTTAAATACAATGTCTTTGATTTCATTGCATCACTTTGTAATTCATGCTCTTATCATTTCTTATATGCTTTCTATCAAGTAAAAGGTTCAAAATCAGTTATTCCTCTAAAAATGTTAAATTTTGGCTCTTAAAATCAAAGGTTTACTAAATGATCTATTCTCTCTTATTAATTACTTGTTCTGTTAGTGTGCCTTCACCTTAAGACTAAGCTGTTCATTCTTGTGTGTAAATGGACCTAAGGGCGATTTACCATTACTTGAGATTGTAATTGCTTCCTAATTTAACTTCATGCAACTCATTTATGTTATCTGATTAAATAACTACTGTATTTGAAAGTAGTAAAATGCATTTAAACATTATACCTATTCTGTAAAGCAAACTTTTTATCTGTTATTGTAGAGTAACAATAGCTTTCCATTGACTGATTTATTTTTGGAATTGCTAGCAAAGAATGATGGTAGCTAGCAAGATAAATTGACCTTGTTACTTGATTTTGATTATGGAACTGGCGGTGCTACACAGACTCCTAGGTTCTACAGAATAGGACTTGATATTCGTTTTCCTAATCTCACTCTGAACTGTCCTTTGTATTTCATGAGCTTGGTTGACAGATTTACATTTTGTGCCTGAGATTTGACTTTCCTTATAGGTTTTAGCTGCCTCTTACGCGTTGAATGTGCTATTCTATTATGTAGTACCTTGGCACCTTTATTGTGACCTATGAAGTCTCAGGGAAGATATATTTTAATGCTAGAATCAGTATTAATTTATGTGCATTCAGATAGTTTTATTTAGTTGATATTTTATTTGGTTATGTTTTTTTTCAAAGCTCATTTAAACTCAGATTTTCAAGGTCTGCTATTAGGGAAATGCCATAAACATAATTTGTCTGCTCCAGGAAAGGCAAATGGAACATCACATGGAGATCAATAAAAATGACATTTCAAAATGTTAGCCTGCAGTTTGTGAATCATGCTGAGCCTGTGGCAGAATGAATTTCTTTCCCCCACTGGGGTATGTGTAGTAAGTATAAATAAGAAAAGAGTGCTGAGTGATACTTAACTCTTCATGGGTTCATGTTCTTGCTATCAAACTGTTAATAAACCTTGTGTCTGACTGATGGTTGCCAGAGGGTAGGGGAGTTGGGCCGTTGGATGAAAAAAAAGATGAAGTGATTATGAAGTACAGATTGGGCACTGGCTGGCTTGGCTCAGTGCTGAAGGATCATAGGTTCGATTCCCAGACAAGGGCATGTACCTGGAAAAAAACAAAGTACAGTTAAACCTCCATCCTCTGTTTGCACAGAGGCAGCATTCCGGGAAAATTCAAGTCCGTAAAATTCCAAAGGGGCTTGGTGTTCACACAAAAGTGAAATGAGGCCTCGACCTGCACCATCCAGTTCAGTGGCCAGAAGCCACTGGCCATTTGCAATGTGGCTACTCTGGATGTTGTAGATTGGACTCACAATGATTAAAAAATAAGTAATAAATCTCATTAATAATGTTTATATTGATTATATGTTGAAACAATATTTTGGATATCCCGGGTTAAATAAAACACATCACCCAAAGGAAAATAAAAGGGAGGGGGCATGTACCTGGGTTGCAGGTTCAATCCTTGGCTATGTCAGTTGTAATTCATCATCATGTTATGTTATCATCATGTTATCTGTGTTTTTTAAAAAAATATTTTTTTTATTAATTTTTAGAGAGGAAGGAAGAGGAAGAGAGAGATAGGAACATCTTTGATGAGAGAGAATCTGATAGACTGCCTCCTGCATGGCCTCTTCTGACGATCAAGCTTGTAACCTGGGCATGTGCCCTGACCAAGAATCGAACTGGTGACCTCTTGGTTCATGGGTTGATGCTCATCCACTGAGCCATACCAGTTGGGCCAGTTTTTATTTTTTTTAAGTAAATGTCTTTTATTAAAAAATATTTTAAATCAAATTTTATATGTGGCTATTGTATGATCTCATTTATATGCATTGTACAGAATGGACAAGTCTATAGAGATAGTACATTAGTGGTTTTTAGAGGCCAGGGGGTAGCAGGAATTGTGGTGTGACTATTGATAGGTACGAGATTTCTTTTTGAGATGATAAAAATGTTCTGGAATTGTGATGGTTGCACAACGTCACAAATGTTCCCAAAATCATTGAATCGTACACTTTAAAAGGGTGATTGTGTTGTTTATGAATTAAATTTCAATAAAGAAATCTGTGACAGTACAATCAAATAGTTCTGTGAGGTTGTACAAAGAGCAATACACTTGTCTCCACCATGCATTTCCCCCACCCCAGAAGCAGCTAGTCAGCTCTTCTGGCTAATTCTTTTAGAAGGCACACTCCTATCTGTAGAATACAAAACATGCTTGTCTTGTACTTTTTGATTTGTCAGTTTTTGGAATTATCTGTTTATTTCATGTGGAAGATGAGGATTTATCTTTCTCTCCTCTCTCTGCCCTCTCCCCTCCCACCCTACTTCCCTAACTCCCTACTATAATCTATATCTTTTCACACCTTAGTCTTATATGGTTATACCATGAATTTGGTTAGATTCAAAATTCAGTTTGTATTATTATAACCATACCAGAGGCCTGGTGCACAAAATTCATGCATGGGTGTGTGTCCTTCAGCCCAGCCTGCGCCCTCTCCAATCTGGGATCGGTCCTAAACGGGCAGTTGGATATCCCTCTCACAATCCAGGACTCCTGGCTCCAAACCGCTCACCTGCCTCTGCCTGATTGCTCCTAACCACTTCTACCTGCCAGTCTGATCACTCCCTAACCACTCCCCTGCCAGCCTGATTGATGTTTAACTGCTTCCTGACAGCCTGATTGACCCTAAATGTCCTCCCCTGAAGGCCTAGTTACCCCTAACTGCCTTCCCCTGCAGGCCTGGGTACCCCCCAACTGTCCTTCCCTGCAGGCCCAGTCACCCCCAACTTCCCTCCTCTGCCAGCCTGGTCACCCTTAACTGTCCTCTCCTGCTGGCCTGATCGCCCACAACTTCCCTCCATTGCAGGCCTGGTCCCTCCCAACTGCCTTCCCCTGCTGACCTGATCATGCACAACTTCCCTCCCCTGCTGGCCATCTTCTAGTGGCCATCTTGTGTCCAGATGGGGGTAGCTATCTTTGACCACATGGGGGCAGCCATCTTGTGTGTGGGAGTGGTAGTCAATCTGCATATTACTCTTTTATTTAGATAGGGTAAATGCTGCTCATAGCTAAACCATGAAATCACAATAAGTTCTTTTCCACACAGCTTTTTGTTTTCCTTGGAGTTAATAACAGTCTTGGATTTTTTGTTGTAGCTGCTAGTAGTCACTGATTCAACTGCAGACTGCTGGTTGTCTGAACCTTTCAGTACATTCACATGTAGCGTAATCTATTGGTTTCATCTTTGAGAAATCTGTTCGAGAGCTTGTACAAATGCTTCAGTCTGGAAGGTGCCCTTTCTGCCTGGCACGCAGCTGTCTAGCAGGTTTTTCAGTAAGGACCTAGATTATGTACTCTAGAACTTGAGTTCTTCTAAGTCCAGAATCAAATATTCATTCAAGATAAAGATTCTCAGAAGACTAGGAATAGATGGGAATTTCCATTACCTGATAAAGGGCATCTAAGAAAAACCTATAACTAACACCATACTGACAAAAGATTTGAATGCATTCCTCCTAAGATTGGGACATAGCAAGGATGTCAACTTTTACCATTTCTATTTACCATTGAGGGGGGATTCTAAATAATTTAACAAGTCTAGATTCGGGAGTAGAATTTGAAAATACGAAAATTACAGGAGAGAAAGAGACATTTATTTGATGTTTATTATAGTATATTATAATTGTTCTATTATAGTTGTTAATCTCTGACTGTGCCTAATTTGGAAGTTAAACTTTATCATAGGGATGTGTATTTACAAAAAAACATAGTTTATATGGGGTTTGATGCATCCACTGGGGAGAGTCTTGGAATGCATCGCCAATGGAGGATGGGAGACTACTGTAAACTGGGGAGTTGTATCACTTACTCACTGGTTTCCTGCTGTTATTCACTGGGCTGCCAGTTGTCCAATATATTGAAACTGTGGTTTCATGTATTTTGTCTGTTTAAAACATTTTTGGAAGGTCAGGATAGTAAGTCCGGTTTCTGTTCCTGTATATGGCTGGATATGGGCGACGTTGATACACATTTCATAATGAAAGGTAACAGAGAATTCAGTGCGTCTGTGGCAGCAGTGTCCTGGTTCTTTGCACTTGCACTTCATGTCTTAGGGGCCCTGTTCTCTGCTGACATTCTTTCTCGGAGTTACTATAAACGTTTCTTCTAATATGGTTGTCCTTTTTCTTTCTAGTCATGGATAAAGCTGTCACAGGAACAGGTATCATAGAAATAGAAACATTTAAATTACTGGTATGATAAGCTTATTTCTTGCTGTAGCCATTCAGAATATGTATTTGTCACTGCCTTGGGTGCTTTAAAGTGAAACTGCTTAGAAATAAAAAGTTTTAAACCCACTTTGATTTTACATTAAGTTCAGTTTTTCCAGTGCAGTTCCAGAGTTTAGTTCAATTGAAACCGTTATGACTCCTCTCAAACTAGAAGAATCCTTTAGTGCACTATTTGACATGCTTAGATTTGGACATTTCTGACCCTCTATGAGTCTCGATAAGCTTATTTATTTTTCTTTTGTTTTCTTACTCTGATTTCATAGCTGCTGTAGCATATACATAGTCAGCAGTTTTTTTTCCTCTCTTTATTCATCCCAAATCAAAAGCAAAAAAAAGACCAGGGTGATGACTTTGAAATCAGATATAAGAATGACTTAAAAGATTGGATTCTATCTTTCAAATGGGCTTCTAATATATATTTTTTAAGGCTTTGAATATTAGCTTGCTGTTTTGGGGATGAGTTTCCCAGAACTGCTTCCATCGGTATTGCTAAGAACAGAGGAACTTTGTAGGAACATTTTTTCTTTAAGGAGGTGATTCTTCTTGCTAACTATGCCATAAGAACTTGAAGAATGATCTTAATTTCTCATTTTAAAATGACTGTCATACTGAGCCAGACTATTTAACATTTCAAAGTTAGAGCACATGGATTCGTCAATAAATTTAAACGTGATAGTAGTCTCCATTACTACTAAGTTGTTTGAGTAGTATATTATGTTCACATTTTAAATGGATATTGATCTTCATTCAGTGACCAAATTGGAGCATCTCAATTCTTACAAAATTGCTGATTCTCTTCCACTTTGTAGGCATGCAGCCAGACATAAATTCTAGCCAACATTCCCCAGATCTTTCTTACCTTTGCTTCTTTATGCAGTAGTCTTTAGGAAATAATGCTTTTTGCATACTAAAAATAGCAAAAATAAATTGTCTTTAAAACAACAAACTTAACAATACATTCCTTGTGTTGTGTTGTGTCTTGAAGGTATTTGAAGTTCATTGAGTTGCCGCTGTCTCAGAGAAAGTTTTGTCAAAGATGTCAGCAGTTGCTCCTGCCAGATGACTGGGAGAAGCATCGTGAGCACCAGGTCGTGGGTGATATTTCTGTCACCCAGTTAAAAAGGCCCAGTCAGCTCCTTTCTCCGTTGGAAAACAAGAAGACAAATGCGCAGTATTTGTTTGCTGATAGGAGCTGTCAGTTCTTGATAGACCTACTCTCTACCCTTGGGTTCCGAAGAGTGCTGTGTGTTGGAACTCCGAGGTAGGTCATGTGGTTATTAAAAAACTTTTCCTGGCACCACTGTTTAAACTGTCAGAAAAAAATTCTCAATTTCCAGGAGAGAGCATAAAGCTTTGAGTATACAGAGAAGTATATAGCATGGTCCCTCTAAAGGAGATTGCAATCTGTAATCCATTTGGGAGACATCTTTATCGATTTCTGATATATGATAGGAGATTCTTTCTGATTGGTTCTTAAATTGTGTTTATAATTTCAGACTTTTCTGTTTCAGAGAAGTTCTGCCTTATAAAAAATATTTGTAAAACTGCAACTTTGATTACATCTGCCAAATTCTCTTCAGTGAACTATCAGAAATATCAGGAGAACATTGATTTTTGTTGTTGTTTATTTGTTTATTATCTATGGCCTTTGTAACTTCATATTAAATTTGCTTTCACTAATTGCTTTAGGTTGCATGAGCTGATCAGGTTGAAAGCATCAGGTGACAAGAAGCCTAACATTAAAAGCCTTTTATTGGATATTGATTTTCGGTAGGTTTACAAAGTATAATATTTATTCGCATTCATTGTCTCCTGCCTTTAATTGTTTTTCCTCTTTTTAATTGTTTATTACCTGTTTTAGTCCTAGTTAACATTTAGAAATAATAATTGGTGATAAGGCACTTTTTCAGTCATATAAACTCCATATGTAATCCTCCACATTTCAGACAGAAGCTGTGAATTTCTTTTTTTTTTTCTTTTCCTCACTTTACCCTCTTCTGCCTCCCCCACTCCCTTTCCTTCTGATAAAGCGAATTTCTCTTTTTGCTTGTGTGCTTCGTAAACAATGTGCCTCTTTGTCTTTGGCTTATAATTTAGCGATAAATTCCTACTGAGTGAAATTTCTTCTCATATACTTGTTTTCAAAGATAATTCTGAGCTTCCCCCGGGACCTTGTTTCATCATGCTGTTTTAAGTGCGATAAGGCATTTATTTAATATTTTTACCAGATGATGTGCATGTTGTTGTCTTTCACTGGCCATAGCCTAAATGAAGGGCATGCTACCTGGGGAATAGACAGACCCCAAGGCTGAGGATTAGCAAAAGGGAGCTTCAGAGTCAAATGGCTGCTGATAGGTTGGGGCAAATGGATTTGAGACTGGGGATCCTGCTCGCAACCCAGGCATGTGCCCTGACTAGGAATCTACTGGGGACTTCTTGGTTCATGGGTTGATGCTGAAACTCTGAGCCACACTGGCTGGGCTGCATTTAAACATTTTAAAACATAGAATCATAACTTCAAGTCTTTTTTTTTACTTGCTGTATTTTAGGCATATTTTTTAAAAATTGAGATATATTTCACACACATTTTTAGTATTATTCACAAGGTTGTACAATGGTCACCATTGTCTAATTCCAGAATATTTCCATCACCTTTGAAACAAACATTCTTCCTATAAGCAGTCTCTCTTCAGTTCCTCCTTCCCTAATCCTTGGCCATCACTAATCTACTTTCTGTCTCTTCTCCAGATTTCATATACATGGAATCATATAATATGTGACCTCTAGTGTCTGGCTTCTTTCACTTAGCATAATGTTTAAAGGTTCATCCATGTTGTAGTATGATCAGTACTTGATTTCTCATTATGGCTGAATAATACTGTACTATATAGACATACCAAAGTTTGTTTATCCATTCATCAGCTGATGGACATTTGGGTTGCTTTCACTTTTCAGCTATTATGAATAATGCTGCTGTGAACACTTGTGGACAGTTTCTTGTGTGAATATCTCTTCATATCTCTTGGGGATTGTATTAATTTATTAGGGCTGCCATTACAGAATACAGTAGAATGGGTGGCTTAAACAGTAGAAACTTATTTTCTCATAGTTTTAGAGGCTAGAAGTCCAAGATCAAGTGCCATTGGGTTTGTTTTTCTCTGAGTCTTCTCTTATCTGGCAGATGGCCGCCTTCTCACGGTCCTCACAATTGTCTTTTTTCTGTGTGTGCATATTTCTTCTTCTAGTAAGGAGTGTGTGGGTTGGTTTAGGTTTCTCACAGTTAAATCAGGAAAAACTCCCCGTGGGAATGGAGTGGCAGTTGGCACTTTGACTTTGGTTTGTTGTCCTACAGAAGGTCTGTCCAAGGCTGCAGAAAGCTGCCTCAACTCCAGCATTCTGTATAGTTGTGCTGTAAATATCCTTTTTAGGGGTCTAAGATATGAAGTTAACATTTGCTAAGATGGATTTCTATATGCTCTAATTTTAGCATGAAAGATGTGAAACTCTATTTGGCAAACTATCATCCAAATAAAGTTATATATATAAAAAATGGGTTTCTTGGGTTCATTTCATGAACTGATTTTATTCAGCTCTTGATTACATTTCCTGTGTGTAGAGTATGTTTCACACTTGGTAACTGACTCATTTAAAGAGAATGAATGGCCAAATTAAATGAATGTCCTTTTGAGCAGTTTTCAAGTGCATGCTTTCTGATTGGTTTTGTTTGCTTTATTCAGTGGAGAGAATAATGCTTTGTGGCCAATTTCATTTTAAGAGGGTAATGTTGGGTGATTGTTCATAATTTAAAATATGAATAATTATGCTCCCTTGTTTGTATTCGATGAGACTTAGAGCTGAAATCTAGGCTTTTTTTTCCTCTCTGGTCCTGCTCAGTGCTGCCCAGAAAGTTTTGGACAACTGTGCTGTGTTGAATTTTATGTAAATAAATTTTTCTTTTTTAATGAAAAAAAGTGACTATTGTGTCATTGTGAAGCAATAAAAAAATGGAGAGTCAGTAGAAATATATTTTTAAAGGGATTGTATTTTTTTTGCTTACACAAAGCAATGCAAGGGAGAAGAAAACCCTTAAAAGATAGTTGACTCACAGCTCTACTAGTATTGACAAATATATATTAATTAAATAACTGGATATATATATATATATATATTGTTAGCTATTTGGAATTTAGTTAAATAGGAAGACATTTGTTTATTAGTGGTAATTGACCTTGCCCCACAGTGTTTGGAATGTTCAGTAAGTTTCAGTATATAATTTAAATATTTTTCAGTTACCCAAACCTTTTGTTTATTTCTTCAATGCAGATGTACTAATAGTATCTTAAATAATATTAAGGGATAACATAATGAGAATGGTGAACAGCTGTTCTCCATCACCACAGAAGAAGAAGAAATGGATTAGGTTACAGGAGGGGAGATTTTGGTTGGACATAAACATAATTCCCTAATATTAGGTACTTTAAAGCATATTAGCTGGTGTTTATTCAAGTAATGAGACCTGACATTTCAGTATAAGCTATTTAGCAGGCACTGTGTAAGCACTTTACACACATTATCTCATTTATTCTTACCAAGGCCCATGATGTGGAAACTTCTATGTTTCTCATTTTGTAGATGAAGAAACGGGGGCTCTGATTGGTGAAATACTTATTAAGGTTACACTGCTAATAGGGTTTGAAACCAGGTCATCTGACTATAAAGTCCACTTTTAAGCACAGTGTACGAAGAAGAGGATAAGTAGGGTTGCCCATTGTAATACCCTGGATGGTGAATCAGTTGTAGATAGTAATGGGTAACGGAGAATAGAGTAGACAAAGTTGTTCTGCTGTTGTGATCTGGCTAAAGTCGTAGAAGTAAAGATGTGTCCCTGATGTTTTTCAGTCTTTTCCTCTATGCATTCCGTAGCAGGATGATGTGATTGATATGTGAATTGTTTATCACAAAATTGTCGAAGTTCAAGATCCTATTGAGATAAAAATGGAGTTTCTATAATATATGAAAAACTCAGAAATCAGCCTGAAGGACATTAAGACCCCTACACATAAGTGGAGAAAACAGAGATAAGCAGAACAAATACACTTAAGGAGTGAGGAAACTTCAGTCTTATAAGAAACCAAATGAATGCAAATGTAAACCATTATGTTAGTATGAATTTTGCCTACTAAATTAGCAAAAATTTATAAAATTAATAACTAAAGTTGGTACTCTCAGAATTTTGCCTACTAAATTAGCAAAAATTTATAAAATTAATAACCAAAGTTGGTACTCTCATTTATTGCTGATGGTATTTTAAAGTAGTGTGTTACACCTGAAACTAGTAAAATATTGTATATCAACTGTAATTGCCAAAAAATTTTTAATTAAAAAAATAAAAATAAATTTTAAATGAAATCATATGTTAGAAAAATAAAGTGATTCATCCAACAAATAAATATCCCTCTTTCCCAGCACTAATTCAGTAAATATTAAATGCACATACTTTTTTTTATATATTGAGAAGCACCTATATATATAAAAGCCTAAGCAACTATCACAACTGAACAGATGATAGAACAGGCTGCATGGGGCTACTAGGCCAGTAGGGGGATTAGTGAGGGGTGACCAAACGACTGAACAGCAGGCTGCATGGGGAGACCAGGCCAGCAGGGGGGCCAGTGAGGGGCGACCAAACGACTGAACAGCAGGCTAAGTGGGGCAACCAGGCCTGCAGGGGGTGGGGCAGTTGGGGACGACTAGGTCGGCAGGGGGTCAGCAAGTGGCGACCAGGCTGGCAGAGGAGTGCAGTGAGGGTTGACTAGGCCAGTGGGGAGAGGGGAGAAGGGGGGAGCAACCAGGCCAGCATGGGGGGCAGTAAGAGGTGATGAGGCTGGGGGGGCAATTAGGGGCGACCAGGCCAGCAGGGGGGCCAGTGGGGATGTCTAGGCTAGTGGGGGGGGGACAGTTGGGGGTTACCAGGCCGGGGGGGGGCGTGCTGGGGGGGATCAGGCAGGCAGGCAGGTGAGCAGTTAGAAGCCAGTGGTCCTAGGTTGTGAGAGAGTTGTCCGACTGCCAGTCGCCTCACTCAGCCTGCTGTTTGGTCATTTGGTCACCCCTCACTAACCCCCCAGCCGGCCTGGTCACCCCATGCAGCTGACAGTTGGATATCCCTCAAGAGTCCTGGATTGGAAAGGGTGCAGGCTGGCCGGGGACCCGCCCCCCTCCCATGCACGAATTTTGTGCACTGGGCCTCTAAATAAAAAGCTAATAAGCATATCTACTGAATGGCCGAACAGTTGGTCGCTATGACGTGCACTGACCACCAGAAGGCAGACGCTCATTCCAGGAGCTGCCCCCTCATGGTGAGTGCACTCCCACAGGAGGAGTGCTGCTCAGCCAGAAGCCCTGAGCCAGGCTCACGGCTGGCGAGCACAGCAGCCCTGGCAGGAGCCTCTCCCACCTCTGTGGCAGCGCTGGGCCTCTAGTATTTTATAAAGCTCATCTACATTGGATAAGAAAAACTTTGCATTAAATACTTTTTTTGTGTGCATCACAGAAGAAGATATAGTAATAGCTGTTGAGCAGAAATGGTGATTCAGCATTTTCCTTAAAGTTATTAACTATGAGTGTTCCATAATTTTAGCACTGATATATTAAACTTGGGAACATAATTTATGTTTTTTATTCATCATTCACTGTTATCAACTAAGATTTGGAGAAAGTATTTTTATTTCCTCTTAAATAGGAATTTTGCTCTAGCCAATTTGGCTCAGTGGACAGAGCGCTGGCCTGCAGACTTGAAAGGTACCAAGTTTAATTCCGGTCAAGGGCACATACGGGATTGCTGTCTCTATCCCAAGTAGGGGGCGTGCAGAAGGCAGCTGATCAATGATTATCTCTCATCATTGATGTTTCTCTCTCTCCCTCTCCTTTCCTCTCTGAAATCAATAAAAAATATATTAAAAAAAAACACACACAAAACCCACTAATTTTATTTTTTTAATTTTTTATTTAATTTTTATTTTTTAATCCTCACCTAAGGATATTTTTCCATTGATTTTTAGAGAGAGGGGAAGAGGGAAAGACAGAGAGAAATATCAATGTGAGAGAAACACAGAGCTTGGTTATCTTCTGCATGAGCCAGGATCGGGGCTGGGCCAGGGAGGATCCTGCAACCAAGATACGTGCCCTGGACCAGAATTGAACCGGAGACCCTTTGGTCCACAGGCCAATGCTCTGTTCATTGAGCCAAACCGGCTAGGACTGGGAAAACATTCTTTATTTTAGAACACTTGAAGCATGATGAAATTGACTTTATTAAAGGTGTGACTTCTTAGTTTTAAAATTTACTTTATATTTATTTATTGTGTAACTATGATTGGTTAGGTAACTCCAGTAATAAGCAAATTATTTTACAGGTATTCGCAGTTTTATTTGGAAGATAGCTTTTGCCATTATAACATGTTTAACCATCACTTCTTTGATGGCGAGGTAAGAATTATAAACATTATCTCTTTCTTCTCTTGTGAAGAATAAATTCAAGAGTATCTCCTTTGTTATTTTTCTAAAGTCCCTTAAGATCAAATTGTGGCTGTTCCACCATTTACTCATAGAGATGTCTTATTCATTAACTGAGAAGATATTGAGCATCTAGAAGTGATCAAATTATTTCTCTTCCAGACTTTTCACTACTTTTTTGGGTAAAGATCGACTTTTGTACCATGGCTTTGTGTGGTCTGAGCCCTACCACGCTTCAACCCCTTTTCTCTCTGCTCCTGCTAGACCCCTTGTGTTCATCTTCAACTTTCATCTGGAACTAGTCTTTCCAACACAGGGCCTTTTGCCCATGCCATGCCCTCTGCCTTCTACTCTGTTTGCCTCGTTAACTTTACCTCATTCTTCAGAGCTCTGTTCCAAGCCACTTTCTCCAGCCTCCCCTGAGCCCCAGACAAGGTCAAGTTCTCCTTCATGGAGTTACGATACTAGAATTAAACTAGAGGCCTGGTGCACGAAATTCGTGCAAGGGCCTTGGCCCCGCTGCACCTGGGCCCCGCCTACTGTGGCTTTGTCCAAAAGGAAAGACTTCCGGAAGGATGTCTGGTCTAATTAGCATATTATGCTGTTGTTATTATATATAGTTGTCTGTTTAGTTGTTTGGTGTCTGATTCCCTGGTAAATTTCTTGTCCCAATTAAGGGGATTTATGGTTTTATTAGATTACTCCTTTAAAACTAGTGTCTGATAAAGATGTGTCAACAGGTGTCATCAATTCTAACAAATGTACCCCTCTGGTGGGCAATGTTAATGGGGAGGCTGTGCATGTGTAGGGCCAGGGGCATGTGTGATATTTCTGTATCTTCTCAATTTTGCTGCGAACCTAAAACTACTCTAAAAAAATAGTTTTAATGAAAAGATAGTGGCTTAAGAAAGCTTCTTTCAATATAATGCTAATGATGTCACTGAATAAACAACACAGCAGAGCTGATATTTTCTCTCCTAGTTTGAGCTCTTTGTCAGTCTTATTACAAAATAAAAATCACAACCAACCATTAGTCACACCTGCCAGGAGGTTTTGATTGGAATTATCAAGATCTCTTGAAGCATATCTGTGTGTGTGTGTGTGTGTGTGTGTGTGTGTGTGTGTGTGTCACTTTTTAAAGGTAGTGAACCATGCTAAAGTATTTATTGTGCTTTAAGATATAGCTAATGATAGGATGAAAACCAAGCAAGACTAAAAAACCAAGCAGTTAGAAAATGAAAACAGATTCTGAATTGTTGGTTGGGAATAAAAATGAGTCTCCTGATTTAGGAAGGATAGCCAGTGACACACATTCCTTTAGGATCAGTTGGGCATTGGGATATCTATTTTTCAGCTATTTATCTCTCTCCCTCCCCCTTCCTCTCTGAAATCAATAAAAAATACATTTTTTCAAATATTTGTTATATTTTATTTATTTTTATTGATTTTAGAGAGGAAGGGAGAAGAGGGAGAAAGAGAGATCGAAACATCAATGATGAGAGAGAATCATTGATTGGCTGCCTCCTGCATGCCCCCTACTGGGGATTGAGCCCATAACCGGGGCATGTGCCCTTGACCAGAATTGAACTTGGGTCTCTTCAGTGTCCAGGCTGACACTCTATCCACTGAGCCAGACCAGCTAGGGTAATACAAATATATTAAAAAAAATAAATGCCAGTTTTTAGTGATAACTGAGATGAAGAAAAGAGTCAGGTTACTGTCAGCGTTGGTGGCATAAGCGAGCTTCTGTTTTCATAGGTGTCAACATTAGGACCTCAGCAACTCTTGACAGGACAGTACAGCCTAGATTCTTACCTGGAAGGATATGCTTAATGTTTTTAAATTTGGGTAAGAGTTTAGGCGCCCTCCTCCCCCCCAAAAAAAGAGTTTAGGCCTAGTTTACTCGTTTCTTTTCTTTTCTTTTTTCTTTTTTTGCTTTTAACTAAGGAATTTGAAGATTTTCCAATAACATCATCTATATTTTAGGTCCTGTTCTTGTTGGCAGGTAAAGAAAGTACCAGGCAGCGCTTGAAAAATGATTAACCTTCTTGACACACTATCCTTCGCTGTAGGACTGCCAGCAGGAGGTTAACAGTGATTCTTCTAGGGAAAAGGGATTAGGATAGGGTGCTTTACCCTCCCATCAGTTAGTATTTAGTAGTAGGTATATATATATATGTATATGTGTGTGTGTGTGTGTGTGTGTGTATATATATATATGTATATGTATATATATATATATTTAAAGTACAGATAGTCTTATTAAAGTTTAACATGCCACTCAACTTTAAAATCAGATGCCACTCACGGTATTGTTAAGTGTTGATTTGCTTTTATAGATGAGTATGTACTTGAAAACTATTACGAAGTCAGTTCACTGGAGTTATTATTATTTTTTTAAATATATTTTATTGATTTTTTACAGAGAAGAAGGGAGAGGAATAGAGAGTTAGAAACATCAATGAGAGAGAGACATCGATCAGCCGCCTCCTGCACGCCCCCCTCGAGGGACGTGGCGGCAACCAAGATACATGCCCCCGACCAGAATCGAACCCGGGCCCTTCAGTCCACAGGCCGACGCTCTATCCACTGAGCCAAACCGGTTTCGGCCACTGGAGTTATTATTATAGGTGTATCCCTTATTAACATCACCCAAAACAACAAAAAAGATACATATTTTAGACAGTAGTTATGTTAAGTTTGCAATTACTGAAAACACTTGAACCAGTTTGTGGGGAAAGGGTGTTACTAGCATGGTCTCATGGCCTGGTGACGCGTTGTTGTTTGCGACCCTTCACTTATTTACTCACCGTGCATGTTCTCAAAACCCTGTGTGTTCACCTGGTAATTGTAGCTCTTATTAAATTGAACACATGGTGGTGGGCAGACCAGATAGGAAAGAAATGTGCCTTGTCTTTGTGTTTTTAGTGTTTGGCACAGTCCCTGCTTCTGTTTATTGAATTTAGAGTTTTAGATAGTTTTTCATGGGTAATGAGTTTCTCTCTTTTAGGTTACTAAATTTAGGTTTTTAATTTAACCATTTGAAATGTGTAGTCCTCTGATAGTGATGCTATTTGAATTTGCAATTTTAAAAACTTGCTTATCAAGAAACCCCAAGATAAAATCTCACAGGGGCTGAAAGAGGGAGGCTGGAGGATGTCAGTGAGGGACTCCGGGGTGGCAGATGGGTGAAATTTCAGTATCAGGGGTGAGACTGAGCCCAGTGCATTCTCCTCCAAATAGGGCGCAGCGCCTCCCTAATTTAGAAATGAATGTGTATTTTTCCAGGCTGCCCTTGAAGTATGCAGAACCTTTTTACAGGAAGATAAAGGGGAAGGAGTCATTATGGTGACAGACCCTCCTTTTGGTGGCTTGGTTGAACCCCTGGCTGTTACATTCAAGAAGTTAATTGCTATGTGGAAAAAAGGTCAGAGTCAAGGTGTGTAATTTATTATTTACTTCAAAGTAAACATATATCTGTGTATTTACTTTCTGTCAAATCAGATCTTGGTGAATCAGAGCACTACAATATACTGTTTATGCTATTGTTTCTGGTCTTTTTAAAAAGCAGGCTTAATTGATAATATGGCATATTTTATCATCATGATACACTTTGTATTGTCCTAATCATGTGTTTTTAAAATGGCTTGTAGATAATTTTGTTCTTAAGGGAACAAAGGGACATGAAGAATAGCAGTAAATTGTCTTTTTTTTTTCCCCGTAAATACAGGTATGTACTTTAAAATATATATTGTTCTACTAAATCCCATAGTTGTTTATATGGAAAATAATGCTAACATAAATACGTAATACTACAAAAATAAACTGTGTTTTGTGTTCTCACATCTACTTTTGCCCACCCTGTATTTACTGAAGGGCCATGAACCAGGTGCTAGAAATAGAGAAATTACCAAGTCCGCCACATAGCTCTGTCCTCATGCACCTTACATTCCCTGCGCCTAAAGTCTCGCCCAGGACTCTGAGCTGGTACCCATCTCTGGCCCAAAGTGCCAAGTCATGCCTAGAGTTGGGTGGGGAAAGTCAGACACCCAGGGGCCTGACAGTGGTTATCTGGTCCTAGAGGTGGAGGAATGGCTGAGGGTTATTATTCAGTTTCAGGTGGCTTAGGACTTCCAAGTGTTTCATACAATGAGCTAATTAGCTTGTACAATAATTTTTTAGTTTCCAGTTTACAAGTTGATAAATTGTAAGAGCATTAGGAGTTTGTGATCAAGATTCTCAGTCAATTGTGCTACATAAATAGTTTGCTTTGGGGAATGGATTGCAAACGAAATCTAAAAATATGATTCATAGTGTTAAGTATTCCATTTATTTTCAGTTCTTAAGTCAATTATCAAAGTCTATAAAGTCTGTATTATTGGGGAAGCAATAAAGAGCATTGTGGGCTTGAATTCCAATTCTGCCACTTAATCAGCTGCATGGACTTGAACCAATGACTTAAATCTTGTGGCTTTATTTTTTCCTTCTATAAAATGGGATTATTAATATCTAACTCTAGAGATTTTTATTCATAGACAATAGAAAGTACCCAGAGTTGTGTTCAGCCTATATATAATAGCTCTGTTCCTGCCTCTCATAAAAATTAATTTTATATTCCACTTTTTTGGTAACATCTCTACCTTTACATATACTATTGTGATATGCATGTTAGGATTGCTTCATACGTGCAGCTGTGTTTATTTATTTATTTAATTTAATAAATCTTTATTGTTCAGATTATTACAATTGTTTCTCTTTTCCCCCTCGTTAGCTTCCCTCCACTAGGTTCCCACACGACCCTCTGCCCTTACATCCCCCCCCCATTGTCCTCATCAATATATGTACGATTTTTGTCCATTCTCTTCCTGCACCCCCTCTCCCTTTCTCCTCTGAGAATTGTCAGTTCACTCCCTTTCTATGCCCCTGGTTCTATTATATTCACCAGTTTATTCTGTTCATCAGATTTTTTATTCACTTGATTTTTAGAGTCATTTGTTGATAGATATGTATTTGTTGTTCATAATTTTTATCTTTTACCTTTTTCTTCTTCTTCCTCTTCTTAAAGAGTACCTTTCAGCATTTCATATAATACTGGTTTGGTATTGATGAACTCCTTTAGTTTTTTCTTATCTGTGAAGCTCTTTATCTGCCCTGCAATTCTGAATGATAGATTTGCTGGGTAGAGTAATCTTGGTTGTAAGTTCTTGCTATTCATCACTTTGAATATTTCTCGCCACTCCTGTATGGCCTGCATAGTTTCTGTTGAGAAATCAGCTGACAGTGATATGGGTGCTCCCTTGTAGGTAACTAACTGTTTTTCTCTTACTGCTTTTAATATTTTCTCTTTGTTTTTTGCTCTTGGCATTTTAATTATGTTGTGTCTTGGTGTGGTCCTCTTTGGATTCCTTTTGTTTGGGGTTCTCTGTGCTTCCTGGACTTGTAAGTCTATTCCTTTCACCAGATGTGGGAAGTTTTCAGTCATTATTTCTTCAAATGGGTTTTCAGTAACTTGCTCTTTCCCTTCTTCTGGCACCCCTATAATTCAGATGTTGGTATGCTTGAAGTTGTCCCAGAGGCTCCTTACACTATCTTCAAATTTTTGGATTCCTTTTTCTTTTTGCTTTTCCAATTGAGTGTTTTCTGCTTCTTTGTATTTCAATCCTTTGACTTGATTCTTGCGTTCCTCTAGTCTGCTGTTAGGTCTCTCTGTATAATATTTTTTATTTCAGTCAGTGTATGTTTAATTTCTAGTTGGTTCTTTTTCATATTCTAAAGGGTCTCGTTAAATTTATTGACCTTTTCTAGGAAATTCTTGAAAAATCTTATAACTGGTTTTGAACTCTATATCTAGTCATTTGTTTTCCTCCATTTCTTCCGTTTGTGATCTATTTCTTTGTCTCCCCACTTTTGCTACTTCCCTGAGTTGGTAGAGTAGCTTTGTGTGCTAGTTGTTCTATATGGCCCAGTAGCTCCGCCTCCCCTCTTACGTGAGGTAGACACTCTTGGTGTATCCCTTTGTGGACTATGTGCACAGCCTTGTTGTAGTTAAATCTTGATTGTTGTTGGTATCTCTGGGGGGATTTGACTTACAGGCAAATTGGCTGTGAGGATCAGCTGTGTCTATCCTGGGAGAACTTCTGTGCTGGAGTCAGCCTTATGAGATAAGACTTGCAAAATTGCAAAATCCTCTGTGCTCGGCTTGGCTGGGGCGGAGTCCCAGGGCTGAGCAGACAGCCTTGGCTTCCATCAGCCCTGCCCTATGAGGCCCCTAGATTTCAGTGTTTCTTGATAATCGCTGCAGCCCTCTCTGTAAGCACCCGTGCGCGTGGTACCAGGCCTCTCCCTTTCTCGGCTCCCCTGAGTTTCCATGTGCTCCAGGGACCCATGTGAGTCTGGGTCTCCAGGGTCTTGCCCAAAACTGGAGTTTAGTGCAGTCGAAACTGGAGTGCAGTGCAGTTGGGAGGTTCTGTCTGCCTCCCGCTAGAGAAAGCCAGTGGCACAATCAGCAGTCAGTCCTCTCTGTGTGCACTTGCGCGCACACGCCTCCAGACCTCTGCCTTTTGCGGCTCCCCTAAGTTTCCGTGTACTCCTCCCTTTTCACAACAGTCCAGACTCCCCCCTTCTGTATGAGTCTCGCCCGGAACTGGGGTTCAGTGCAATCAGAACTGGGTTTAGTGCAGTTGGGAGTTTCTGTCTTCCTCCTGCTAACGGAAGCCAGCCAGGCACTCATTCACCCGTCCTTTCCACGCGCGAGTCTTCATACCTCAGCTTTTTGCAGCTCCTCTGGGTCTCCGGAAGCCTCTCTCTTTCCTTCTAGTTGTAGAATTTCCACTCAGGAAAGAGAGTGGCTCACAGAGACTCAGAGGAGCTGCAAAAATTCTAGTTGTAGAATTTCTGGATGATGTCCATTCTGTCTTTTAGCTGTAATTTTGAAATTATTGTGCAAGGCAGCAGTTTAGGTGTTCACATATGCCACCATCTTGGTTTCTCATGTGTAGCTCTGTTTAAATATAGCAGAACGTTTCCATTGCCTTCGTGAGAGGTCTGACTGTACATGGTATTCTGGTAGACAGTCCTTCCTTTTGTATGATTGAACTGTATTCAATGATTGTAGTTCCTTCTGATATCAGAAGCTTTCCAGTTATAACTGTTATATATTTTTCTTTAATATCACTTCTTATTTTCTTTCTTCTTTTTTCATGATCCATTAGGTAACAGTCACAAAGAACTACCTATTTTCTGGATTTTTCCCTATTTTTTTGAAGCCCGAATTTGTCAGTTTTTTCCAAGCTTCCGCATGCTGGACTACCAGGTATAGTAAATATTCTGTCTTCTGGCATGGTTGGAGAGTGTATTTTCAGCTTAAATAAATACCCTGATAAGACTATCTATTGGTTTTAGTAAATGAAAATAGTTAAAGTTGTATGAAATACAAATCCAGTGGTATCTTAAGTGTCTGTTGTCCCTAGGGTGCTTATTTAAAATATGTATTTTTAGGTAGCAAAATAAACCTACTAAAGCAATATCAGAGGGTGGAGCCCCACAAAAAAACACACACACAGAAAAATACAAGAAAACATTTTACTAAGCTTCCCAGGTGGTTCTGTAGTGCAGCTGGGTTTTAAACCAGCTAACCTAATCTTTTATCATCACCGGAAGATTTCATAGCACCCCATGAGCAACATTATGCAGTGGCTTTTTTCTGGTTAGAGGTTATGAGAAGTAGCTTCTGGTCTGTAGTCTGCCATGAACACTTCATTGTGCAACTGCAAGGATGTCAGGATGTCTAAGGGGAGAGGTAAGCCTGAGGTTGTGGGGCATCAGAGGGCAGAGATACTGAGGCCTGTTTGTGAGTGAATGTGCAGATTCAGGGAGGAATTGATGAGACCTCCTTCACATCTCTGCCACAGCCCTGGGAACCTGCCTCAGGTGAGAAGAGAGGCCAGAGGCCCGGTAGGGCCACCCTCCCCTCAACCTGGTCTGCTTTAATGTCCATTTTCCTCTGTTCGTGTCCTTGAGTTCTGAAGTGAACCCATTGTTACCACTAGTATGTGAGGTCACCCAGTGGGCACTGCTTCCTCTTTTGTAATGATCTTTTTCTTTTTTAATTTATTTAATTTTTGTTGATTTCAAAGAGAGAATTACAGGGAGAGAGAGAAACATCAGTGATGAGAGAGAATCATTGATTCGCTGCCTCCTATTGGGAATCAAGCCCACAACCCAGGCATATGACCTGACTGGGAATTAAACTGTGACTTCCGGTTCATGGGTCAATGCTCAACCACTGAGCCACACTGCCTAGGCTATAATATTTTTCTATTTGAGTTTTCTGAGCAATTGATTGTCCTCTAATTAAGTCTTTTCTTCCTATAGTTGTAAATGTTTTGACTAGTTATTCCAAGCTAGCAGTAGCTTCTAATCTTTCTAGTCTTGAAGACATACCTTTATGAAAATTATGAAGAAGTTCTGAAAGGAGTAGTGTTACTAAAAACGAAGGGACAGATCCTACCTGTGATTTCACCCCAAATAGCAAATATAATTTTGAAGTATTCACTTCCAGTCTCTTTTAAAAGCAGTTTACATATTGGTAATCATAACAGATGAATTTGAGTTTTGTTTTCTTCACTGTCTTATATTAATGTACATTTTAAAATGTAGCTACATAATTTTTATGCTTTTAATAACTTGAAATTATTTCATTGACAGGCTGTGTTATCATTCTCTTCTTTTTGGACTTCCAGGTTGCTTCTACTTTTAAGGTGCTATAAATAACCCTGCCATTGACATCTTTTATTCATATAATTTTCTCCCATATTTTACATAACTTCCTTAGAATTCCAAAAGTAAAATGGAATTCTGAACACTACATTATTAAATTTAATAGACATTTTGATGACTATTGGACCATATTAACTGGTTCCTTTCCAAAAATATATAACACAAGCCATTTTAACCTTGACTTTTTGAGCTCTGCTACAGACAGAGTCCACATCACAATTCTCCTCAGAGGTGGTTTTCTTTCCTTTTTAGGGCACCCAGTTTTCTGTGTCTTATCGGGGGATGCTTCTAATATTGACATTTACAATGCAGAGATAGCTGACCTATCCTGAAGATGTTAACTAATTAAACTAGTTCCCGTTTCCAAGAACACCTGCTGCCTTCCCAGTGAATCATTATCTAGTACAATGCTTGGTACATAGTAGGTGCTCTATGTGCTGAATAAAAAACAAATTAAAAAGTTAGCATGAACTCTGGATTCGAAAAGGAACTGAGTTTTAATCCTGGTTCTGCCAGTCGCTAGCAAGGAGCATGTTACCTAACTCTCTGATGCTCATCTTACCTGATAAAAAAGGATAGTAATACTCTATCTGTCTCATAAGGTCTTATGAATTATATGAGGTCAGACATCAAAAAGGCTTAGCATAGGCCCTAAAACAGCAAACGTGTAGATGATTGTTATCAGCATTGTCGGAACCATCACTGTCATTGTCGTAGCCAGCACTATATTGTCATTCCGATAGTCCCAAGGTGGGGGTAAAACTCTTTTCAGGTCTTCTTTTGTACAGTCTCTGAGACATGAAAATTGCAAAATACACGTTTCTCAGAAAACTGTTCCACCTATTGTGGACAAGAGTTTGAAATGATGAGGAGGTAAAGTCATATCCAGAATAAAGTGATGAGAAAAATTAATGTACAGTAACCCTTTATTGTTGTTTAGACAGCATGTGTAACTAGGAAAGATCTTTTGGAAATTGAGTTTAGTTTTGAGAAATAGTATCAAGATTCAAGGCTATTAGATATAATTATGTAATTCATTGTATTAATGAAATAGGTTCTAATTAGGTCATGTATATTAGGGTGAAAAACAGTCTTTTCAATAAAGAGAAAGCCAATTTTTTAAAATGTAATAAATCTTTATTGTTCAGATTATTAAAATTGTTCCTCTTTTTCACCCCCATAGCTCCCCTCCACCCAGCTCCCACTCTTCCCTCTGCCCTTACTTCCTCCCCTCTTTGTCCTCATCCAATGTATGATTTTTGTCCAGTCTCTCCCTGCACCTCCCTCCCCTCTCTCCCCCTTAGAATTCTCAGTCCACTCCCTTTCTATGCCCCTGATTCTATTACCTTCACCAGTCTATTCTGTTCATCAAATTTTTAATTCACTTGATTTTTAGATTCATTTGATAATTATGTATTTGTTATTCCTAATTTTTATTTTACCTTTTTCTTCTTAAAGAGTACCTTTCAGCATTTCATACAATACTGGTTTGGTATTGATGAACTCCTTTAGTTTTTTCTTATCTGTGAAGCTCTTTATCTGCCCTTCAATTCTGAATGATAGCTTTGCTGGGTAGAGTAATCTTGGTTATAGGTTCTTGCTATTCATCACTTTGAATATTTCTTGCCACTCTCATCTAGCCTGCATAGTTTCTGTTGAGAAATCAACTGACAATCTTTTGGGTGCTCCCTTGTAGGTAAGTAACTGTTTTTCTCTTTCTGCTCTAATATTCTCTCTTTGTCTTTTGCTCTTGGCATTTTAATTATGATGTGTCTTGGTGTGGTTCTTTTTGGATTCCTTTTGTTTGGGGTTCTGTGTGCTTCCTGGACTTGTAAGTGTATTTCTTTCACATGTGGGGGAAATTTTCAGTCATTATTTCTTCAAATAGGTTTTCAGTATCTTGCTCTCTTTCTTCTTCTGGCACCCCCATAATTATGATGTTGGTATGCTTGAAGTTGTCTCAGAGGCTCCTTACACTATCTTCACATTTTTGTATTCTTTTTTCTTTTTGCTTTTCCAGTTGAATGTTTTCTGCTTCTTTGTATTTCAAATTTTTGACTTGATTCTTGCATTCCTCTAGTCTGCTGTTAAGTCTCAGTATAATATTTTTTTATTTCAATCAGTGTATGTTTAATTTCTAGTTGGTCCCTTTTCATCTCTAGTTGGTCCTTTTCATTTCCTCTTGGGTCTCGTTAAATTTATCCATCTTCTCTAGGAAATTATTGAAAAACATTATAACTGTGGTTTTGAACTCTATATCCAGTCTTTTGTTTTCCTCCATTTCTTTCATTTGTGATCCGTTTTTTTGTCTCTGCATTTTCACTTCTTCTCTGAGTTGGTAGAGTAGCTTTGTGTGCTAGTTGTCCTATAGGGCCCAGTAGCTCCACCTCCCCAGTTACTTGAGGTGGACACTCTTGGTGCACCCCTTTGTGGAATGTGTGTACAGCCTTGTTGTAGTTAAGTCTTGAATGTTGTTGGTATCACTGGGGGAATTGACCTCCAAGCCAATTGGTTTGAGGATCAGCTGTGTCTACACCAGGAGAATTTCTGTGTTGGAATCAACCTTATGATACAAGGCTTGCAAAATTGCAAAAGCCTCTGTGTTCAGCTTGGATGGGGCAGAGTCTCAGGGCTGAGCAGACAACCTTGGCTTCCTGTCAGCCCTGCCCTATGAGGCCCCTGGGTCTCAGTGTCCCTCGGTAATCGCTGCAGCCCTCTCTGCGCACTCACGCTTGCGAGCCTCCAGACCTCTGCCTTTCATGGCTCCCCTGAGTTTCCGTGCACTCTGGGGACCCATATAAGTCTGGGTCTCCAGGGTCTCGCCCAAAACTGGGGTTCAGTGCATTTGGAACTGGAGTTCAGCACAGTTGGGAGGTTCTGTCTTCCTCCTGCTAAAGAAAGCCAGTGGCACAATCAGCACCCAGCCCTCTGTGTACGCACTCGCATGCCTCTAGACCTCTGCCTTTTGTGGCTCCCCTAAGTTTCCGTATGCTCCTCCCTTTTCATGACAGTCCAGACTCCCCCTATATGAGTGTCACCCAGAACTGGGGTCAGTGCAGTCGGAACTGGGGTTCAGTGTAGTCGGGAGTTTCTGTCTCCCTCCCGCTAGAGGAAGCCAGCCAGGCACCCCACCGCTCATCCTCTCTACACATGTGTCTCCGTACCTCAGCTTTTTGCAGCTCCTCTGAGTCTCTGTGAGCCCCTCTCTTTCCTTCTAGTTGTAGAATTTCCACTGAGCCAGCTTTCCTGTGGTTCTGGATGATGTCCATTCTGCCTTTTAGCTATAGTTTTGAAATAGTTGTGCGAGGCAGTTTAGTTGTTCACCTATGCTGCCATCTTGGTTTCTCCCCAAAAGCCAACTTTAAAAAAAAAATTTAGGATAATATTTATAAAACAAAATAAATATTTTTTATAATGTCTACTAAAATAAGAGTACTGCCCATGACATGCTCAGTTGGAGAAACTGATTTCACCAAAATTTTGCAGCACACTGAAAAATACATCACATTTTTTTTGCCAATCTGACAAAAAATATAGGTTTAATTTTTATTCATTCACACCAGGCAGCTATTGTGTTGGCAGTTGTGAACACAACACTTTTTGAATTGACAATCTAAGGGAAAAGAGGTCAGTGTCCCTGACTAAATAGTCAGGTATTGCATGTTTTAAAAATTCTTGTAGCACAGTGGTTAAAAGTCTCTGTCCTGGCCGTAGGTAGTTCGGCTCAGTGGATAGAGCGTTGGCCTGCAGACTGAAGGTCTTAGGTTTGACTCCGGTCAAGGGCACATACCTCGGTTGCAGGCTCCTCCCCAGTGACCATTCGATGTGTTTCTCTAACATTGATATTTCTCTCTGTCTTTCCCTCTCTCTTCCACTCTCTCTAAAAATCAATGGAAAAATATTCTCTGGTGAGGATTAAAAAAATAGAAGAAAATCTCTGACCTGGTGGATTTAACCATTTTTGTTGTACCTCCCCTTTCATGATTTTTCTACCTTTGTTTTTGAAAACATATTTGGATTTATTATTATCATCATCATCCTTTCTGGGCCTTGCACTTTCTTTTCTTTCTGTTGTTACTTCACCCTCATTTTGTGGTAATTTATTTCGTTTGTGTTAGCCAAGTTTATCAAATACAAATTTGGAAGTCTCCTCTCCTCCTTCCCAGACTTTTCCCAGAGACCTTGATTAGGCCTTCTTCCTGATGTTGCTGGAGATGATTATAAGCCCTCCAACCACAAAGCAGTGAAATCCCCCAAATCACTACATCCTCTTCTAAAATACTCTTCAGGTGAGAGGAAAGCGAAGATGCTGCACATCTTCATAAAATATAAATTATGTAGACTCTCCTATGAGAAAGCACTTGATGAATGCAGAATAAAATAGTTATCAAAGACCTAGGAAACTGAGTGCTTTATTAAGGATAGATTAGAGAGGAAGGATGTGATAATGAAAAGAAATTCTGATTTAGTCAGAAGTTTGATTTCTAGCGTTGCCTTTTAGAGGCTGTTTAGTCTTGGGAGAAGTCATTTTATCTTTCCAAGTCTCTGTTTCCTTACCTATGAAATAAAATAAAATGATCGAACCAGAAAGGGGCAGGCAGATAAGTTTCCCTTTTAGTGCTAATCCTGATAAATTAATTAGTAGTGACTTTCTGCAGAATTTGTTGAGAATACCAGGCTCAGGGGCAGAGAGCAGTGTGGTTGATGAGTGACGTCTGGTCCCAGGGTCAGGGTCAGGGTCAAGCACTGATGGCTTTCAGGGTTAGTACTTACCGTATCTGAACTAGGTCCTCTCACTTACCTTCCACCTGGACATGCAATATGGTCTCTTATTTCTACCTAATCTGAGATATTTGCCTGAATTGATAAAAGTAGAGCTCTTTGCTTTTTTTTCTTTCATGCCGGCTTTTAAAAAATCATCCCGTATAGAAAACTGTGTTTTTAAGTCTAGTTTCATGTTTAGAAATGAAGGTATTTTGATAGGAATTTCTGAGGTATGATTGTAAAAAGATGGCAACTGAAATTCTTAAGACTTGATATACGATAAAACATGTAATGGGTTTGGAGTGGCAAGGGGATAATATATATACAGGTTGAGCAGAAGTAGGTTTATAGTTGTGAGTATGCGGAACCGTTTATTCCTTATTATTATTTATTAATTACTAGAGGTCCGGTGCATGACATTCATGCAGTGGTGGGGGGTGGGGGGATCCCTCCATCCTGCCTGCACCCTCTCACGGTCTTGCCTGCGCTCTCACACAGTCAGAGGGAGTCCTTAGTGCTGCCATAGAGGCAGGAGAGGCTCCTGCCACTGCCGCTGCGCTCACCAGCCATGAACCCGCTTCTGGCTGAGTCGTGCTCCCCCTGTGGGAGCACACTGACCATCAGGGGGCAACTCCTGTGTTGAGCTTCTGCCCCCCTGGTGGTCAGTGCACGTCATAGCAACTGGTCGTTTTGCTGGTTGGTTGATTTGCTTATTAGGCTTTTACTAGTAACCCGGTGCATGAAATTTGTGCACATTAAATAGAGTTAATTAGAGGAAATCATTTAATATTGCCCTTTCTCTATAAAAAAGTATCATAGATGAAAGGAAATTAGTAAAATGTATATGAAAACCTTCTTCTTATCAGAGTCTGGGTCTTACCATGGGACCCAGAGTCAAGTCCCTGCCCACCCACATGCACCTCAAAATCGCGTGAGACCCAGACCCGGCCACTCCCCTCCCCCATTGGGCTAGATCCAGACCCGGCCAGTCTCACCCTTGTCAAGCCCTGCCAGGCAGGTTCCTTGGCCTGGCGCCAGGATGGGAGGGGGGTGGCCTGAGGTCCCCCAACCCAGCACTGGGGGTGCACCTTGAATCCCCCATCAAGCCCTGCTGGGTGGGGGCCATGGCCTAAAGTCCCCTGTCAAGCCCAGCCAGGCAGAAGGGCACAGCCTCAGGTCCCCTGGCCTGGTGCTGGGGCAGGGGGCATGGCCTAAAGTCCCCTGTCAAGTCCCACCAAGTGGGGGGTGCAGCCTGAGGTCCCAGCCTGGCTCTGGGGCGGGGCGGGGGGGGGTAGCAGCCTGAGTTCCCCTAGCCCAACACCAGGACAGGAAGTGTACCTTGAGGTCCCCTGTTAAGCCCTGCTGGGTGGGGGGCACAGCCTAAGGTCCCCTGTCAAGTCCCACCTAGTGGAGGATGCAGCCTGAGGTCCCCTGGCCTGGCGCTGGGGCAGGGGGAGCAGCTGAGGTGCCCTGTCAAATCTCATGGGGGCAGGGGGAGCAGCCTCAGGTCCCTGCTGATTGCTTGTTAAGGTTCCTTATGGAAACTTGGCCTCAGCTATGGGGTCAGCCATCTTTGTGATAGAGTGATGGTCAATTAGCATATTCCCTCTTTATTAGATAGGATTATATAGGATTGTATTATTTTCCATGCAGGCGATTATAAACCTATTTCCCCTCATGCTTTATATAGGAATTTTAAATGAGGTAATGAGATATGGAGAATGTGAGTAAAAGACCTATAGCTGTGGTCGAAGTTGGTGGATAGAGCTGAAAAGTTAGTTCACTTGGGATCCTTTCAATTTTCCTGAATTAAACAGAACATAGTCCTTAGGGAGCTATGAGCACATAAGTACTCTGTTTTATTTCATCTTTGTTTCCCAGCATGATGCGTGGAGCATAGTAGGTGCAAGATAAATGTTGGTGGACTTGAATGTCTTGGTTTCCCATAACTAGTTTCAGTCTCACATTACAGAAGAAATTTGTGTAGAGATAAAATTAAAAGTTAGGAAGTACAGAGATTTTGTGCTTTCCCTCATTTCTATACAGTACTTCATCACATTAATCAGTTCCATGGGAGAAATTTTCTATTTGAAAGTGCCTCTCATCATCATTGTGAGTGAAATGTCAGGGATAATGATGGGAAAATGGTGTATCAGCTCTGCCACTAGTGATATGCAATTTGCAAAATTGTGTGTGCTTTACAGCGCTTCCATAGGAGGTTTATTTGTGTGGATGAAGCTATGAAATATGGATGTATGTTAGAGGTACATTAATTTACCCTAGCAGCATGCATTTTACATACCATATGTTTATAGTTAATTAGCACAACAAACCCGCATTTAAAAATAATAATAATCTCAATTAGGTTATGCAAAATCAAGCAATCAACCACCTTCCTGACACATATATTCTCCTACTCCTTGGGTAACCATAAAGAAATTGTTCTTTTTTTCCCTTTTCTCCCATCTGCTATCTATTATATTGCATGGAATATTCCATTTGCTAGAACTCTTCATAAGATTCTCTTGGGAAGAATTGTTTTTCTTTTGATGTTCAAAATATCTTTGTTGAATTTAATAAAGTGCCATATATTTATTGAGTACAAAGAAGAGTGCTATGGGGAAAATTATGAACTTAAATAATTTTAAAAGAAAACTGAAGGTACTATTTTAAGGTGATCTAGAAGTAAAATCTACTTTTATATCTTAGACTCTTAATAGGCAACATATATTCATAGACTTTTAAAATTGGAAAGAAACAGATGTAACGTATGCTAACTTCCCAGCTTAATAATCCTCTCCACTAAATTCATGACAAGTAGTCATCTATCCTCACTTGAATGCTTTCAGTGAGCCAAGTCCTACAGTCTTACAAGTAAGGCAACTCAATTTATTGAATAGCTCTAATTGTTAGGAAATTTCCTCATATGGAGATAAAATATGCTCCCCATTAACTTCTTACTAGTAGTCTTGCTTCTGTTCTCAGAAGCAAGAAGGGATAAGCCTCATTTCCATTCCACATGACACCCCCTCAGTTATAAAGCAGCTATCAGATTTTCCAAGTCTTCCTTTTCTGAACAAACACCCCCCAATATGTTCAATTCTAAATCCTCTTCAATCCATTACTTTCATTGGAAATGAGCAGGTTTTATGAATGTCTCTCTCAAAATGTGGGGACTGAATGTGGGGCTTCAGATGTGATCTAATTTCTCCCTGCAGGCGAGCTGGTAGCTGGGGCCAGCTTTTGCTCAGTTATGGCAGGCTGTGGGCTCGGCATGCTGACAGCGGACAGACCCTCCATGGCTCTTTCCATCCTGTCCCTCGTTTAGCTGGGCCTCCTCATCCTGTACAGTGGTACCTCAAGATACGAGTTTAATTCGTTCCGTAACCTTGAGGCGTGGGAAACTATGAGACGCTCGAGTCACTGTAAACTGGTGGGTCGTGTGCAGCCGGCCGATCCGCGCGATGACTCCTATCTCAAATGTTGCTCGCATATCAAAGCAAAAATCGCTCGCTCGACGACTCATATCTCAAAAATCTCGTATGTTAGGGCACTCGTATCTCGAGGTACCACTGTACTTATTTTCCTCACTGCTGAAGCTTAATCAGTCTTCCTAAATTTGTCCACCTGTAAGTCTCATAGGCATTGGCAGTGCCACCGAGAGAGCTTAGGACTTTTCTTTTAAAGGTT
Organism: Lasiurus cinereus; assembly: GCA_011751065.1. NCBI lineage: Eukaryota > Metazoa > Chordata > Mammalia > Chiroptera > Vespertilionidae > Lasiurus > Lasiurus cinereus. The sequence continues at coordinate 7,122,361 of JAAGEH010002528.1, forward strand.
TATCTTTTCATTGTCATCAGTTCCTTACAATTTTGTGATTTGCTTATTAAATAGTTAGATTGCAAGCCAGTTTTGTTGTAAATACTTAAATTTTTTTTATTTATATGTATTTTTAATCTTCACTCCAGGATATATTTTTATTGATTTTTAGAGAGAGAAAAAGTGTGTGTGTGGGGGAGATATTGATGTGAGACACATCGATCAGTTGCCTCCCGTATGTTCCCGACCAGGGATGAAACCTGCAATCTGGGCATATGCCCTGACAGGGCATCCAACCCTCAACCTTTTGGTATATGGGACAATGCTCCAATCAGCTGAGCCACTTGGCCAGGGTCCTTGTAAATTTCTAAGTGTATTCTTGTTTAGAATCTAAACAATTCATTACAACTTAGTATTTGAAAGTTGTGATCTATTATATTTACTTCATGAAAATCTCATGGTATTATTGTGGATACCCTAAAGCACTGGTTCTCAAACTTTAGTGTGCAGGAGGGCTTGTTAAAAATACAGATTGCTGGGTTTTACTAGATCCTAGGTGGGGCAAAAATTTGCATTCCTAACAAGATCCCAGGTAATGATGTTGCTGATGCAGACACCACACTGAGACTTCCTGATCTAAAAAAAGGTGTACTAAGTGGCCCAGTGGACCCATAGGAGGTTTAAATCAAACTGAAAATGTGTGTGGATAATAGAGAGGTGGGAGGAAGGACGGGATCAAGAAGCTAATAGAAATCATATTTGTTAGTTTCACTTTACTTTCAAGATAATCAGCTTAAACTGAAAGTTTAGTTAGGGATCTTGAGAAGAGCTAATGTTTGAAATAGTTATTATGGGGAAAACTGTTTTCAGGAATCTCTCTTTTCATTGCTGTCTGTCTCTCTCTACCATATATGCCAGGCCCTGAAATCAGTGTTTTACATATATTACCTCATTTCACCTTCACAATATCGCTTAGGTGAAAATTATGCACACTGGCTTAACGTCACATAGCAAGTGAGCACCAGAGCCACTGTCTGTCCTCCACACCTGTGCTGTGTCAAACAGAGTGGTGGAGGGCCACATTGAGGCCCTAGTGAGAACTGGTGAGCTGGAAACGGACATGTGAATTTCACACAAAATGAAAAGCCCCAACGAAGCTAGCACATCACTTCAAAGGTGGAATTCTTTTAATGCCCAAAATGAAATCATTTGAAAAGATTTGGTGGTGTTTTTTTTTTTGTTGTTGTTTTTAAAATATATTTTATTGATTTTTTACAGAGAGGAAGGGAGAGGGATAGAGAGTTACAAACATCGATGAGAGAGAAACATCAATCAGCTGCCTCTTGCACGCCCCCTACTGGAGATATGCCCTTGACCGGAATCAAACCTGGGACCTTTCTGTCCACAGGCCGATGCTCTATCCACTGAGCCAAACTGGTTTTGACAAGATTTGTTTTTTAATTACAGTTTACATTCAATGTTATTTTATATTAGTCTCAAGTGTACAGGATAATGGTTAGACAATCATGTACTTTTACATACCTACCTGGCACTATACATAGTTATTACAGTACTAGAGGCCCGGTGCACGAAATTATGCCCTGGTGCACAATCGGGGCCAGGGACAGACACAGGAGGTTGGCCAGCTGGGGAAGGACTGCAGAGGGCTCCAGGGGTGTGTCTGGCCTGTCTTGCTCCGTCCTGATTGGTTGGACCCCAGCAGCAAGCTAACTTACCAGTCAGAGGGTCTACCCCCTTGGTGGTAGGTGCATGTCATAGTGACTGGTCAACCAGACGACTGTCTGCCCCTGATGTCAGTGCACGTCATAGCGAGTGGTTGAGCAGTCTTAGCATATCATTAGCATATTATGCTTTGATTGGTTAAATGGCTGACCAGACAACTGGACACTTAGCATAGTAGGTTTTTATTATATGGGATTATTGACTATGCTAAAGACCTGATGCACAAAATTCATGTAAGAGTAGGCCTTCCTTCCTGTAGCTGCTGGCACCGGCTTCCCTCTGGCACCCAGGACCTGGGTTTCCCTCGAAGTCCCAGCTTCATCCAAAAGGTTGTCTGGAAGGACATCCAGTCTAATTAGCATATTATGACTTTATTATTATAGATTCCCTATGCTGCACTTCATGTCCCTATGACTGTTTTGAGACTACAAATTTGTACTTCTTACAAAATCTAAATTCTTAATTACATAATAGCTTTTCTTATAAAGTCTATTGTATTGGATAAAGGATCAGAGTTGTTTTCAATGTTAGGCAATATGAATTTGTCATAACAAATTTTACTGTTGTTATAAAGAAATTTCACTGTTGTTATAATGAAATTTCACTGCCATAGAGGCCTTCTTGAAGCTGCTCATTAGTAAGTAAACTCTTGCTTTTAAGAATTTCTTATTAATACTTTAACCTGTATCTTGTCATCAGCCTGTTCATTTATTGGTTAAAGAATCTTAAGGAGCCGAAACCAGTTTGGCTCCGTGGATAGAGCGTCGGCCTGCAGACTGAAAGGTCCCAGGTTTGATTCTGGTCAAGGGCATGTATCTTGGTTGCAGGCACATTCCCAGTGTGGGGTGTGCAGAAGGTGACTGATCGATGTCTCTCTCTCTCATCGATGTTTCTAACTCTCTATCCCTCTCCCTTCCTCTCTTTAGAAAATCAATAAAATATATATATAAAAAAAGAATCTTAAGGAATATTGACTTGAGTAAATTGTCTTTTTCCATTTTTTTAAACTTTCTAGGTAGATTATGATAATCATGCACTTTACAAACATGGAAAGACAGGTCGGAAACAGTCTCCTGTGCGTATTTTCACCAATATTCCACCCAATAAAATAATCCTTCCTGTGGAAGAAGGGTATAGGTAAGATCATAGTGGGACCTTGAAATTCATGTCACTGAGTATCAGTTCCATATATCTAACATTAAAATGCTTTTAATATTGACACATGTGGTTCTGTTACTTTTAACTGTGCCCATAATTTTGTATTCAGTTAAATTTGGAATACACCCAGTTTTTTGTAATGAGTGCCTTGCAAACTTTTATCTACTCTGTGAATCTCAATAAGTATATGCAGCTAATTTCTCCACATCTTTCTTTCTTCTGTAGGTTTTGCCCTCTATGTCAACGCTATGTTTCTCTAGAGAATCAACACTGTGAGCACTGTAATTCGTGCACATCCAAGGTATAAGTTTTTTTAGAATACATTTTTATTCAACTATATTAGCTTTATTTTACTAGTTTTCATTATATTTAATGTTACTTTATTAATGTAATTTGTGTTAATATGTTATCATTTATTAATTATACTTTAATGCAGCATTTTATTTCTAATTATAAAGTACAACAGGCTTTAAAAAATAATTAGACAAATAAAAGAGTTCTGGAGCAAAGTAAGCTGAAACATTGTGGGAGGCACAAGTGACAGAACTGAAGCTGCCCTACCTCAGGCACATCCTGAGAAAGGCAAACCAAAATGCTGGGAAAAGAAGGCATCAGGAACAGAGAGAGATCAAATATGAGACTGACTCCATAAAGCAGTGGTTGCCAACCTTTCCGAGCTCACGACCACCAGTGGTCTGCGGACTATCGGTTGGTGACTGCAGCTCCAAAGGTTTCCTTGAGGTTAAGTAGGCCATAGACATGAACTCTTAGATGAACAGGGCTAAGAGGACAGGGCATTGTAGACATCCTTCATTCATGGGGTCGCCAGGACTGGAGCCAACTCCACAGCAAGTAACACGGTTGACTTTGTCATCAGGATAATTACTTGAAGTTATTTTTATATGGTACTATATGGCTGCTAAAATTATTTCTGTTTAAGGCACTAAATTTTGTTAAGCATACAGAATTATGATGTTTCAAATAAGTCATTGCAGTATTAGATACCATCACTGTTCTGGTGAAGTTATAATTAATAACATGTCCCAGAGGAAGGACTCCATGGGACAGACCTCCTCTTTATTTTTAGGACTCACCCTTCAGTGGCTCTGTTATTTTAAACTAGAGGCCTGGTGCAAGACTAGGCCTTCCTTCCCCTGGCTGCCAGCACCGGCTTCCCTCTGACACCTGGGACCCGGGTTTCCCTCCGACACCCAGGACCTGGTTTTCCCTCCCCGCTGGTAGGCACCTGGGACCTGGACTTCCCTCCCTGCTGGCAGACACCTGGGGCCCAGGCTTCCTTTGCAACCCCGGCTTTGTCCAGAAGGTTGTCCAGTTTAATTAGTGTATTATGCTCTTATTATTATAGATAAATCTACTCAGAAAGAACACGTGAAGTTTAGTTTAGCCAAAAAGCACATATTATTCTTCAAGGAAAGAGGATATATATTTATAACTACAGTGGTACCTCGAGATACGAGTTTAATTCATTCCGTAACCTTGAAGAGTGAGAAACTATGAGACTCTCGAGTCGCGGTAAACTGGTGGGTCGTGTGCAGCCCGCCGATCCGCGCGATTACTCCTATCTCAAATGTTGCTCGTATTTCAAAGCAAAAATTGCTCACTCGACCGCTTGTATCTCAAAAATCTCATATGTTAGGGCACTTGTATCTCGAGGTACCACTGTAATAGAAAGTATATTTTTCATAACTTTATAACTTTATTACCGGTTATACTAGTTTTTAATTTTGTTAACAAATCTGATGACATATATTTTCAATTCTTTTAGACGTTATCGGTATTTTTCATCTTAAAAATGATGCCCAAAGTGTAAAAGTGCAAAATGTGGAAAATAAAGCTTTATTATAGAGATGCACAAATAGTGGTAAACAAACAGAAGCAGGGAAGTGACCATCACAAAAGCCAGACTGGGTGTCACTGCTCTGGGGAAGGAGGTTGGCAAGGGGCACGAAGGGAAGTGTCCAGGAGCTGACTGTTCTGCTTCCTGACCTGTTGGGTTCATAACTGGTTACTTAATAGTCTCATTAAATTGGACATACGAGTTTTATGCACGTTCTATTTCACAGTTTTAAAATCACCCAAATAGTAACCTATCATCTCTATCTTCCTAAATTATATAGTTCTCAGGTATGAATTTTATTAAGGATTATGCCAGTTGACACATAAAAATTATGAATCATTAATTCTCTTGAAATTTTCATTGTGGCCTTCCTTATGCAGATGGGGTTGCTTGATCTGGAGTGGACTTTCAAGATCATTTAGAGAAATCCCTCCAGTTGTAGAGTTAAGGACATTGGGGCCCATCAATGAGACATTGAGTAGAGTGGAGACATGCATATGTTAAAATCAAAGTATGTAATTTTGAAGCTTAGGAAAGTGAGAAATGGGAATTAATAATTTACACAGATTTTAATAAGACATTTTAATTTTTAATTGTGGGACTTGATTTTTAATGACAAATTAAATATAATTTAAAATTTGTTTTTGTAGGATGGCAGGAAATGGAACCATTGCTTTCTCTGCAAAAAGTGTGTGAAGCCTTGTAAGTATTTAGTGTTTGAGATCCTGTGAAAAAACAGTTGATTTTTTCTTCATCTGGATAGGATTTGTATATAACTGCATTTATAAAAGAAAAAAATCACTATAGAGACCTGTATTAATTTACTTACTTTTTTAATTTTTATAATTACCAAAGTGTACATTCTCTATCTCATAGAGAGCCATGACTGCTAACCTCTTTCTGTATGCCACTGGATCTGGCTTGTTTGAGGAGGGCTTTGTGTCACGCAGCCAGCCCCTGGTGTCAGTGGCTCTCGGATCACATGACTCACTAGGGAAGCACTACATTTGTTGCCACGTCTCAGACAGAAGTTAGCTGATTTATAAGGGATTGCAGCCTCTTAACTTTGGCTCTTTAGAGAAATTATAACCAGCTATGCAAACCTGTGACAGTAATTGAAGTAAACACTATTCATGGTTCCCTATCATAAAGGTTAATCAAATGAAAAATTACGTTAAACGAACCTCTTCTAAAACTCAATTTTTGTTTTACAGCCTGGATCCACTGTAGCATTTGCAATCACTGTGCTCTTCCCGGTCATTCTTGCGAGGGCCCTAGAGACGGCTGCTTCATTTGCGGTGAATTAGATCACAAACGCAGTACTTGTCCGAGCATCTCTGCAGCTACGACAGTTAGCAAGTTAGTTGAATTCTTTTGTTTACTAGAAGAAAAGTTTCCTTGTGTGACTTATACAGTGTAATCCACAAAAGTGTGCAATAATTGGAAGATTCAAAAATGCTCAAGTAATTGTTTGCGTGGATGGGGGAAGGAGGATATGAAGATGAGTCCCAGAGCTTAGAATTTTATAGGGAAGCCATGAAGATAACCAGAATATAAGGGAGAAAGTGATTAACTTTCTATCTCATGTGGTTAGTGTGAAATTATAATTTATGGGGCGAGAGTTCAGGCTTTATTGAAGGATCTGCTGTGTAAGTCAGGACAGACTGGCTGGAGGCACATGGCAGTGGGTAAAGTGGGAGCAGGACTCTGAGATGCAGTGAAATGTCTGATTCCACAATGGACATGCTGGACGTTGAAGTTATTTCTTTAAAGAATATGAGACTTCAAGAAAAATATTTAGACATATTTCATATTTAAATATTTAAAGTTTAATTTTTACCTTTTTTCTGTTATAATTTCCCTCCTCTCACCAATATTTGGTGTTGGTTATTACGCAGAGCGAAGTCATACCAATGACAATGGCATACTTAGAAAAACCATTGCTATTTCAGCTGGGCTAACTTGGATGATTATACTGTAAAAAAAAATTAAAAGGGATGATAGGTATTGAGTCTTCTTGTTTTATTGATATGAAGACCAGATAGCCAAGTTTAACATTACACAAAAATTAAGATCAGGATCAAAGTTTGAGCTATCAGATGACTGGTGATTAAAAACGTATCTCTTGCCCTGGCTGTGAGCTCAGTTGGTTAGACCATCCTCCCATGTACCAAAAGACTGCAGATTCAACTTCCAGTGAGGGCACATACCTCGGTTACAGGTTCCATCCCAGTCCGGGCATGTGCAGGAGGCAACTGATCGATGTTTCTATCGCACATCAATGTTTCCCTCTCTCTAGTCCTTTCTCTGTCTCTCTCAAATCAATAAAAATAGCCCAGCTGGCATTGCTCAGTGGTTGAGTGTTGACCTATAAATCAGCAGGTCATAGTTCAGTTCCTGGTCAGGGCACATGTCTGGGTTACGGGCTTGATCTCCAGTGTGGGGCGTGCAGGAGGCAGCCACTCAATGATTCTCTCTCATCATTGATGTTTCTAACTCTCTTTCTCCTTTCTTCTCTGAAATCAATAAAAATATATTGTAAATAATAAAATGAAATCAATAAAAACATGTCCTTGAGCAAGTATAAAAAGAAGAAAAAAGTTATCTATTAGTAATGGAAGATTCCAATTCTTTGGTACCTGTGATAATACTAGTGACCCGGTACACGGATTCATGCACATTGAAAGTAAATTAATTAGAAGAACTATTTAATATCACTATTTGCCCTTTCTCTGTAATAGAAGTGTCAACCAAATTCATGATCGACAATGACAGATTGAAACACATGGGTGAGATTGTCGCCATCAAGAGCATTATATATCATGCATGCATGAGTAGCCTTTTAAGTATACAGAATAAACTTGCTTAATTAGACCTGCTTTTTGATTTAGCTGAACTTTTTCCAGCCCAGTGAAGCACCCCAGCTTCTCTTTCAGGTAATTGTCAGCAACAAGCAGTAAATATCAACACAAAGCAGGGAGAACAAAGGGTAAAGTATTTAACTGCAGCATTGTTTGACTATATTCTGTGCAGTGAGAAAACCTGAAGTCATTTTCAAGGTCCACCATTTCTTCTTTTTAGTTGGGTCAAGTTTCTAAACTTTCTAAATTTCCGTTTTCTGGCTAATGGAAAGAAAATAAGATTCCACCAGGTCTCCTATCTACCTACTCCAGGACTTCTGTGAGGATCAAATGAGATGAGGCATGGGAAAATGCCTCACAGACATTTGGTTAAAGTGTAAAATGTTTGCATCTGGCTATAAAGCAAGTCATGTTCCTGGGCTGAAGAAACTGCAAGGAGGCTAGTCGCTAGGAAGAGGAAGCCAATGTTACTATGCGACGTCATTACCTGGCGCCCACAGAGACTGTTTCTGCGCTGGGCTGTGGGCCAAATTTGCACCATAAGGTCTCCACAGCATCGGCTATCACTCCAGGATGGTGGTGCCAAGTGTTGCTTTGTGGGGGCCAGGTCTGTGGTGCCGTTTCTTTGTAAATGGCCAGTATGTGTCGCAGCAGTTCCTGTGTTGAGCGTCTGCCCCCTGGTGGTCAGTGCGTGTCATAGTGACTGGTTGGATGATTGGAAGGACACCTAGCCTATTAGCCTGTTATGTATATAGATTAGAGCTTTATTTGTCATTGAAAATCATTTGTTTCATTATTTTGTTTTTAAAAAAAATATATTTTATTGCCTTTTTTTTTTTTAACAGAGAGGAAGGGAGAGGGATAGAGAGTTAGAAACATCGATGAGAGAGAAACATCAATCAGCTGCCTCCTGCACGCCCCCCACAGGGGATGTGCCCAAAACCAAGGTACATGCCCTTGACCTGAATCGAACCTGGGACCTTTCAGTCCGCAGGCCGACGCTCCGTCCACTGAGCCAAACCGATTTCGGCTGTTTCATTATTTTCCAGCCATTTGAATTCTGCCTACTATTTAAACTGCCTTTTTTATTTTTACCAAATTTACTTTAATGATTTCTACTATGTGGATATACTTTTTATTGATTCTAGAGAGAGGAGGGGAGAGGGAGATGGAGAGGAAAAATATCTATTAGTTGCCTCCCGTGATTAAACTGCAATCTGGGTTTGTGCCCTGTCTCCAAATTGATTCCTCGACCTTTCCATACACAGGACAATGCTCCAATTAACTGAGTCACACTGGCCAGGGCTGTGGTATATTTTAAATTAGTTAAAGAGGTGTATTGAAGAATTTTACAAAATATTTTTCCTTAGGAACCTTTCAAAATAGAATACAACCTAATGAACTATTGGTCTGGGATTGTTGCACTATTTACAGTGTAATGCTGGTTGCAAACAGGAGTTAGGAACATGCTCAGCCTTTGGTTCTGTGATCTTAGGATCCATGGAAACTGAATTTGCATTTTGGTAATATATTGCAGGCTCTTCATTGGTTCTAAAATAGCCCTGGCTAGTCTATTTGGTAGTAAGTAAAACATTGTTTTCATTGAAGGAAACCATCTTGTATCTTTTAATACTACATTTTATCAAGTTTAATTCAAAGAGCAAATCCCTTAGGATGTGGTACTTCTCTCAGAGAAAACTGCTAACTGAATTCCTGTTAACTCCTTAAGCTTTAAAATAATTTTATAATGAAATTGAAAATGCAAACCTTTTTTTACAATAGAAAAATAATTTTAATAGCCTTTTTAGCATAAATTGAATAAAATATCTTTTCATCTTACATATTTTATAGCTGCTCAAATTAATTGGCTTTCCCTTAGTATTAATTTTCCTTTAGCTGTGAACTAGAATGATGCTGGCTCCCTCTTGTGGTTAAAGCTCACTTTATCAGTTATATAAATACCTATAATTTAGAGGACAAATACTAGGTCAATTTAATTTTAAAGAAAATTAAGATAATTAATTGATTTATGCTAATCACTTCATCACTGTTGAAAAAATTTATCTCTGGAAAGTTTTATTCATATTACAAGTGAATATTTTCTTTCTATTCTTGTGTACTGTATTCTTTAGTGGAATCTAGTTTGTGTTTGGTTCTTCTTATAAGAGGATCAGCCAAAGAAAATTTGTTTAAATTTTGCATACAGGCATGCATAGCTTCATTGACTTTGCCATTAAGAGGTTATACTTCATTAAATTTGCAAAATCATCACTTATCAGGACATCATCCTACTGTTTTAAAAATGGCTGGAGGGAAAGGAGATTTATATAACATGCAAAAACTGTAAAAAAAAAAAAAGATGGTTTTATTTGCTTTATAATCTGGTAGGATACCCCAGTCCATAGTGCAAAATCTATAAATATGGAAAAATTTAGTTGTCAAGCAAAATTCTGAAAATAATAGTCATGTGGAGCTACTGATTATAGCTAATACTTATTTAGTGGTTACTATATGCTTAGCCTTTTACACACCTAAATAATTTATAGTAGAGTATACCATATTAAGGTAATTAAAAGCACAGGTTCTAGAATCAAGCTCTTTCTGCCACTTCCTCACTGGATGATTTCATAGCCTCATTTTCTTCCTCTAAAAAGTTGGGAAGGAAAGGGGAGGGTGATGTCTACTTTGTCTCAGTCTCTCAGCTCCTTGAAGTCAAAGATTATGCCCACACTTGGCATATATGTTGAATGAACAAAAAGTGAGGCCTGAATTTGGTTCATTGGGGAATTTTATAAATGTAGTTTATGAAGCTTCTTTCCCAGGTTTGGTCCTGGGAAGATCAAGAATAAGCTTCTCCCTGGGGTTTGTTGTAGTTTAGGAGGATGAATCTAACGGTTGATGTTGCTGCATAGCCATGGGAAGGTTCCAGTCTAGTTTGGAAAAAGAGAATGAACAGAGGCAATCTTTCTCAGCTACAGACTGCCTGTAAGTTAGTTCAGAGAATACCAGAAACAAAGGATCTGTGTTTTTTTTGGTGTGGTTTAGTGTTGTTAGAGGGTGAGTTCCGACTTGTTCATTTTGAATCGAGTCTTTGAGAAGGCAGAGACCGCAAATGTGGACATCCTGTATGGCAAATGCCAGGACTTTTAGATATCTACTGAGGCAAGGAAAATTAGCCGTAGGACTTCAAGATGAGCCTCTGTAAGTGTGCTCAGTGTTTTTTATTGTGCTACTTCATTTTTCCAACTCTGCTAACTACCAGAATTTACCTGTCCTTTTTCTGAAAAATGTAATTCAGGGATTTGGAGATTGAAGTGCTGAGTTGAGCAGTACAGATGTAAAAATATATATATATATATATATATATATATATATGAAAAAAATATATATATATATAAATGAAAAAGAAACCCCAGCCAAAAAAACTCCCAGCTCATTGGCTTGACTATTTACCACTGTTATGTGTTTGTCTTGAATAGATTGTTCTAAATCTGTAGTAGCCATCTTTCAAGGAAATGTCTTTTCTCATATAGTTTGCTTGGTCAGGCCTCTGACTATCTCCTTATTATTATGGCTTAGGAACCTGAGGATTTATGCTTATAATACAGTAAATTCTTTCCCTTCTGTTTTCTTATTTGGTTAGCTAGTTAATTAAACTTCAATCTAATTATTCACTGTGCTCATTCTACAAAATAATTTAGCACCTTGTTTTTCAGAGCTGTCAGAAAGCAGAAGCAGAGAAAAAGTAATAAGATGAAAATGGAGACCACTAAAGGACAAGCCATGAATCATACATCTGTTACAAGGAAGAAGAAGAGGCGAGAAAGAGCCCATCAATATCTTTGCTCTTAAATGTCCAGTGACTTGAGAATAAGAAAGATTTATAGTCCAACCTTTGATGCCATTTTCTGAAAGTGCCATGCTGGACTTAAATTCTGTCACTTTCAAAGGTGTGCACCTTTCTAAGCGAGATAATAGGCAGGTGGTATTTGCTGGTTTATAGACCCCGCAGCAGTGTCTCTGGAGACCTGGTGAGTTGTTCCATCCTTAACTGGTTTACCAGCTCTGTCTCTCTCTGTCTTTTTTCTCTCTTTAACTCCCTTCCAATCATATTATTTTAGCCTCTTTTATCTGAAAAGTTGGTGTACAACATTCTTTTTCAGAATCAGAAGAAAATGAAAATCTGAGGTTTTGTTTACATTACATAAGAATATGTTAAGATAAATGTTTTAAATTAATGTTAAAATATTGTACAATGGCTTAAACCCCACTTGTAAAGAGAAGTACAATTTTTTTCAGACAGAATCTGAAAATGATGGAAAGAATTTTGACAAAGGAAGACTAAAGATATAAAGCTTATAATAATGGTTACATTATTATTAAATATTTATTTTTAAGTACTTCTTGCGATTGTTCTTTGGTGGAATAGAAGCACCCAAATGTTTGTTGAATTAATGAGGTATTTAGAATTAGGACTTGCTCCATCTTCTCATCTTTTCACCGAAGCAGTAAGTTTCTCTCTTTATCAAAGGAATGCAGAAGGCAGAATAGTTTGGTGATTCAGTCTCCTTATTCCTTTTTTGACTAACATTTCCTGGCATTATGTCCTTGGCTAGGTTATTCACTATTTATTTTATTTACATATTTATTTCCCTTCAAGATAGATATTATTAATATCTATTTTTTAGTTGAGGACATTGATTCTTTGGGTGTCTAAAGTAATATTCTCATACTTTGGAAAGTTGGTAAAAGTGGCTGACTTCAGACATCAATGTGAAAATCTATTTCCAGAGATTTTGCTGTTTACATTCACAATGATGTAAAGAAATTAGATGAAAAATGGGACTAATTTTTTTTCTTTTATTAAATCTTTATTATTCAGATTATTACATTTGTTTTTTTTTTTTCCCCTCCATAGCTCCCCTCCACCCGGCTTCCACCCTCCCTCTACCCTTACCTCCCTCCCGTTGACCTCATCCATAGGTGTATGATTTTTGTCCAGTCTATCCCTGTACACCCCTCACCCCTTTCCCCCTGAGAAATATCAGTCTACTCCCTTTCTGTGTTCCTGATTCTATTATATTCACCAGTTTATTCTGTTGATCAAATTTTTAATTCACTTAATTTTTAGATTCACTTGATATGTATTTGTTGTTGATAATTTTTTATCTTTTACCTTTTTCTTCTTCCTCTTCTAAAAGAGTACCTTTCAGCATTTCATATAATACTGGTTTGGAGTTGATGAACTCCGAAAAATGGGACTAATTTTAACAATAAAGAGAGACAGTTCTTGGTCTTGGGAGAAACTTGAGACAAACTTCTGGGAAGTCTTGCATGGGTCCCTGACACTAACCAATACCTTCCTCTCTGAATCCCTTGGGGTTCTGCACCACATTTGAGGCATTTTTCATGTATTATTCTTACATGGTGCTATGTATATGTTCTATCTCCTCCAAAGATTTTAGTTTATTAATGTCTGTAACAATTTTATAAATTTTTGTTTTTTTATTGTTGACTTTAAAGTGAGGGCAAGTGAGAGGGATAGAGAGAAACATTAATTGGCTGCCTCCTGCTGGTCCCACATGCCCCCTACTTGGGAACTAGCATGCAACCAGGGCATATGCCCTAACTGGAATCAAACATCTGACCTCTTGGTTCATGGGTTGACACTTAACCACTGACCCATGCCAGCTAGGCCATTTTATACACTTTTATGTCGCTTAAGCATTGTTGGTACTCAAAAAAAATTTGATGAAAGCATGGAATTTTCTAGAGATTTTCAGATGGTAGGTGTATTAGTTTTCTAGGACTGCCATAGTAAACTTTCACAGACTGGGTGGCTTCAACGATAATTTATTTCTCACAGTTCTGGAGGCTGAAAGTCCAAGGTAAAGGTTCTGTCAGGGTTCTTCCGAGTCCTCTCTCCTGGGCTTGCAGATGGCCATCTTCTGTGTCCTCACGTGGTCTTATATGTCCACACATCCTTAGTGTCTCTTTGGGTCCAAATTTCCTCTTCTTATTAGGATAACAGTCAGATTGGATTAGGGCCCACCCTAAGGACCTCACTTTACCTTAACCTCCTTTTGAAAGACCCTATCTCCAAAAACAGTCCCATTTTGAGGTACTGTGGGGTTAAGGCTTCAATATACAGATTTTGGGGAACATACTGCAGTCCATAATAGTGGGCGAGCCTAAGGTATGGAGAAAACTTGCTCTTTTCTCTTTCTTATAAGGACCAGAAAAAAGGAGAACAGATTTAAACAGTATTGGGAAGAACTTAGAGTAGCTAAATTTTAGGATGACTGTCCTAACACTGAGGGGCTTAATTGCTGGGGATATGCTGTGTGAGCAAGACTGGCAGCCTTATCTGGAAGACTTTAACCTTAAAATAATTCTACTCCAAGTTTATCTTAAGAAAAAACACTAAAGTTTATGACTGGCCTCTTCAAAGTAATCCATCAAATACCAAAAATCTGAGAGCAGTTTGACTCATTTTAAAAGCAAGAATTTCCTTCCCCCTTTTTTTTTAAAAATATATTTTTATTGATTTTTCACAGAGAGGAAGGGAAAGGGATAGAAGGCCAGAAACATCGATGAGAGAGAGACATGGATCAGCCGCCTCCTGCACGCCCCCTACTGGGGATGTGCCCGCAACCAATGTACATGCCCTTGACCGGAATCGAACCTGGGACCTTTCCGTCCCCAGGCCGACGCTCTGTCCACTGAGCCAAACCCGTTTCGGCTTGACTCATTTTTTAAATATAAAATCACAGCCTTCAAAAAGATGGTCTGATTGATCCGATGCCATCCCCTTCACAGTATCCCTGTGTCTCTAGTGAAAGAGTACACCACCTGCTGGTGAAATAAAAATGTGTATGTCTTTTCATTTATGTTTTATATTTTATATATATTTATATATATAATCTGTTGTTGTTGATTTCAGAAAGGAAGGAGAGGGAGACAGAAACTGATGTGCTGCTTCCTGTAAGCCCCTCACTGGGAATCAAGCCCACAACCTGGGGATGTGTCCTTGACTGGATTTGAACCTGGGACCTTTCAGTTCGCAGGCCAATGCTCTATTCTCAGAGCCAAACCCGCCTGAGCCATTTATGCTTTTTTTTTTTTGAGGTGCTTAGCGCATGCCTAGTATGAGAGCACTTTTTGTACTTGTTTCCCTTGTACTTTTAGCTCAGGGCGGCAGGGGCCTGCGGGCATCGCTGTGCTGTGCATATGGCGATGTCAGACGCAGCCGACTGCGGCATGTGTGATCTCTCTATTCCTCCCTACAGCCTTGGGAGGCAGGCGGCCAGGCTAACACATCCTTCACCCTTCGACTGCTAGCTGCTCATAAATACATATTGAGTGAGTAGAAATGCCATTTAACATGCTGCTTTATGCCTCACAACCCTAACTGCTACACGAGTAAGAAGCGAGTCTGCTCAGAGCTGCGGAGGTAAGGAACGCTTGCACAGAATGCGAAGGAAAATCCAATTTCACTGATTTGATACAGTTTTAATTAGAACATTGGGGCATGGGTTAAATTACTTGAGGGTCAGCTAAGAAGGGCATTGCAATCAATAAAGTGAAGATACGATCTCCACTATTTGATACCAGGCGATTCGGTATAAATGTTAACTCAGCAAAACTGAGGGAAAGTAAGCAAGCAGCTCCAGAGCTCCGAGAGGTGAGTTTATCCCATTAGTCAGTGGGACAGTTGAGATTCTCACACTGTCTGGTTGCTGCCTAGCCCTGCAGACCAGGAGGGCAACATCGGGTGGTCTCAGCCTGAATGGATAGGCCAGCTTCTTCATCTGCAAAGTGGAGGTGAGGAGAGGGAGAAAGCCGGAAGAGCGGCCTAAGCATTCCAGGTGCTCAGAGGGCAAAGGGAACAAAGGCTCCTGCCTGTTGACCTGGCAATACCTGGGCCAGGTAAATCCAAGAAGGTGCAAAGCAGCTCTCACCCTGCCACCCAGAAGTCAGCACTGTCCCAGCTTCTGCGTGTGTTCTTCCAGGAGCTATACGGAGAGATGCTCTACATTTCTCCCACCACAGTGAAACTGTAAATGCATGTTGTGTGAAACTCTTTTTTTCCATACGTTGTTCTTTAATATGCATTGTATGTTTTTTAAACAGTCTCCTATGGTTGGACATCTATGTTGTTTGCATTTTCTTCACTACTGCAAACGAACCTATGATGCACATACTTCCACGACTTATTTTCTTAGGACAAATTCCTATATACTAGTATACAAATACCAGTTCTGTAGCTCTTATTAGAACTTATTTCTCCAGGCAGGAGTCATATGAGTAGGTCTCTGAATTTCTCTCCCAGAACAGCAACTGAAAGGGTTGCCGGAGACAAGCAGAATATCATGGATTGATACCATTGAGACTCCCCGTGCCAGGATGGAACGGCTCCCCAATGCGCTTAATACTTAAAGCTCCTCTTTGAGAAGTTAGGACTGTCATATTGAACATTGTTGACCGGTTGTTTCGGCAGCATCTTCCGCCCTCCCCGTTGTATGCATGTCATGGGATTTGGGGGAAGGATGACTGACATCCTTTCCAGCTCTGGGAAGGGAGGGCTTTGTATTGAGCATAATTCCATCCCTTTACTTGTGATTGATTCCCGCTAAGCTCATGACAGGAGTTGGTCTGATCATTAGGCCCAGGACTTTAATCTTGTGATTGGTGGAGAGGTGTTTGTTCTCCCTCCGAATGAAGAAGCATGCAGCTCCAGGTGCAGTTAGCAGTCTTCCAGGAACCACAAGGGGAGCCAGCCTTATGGCACTGGGTCCCCGGTGTATGAACTGCTGGATCTAGCCTGGCCTGAAGCTGGCTGGCCCTACTCCTGGCCTTGCTATTTAATTGTACCAATACATTTTCCTTATTACTTGTGCCCCTTTGAGTCAGGGATTTTTTTTTTTTATTGCCTAATGAATGAAACCGGTAGTAGGGCAGAGAGATTCTAACACTAACATCCCTTTATTTCTCTTTCCAGCAAGTTTTGTCAATTTGCTTATCTTACGACTTCAAAATAGACGTCTCGAAATCACAGCTTCCACATGGGCTCCATTACTCCCACCCCACACAATTCCAGCTTCATCCCCGTGCTCAGTGATTCCCACCTCTTGCTTGGGCCTTGACCTTTCCCCTTTCAACCCGCCTTCCCAGCTGCCATTGGCCACATCAGACTTTGACACCACGCCTCCACCTGATGTAGTCTTCACTGAATCTTCTGCTCTGGTCCACTTTCTCCTCCTTCCCTTCATACCCGCACCCCTAACCCAACGACGACCAGTTCTCTATTCCCTGAATCTGCGCACCCACATATCTCAACCTCAGTCTTGATGTTCATCCCTCCAATCGAATCAATAATCAGTTCTTGTTCTTCTACCTCAGAAATGTCTCCGTAATCTCCTCCCCACACCCAGCTTGTCTTCCTGTACCTTTATGCCTCTCTGTAACACAGCAAGATCCTTGTCACAGAACTAAGATCCTGAATAAGCACAGAACCAGTGCTGTCAAAAATACATCCCCCTGCCCCAGTGAACGTGCTGGGAGCAGCCCGGCCCTTCAGAATTCCACGCCACGTATTTTAACACTTGGGAAGATGCCATCCGCACGAGCCAGCCCAAAGGGATGTAGCGATCAAAGAAGCCCAGCGACCAACAAGTTATTTCAAAAAAGCTAGTTCCTGCATTTTTTCCTCTAGCACTGGAAAGAGGATATAAAGAGCATGGAAATTCTTAAAGTATATTTTCTCTTACATTTCCTTCCTTCCTCCCTTCCTTCCCACCTCCATACTTCCACATCTTCTGCCATTGCCTCTTTAAAAAAGCAGTGATAAATGTTCCCTGGGCTTTCCCCCTTTCTGCTTGATTCGGTACAAACAAACCGATTTGCAATCAATGTTCTCATTAGAGACTGGGGAAGGCAAGGGCATGGAGTGGCTGAAACCAAAATCTCCTTTATGGGGCAACGGGAAAAAAGGCCGGGGACACTGTTAATATAGCTCTTGTCCTTGGCTTCTTTGGATCATTTCCAGGAATAATCCCTGCCCCCCTACTCCTATCAGTACACACGAGGCACTACTATGGCCTCATACAATTATATGTTGTCTTCTGGCCACATCCTGAACTCCACACTCATGCTGTGCTGTGTGCTGTGCTGTAATGCCTTCTGGGAAATTCACTCCTGTGCGAAGTGAATTCATAATGTGCAGGTAGTTACTCTCCTGTGTCCGTAGCACTGAGTGCGTACCTCTACCCGTTCCTTTCATGTGTTTTATGGCGGTTCATATTCAGGATAAGTTTCAGGAAAATGGGCATTCAGTTTCCATAGGAATGTTAAGGAGATAGATATTGGACCACCATCATCCAAATTACCCATTATTGCCATCCCAGAACATTAATA
Source organism: Lasiurus cinereus (assembly GCA_011751065.1). NCBI lineage: Eukaryota > Metazoa > Chordata > Mammalia > Chiroptera > Vespertilionidae > Lasiurus > Lasiurus cinereus. The sequence continues at coordinate 7,140,376 of JAAGEH010002528.1, forward strand.
CCTGAAAACGCATTTCATGAATAACAAAGGCAAGTCCATTCTCACCTTAGAAATGGGAAACATGCTAAATAAATGGGCAAGAAAAAAAGTCCCTCTCCGAGAGGAAGCGGGATAAGTATTGAGTAGTTCGACTGGTTAGAGCTTGGACCCAATATGCCAAGGATGTGGTTCCATCCTGGTCTAGAGCACAAACAAGCATCAACCAGTGAATGCATCAATACATGGAACAACAAATCGATGTTCCTCTCCTTTTCCTTCTCCCTAAAAAGCAATCAAAAAATGTTTTAAAGGAAAGGTAAAGACACTTAGGAACAGGGTCTGGCATAAAACAGTGCCTGCGTGCATTAGCCTGCTCCATCACCTAATTCCCGCAAGGCTAGATCTAGATCAGTGGTTCTCAGCCTTCCTAAGACCCTTGCACACAGTTCCTCATGTGGTGGTGATCCCCAACCATGAAATGTTGCTACTGTGATGCATCGTGATGTAAATATCTGCATTTTCCGATGGTCTTAGGCGACCCCTATGAAAGGGCCCTTCGACCCCCAAAGGGGTCGCGACCCACAGGTTGAGAACCGCTGGTCTAGACGGAGGGCCAGAAGACGGGGCTTGTTGAAGATCCGCCACCTCTCTCCTTCCAGCAGTAAAAGCAGTGAAAGGTAGATGGCTCCTACCAAAGATTTTGAAGTTCCGGAATCAGGATAACACTGTCACTTTCTCTCCGCCCGGTTTGAAGCCGGGGAGCTTCTGAACATTTACCACGTCCTGTGTAAAGAAGAGTCGGGTGGGCTCTGCAGAGCCCGCGCCCCGTGTGCCTTCCTGCAGCCCCAGTGGCTCCCGCAGGCGGCCTCGTCCACTCTCCAATGGCTCAGGGCTAAACCCGGGACGAGCCCCACAGCCCACGTTTATCGTGGCGGGGCTCCTACCGCCAACAGGCTGCGAGGCTTACGCGGGATAAAGCATCACGCTGGGCCGAGACCGGTGTGGCTCAGTGGATAGAGCCTCGGCCTGCGGACTGGAAGGTCCCAGGTTCGATTCCGGTCGGGGGCATGTACCTTGCTTGCGGGCACCTCCCCACTGTGGGGCGTGCGGGAGGCGGCTGATCGATGTCTCCCTCTCATCGATGTCTCTGGCTTTCTATCTCCCTTCCTCTCTGTAAAAAATCAATAATAATAAAAAAAAGAATCAAGGCGGTGTCTGTGTCAGAGATGTCAGAGGCAGGCCCTTCCATCTGGGCTGCAGTTTGGCGAACACCTGGAGTTTTAATGAACGCCGGGTCCCCTCCGGTGTTCACCTCCTTTCCTGGGCCCGGGAGGGGGGTGCGTGTAAATCCCTCCGGGAGCGGCGGTCCGGCCAGCGGCGGCCAGTGACCCTGCTGAGCGCCGGGGCGGACACCGTGCAGGAGCTGTCACAGGGGGCGCCGGCGGGTCGGGACTAAAGTTTGCGCCGTTTCTCGTCTCCTCCTCTTCCTCTCCACGGCCTCCCACCCAGACACCGGCAACTAACTGTCCCGTCACCGGAAGCACGGGGTTCCCACGAAAACCGGTCAGCCCGGCGCTCCCCGGCCCGACCCACAGGCGCCTCCGGGGCTCCCGCGCCGCGCCCCGCCCACATGCTCCCGCCCCTCCCGCCGCGCCCCGCCCACACGCTCCCGCCCCGCCCACACGCTCCCGCCCCTCCCGCC